>CM070775.1:3805192-4176528 GCA_036346955.1 Dipus sagitta | reverse complement strand
TGCCCTACCGCACATGAGCGCCCCCTTGTGCATCGGGCTCGCATGGGTCCCGGGGATTCGAACCGGGTTCCTTTGGCTTCCCAGCAAAAAGCTCTAACCGCCAGGCCATCTCCCGGTTCCCACAGTGCCCGTGCCTGGTCTCCTTTCCCTTGCTGTTTTCCAGCTATTCCTGAGCTCCAGTAGTGGCTGAACTGGAATTCAGGACGTATCCTGAACTTGTCATCATTGTGAGGAGCAAGTGAGGCCACAGCAAAGTATAACTGTGTTCCCAGTGGAGCCTGTGTTACGTACTTACCGTATTTTCCTTGATGTGTGTGAACGTTGCTCAGTGAACCAGGGGCACATCCGTGATTTTCCAATACTTCCCGTTTTGGTCCTTCGTTCCACCTGCACCCACTGTCGGGTCACGATGGCTCTCGAGAGCCTGCGAATGCGTGAACAAACCCTCAGAGTACACGTTGGGAACCCGACACTCCTAAGTCTTCCAGGCCTGGCTTCAGCAATTTTGCCCTGGGCCTATAAGGCATGAAGAATGTGCATACTTGCATACGGGTTTTACTCATATTCTGTTTGCCCTCTCGAACTTGGGCCACTTCTGTGTGTCTGCTGCCTCAAACAGACGTCAGTCCTCCAGCTAGAAAGGGGCTCAGGACTCATAGGTAGTGTCTCACTTCACCTGTAAGCTCTGCATGTCGCATGCGCATGTGACCACTTAAGTCACGTGTGTGTCAGGGGCCTCCTTTCCCTAGCGCACAGAGATTCCCTGCATGGTCGTGGCGTTCTGTCGGTCCGAAAAGCTCCCGATTCCCTGACCTAGGCTGAGAGCAAGGCTCTCAGCCTAGGTCAGGGAATCGGCTGTCTTCAGAAAATGGGTCAGTTTTATCCCATCCACAAAAGCGGCTGAGGCACGGCCATATGCCTGCCCGAGTCGCTGTTGCTCCCATTGAGCAATTTTTTCGGGTTCACCCCCTCACGTACAAGTGTTGAGCCTACTGGAATGGGGATGTCTGAAATGTGAGGGAGCAGGGCCCGGAGGGTGTGTTTCTCTGGGAATAAGAGAGCTCCAGAAAGTATCCCTTAATTGCCTGAAGAAGGAGGGCCTCCACGAGTGCCGGGCCAGCTGACAGACCAGGTGAGGCTGCCTCACACATCAAACATTCGGACATTTGAAAATCGTCGAGAACGCCTGAGTCCAGTCGCGTGGACTGCCCACTTTCCCCTGTCCCTGGCGAAGATGAGGTGTCCCCTTTTCTAAACCGCGCAGGGATGCTGGTCCAGCTTTCTTGAGAGAGAGGCTGACAACTCCAGGACTTCTAAGGAGCGGTGCTTTGCTTCCACCCAATGACACAGGCGGCAGGAGTCTTGCTTCTGGGTGGAACGCCACTCACATAGGTTCTTCAATTCCTTCTGGACGTGTTTGGAATAGGATTTGAATCAGAATAAAATTCCCAGGTACACATGACAGGTGCTGGGCAAGGAGGCCGTCACTCTTCAGTAACCTGTGTTGAGCACATTGACGTCCCCCCGCCCCCACAAGGAAAAGAAAGTATTTTACTTCTTTAAATGTGAGAGAGAAACAGACAGAGATAGGGAGGAGAAAGGGAGAGATAGAGGGAACCTGCACACCGGGTGCCCTACCGCACATGAGCGCCCCCTTGTGCATCGGGCTCGCATGCGTCCCGGGGATTCGAACCGGGTTCCTTTGGCTTCCCAGCAAAAAGCTCTAACCGCCAGGCCATCTCCCGGTTCCCACAGTGCCCGTGCCTGGTCTCCTTTCCCTTGCTATTTTCCAGCTATTCCTGAGCTACAGTAGTGGCTGAACTGGAATTCAGGACGTATCCTGAACTTGTCATCATTGTGAGGAGCAAGTGAGGCCACAGCAATGTATAACTGTGTTCCCAGTGGAGCCTGTGTTACGTACTTACCGTATTTTCCTTGATGTGTGTGAACGTTGCTCAGTGAACCAGGGGCACGTCCGTGATTTTCCAATACTTCCCGTTTTGGTCCTTCGTTCTACCGGCACCCATGTCGGGTCACCATGGCTCTCGAGAGCCTGCGAATGCGTGAACAAACCCTCAGAGTACACGTTGGGAACCCGACACTCCTAAGTCTTCCTGGCCTGGCTTCAGCAATTTTGCCCAGGGCCTATAAGGCATGAAGAATGTGCATACTTGCATATGGGTTTTACTCATATTCTCTCTGCCCTCTCGAACTTGGGACACTTCTGTGTGTCTGCTGCCTCAAACAGACGTCAGTCCTCCAGCTAGAAAAGGGCTCAGGACTCATAGGTAGTGTCTCACTTCACCTGTAAGCTCTGCATGTCGCATGCGTATGTGACCACTTAAGTCACGTGTGTGTCAGGGGCCTCCTTTCCCTAGCGCACAGAGATTCCCTGCATGGTCGTGGCGTTCTGTCGGTCCGAAAAGCTCCCGATTCTCTAATCTAGTGTAAGAGCGAAACTATGCTGTGAGTTTGAGGCCACCCTGAGAATACAGTGAATTCTTGGTCAACCTGTGCTAGAGTGAGACTCCACCTCAAAAAACCAAAAAGAGGGGGCTGGAGAGATGGCTTAGCAGTTAAGCGCTTGCCTGTGAAGCCTAAGGACCCAGTTCAAGGCTTAACTCCCCAGGACCCACGTTAGCCTAATGCACAAGGGGGCGCACATGTTTGGAGTTTGTTTGCAGTGGCTGGAGGCCCTGGCGCACCCATTCTCTCCGTGTCTCTCTCTCTGCCTCTTTCTCGCTCTGTCTGTCCCTCTCAAATAAATAAACAACAACAACAAAAAAAAATTAAATAAAAAAAAGCCAGGCATGGTGGCACAGGCCTTTTATCCCAGCACTTGGGCAGGCAGAGGTAGGAGGACTGACTTGAGTTCAAGTGTGTCCTGAGACTACATAATTCCATAATTACAATCAGTCTAGGCCAGAGTGAGACCCTACTTCAAACAAATAAACAACAACAACAACAAAAAAAAAAAAAACAAGAAAAAGAAAGAAAAAGAGAGATGTGTGTGCTCTCATGCACAGTATTTAGTGTATAATTCCGGTATGCCCGCTGAAGTAAGCTGTGTGCGTGTATGATCTTTGTTCTTCCTCCCACAGTCCTACGCGGTGGGTACTTCTTTTTAAGTTTAGTCTTGTTGTGTGTATGTGATGTGCATGTGTGTGTGCAGGTGCAGGTGGACATGTATGTCATGTGGAAGCCAGACATTGAGCTGGGCATCTCTCCATCACTCCCCACTTTTCGTTCACTGAGGAAGGGTTTCTCCCTTGAACCAGCATTGGATTCAGCCAGTCTAGCTAGTCATCCTGCTGCAGAAATCTTGCTCTACCTCTAGCATTTCCTACCAAAGTACAAACACACCATGAAGCTGGGCTTAGTGGCCCATGTCTATAATCCCAGAACTTGGGAGGCTATGACAGAAGGATCACAGGTTTGAGTCCAGACTGGACTACACAGTGACATCCTGTCTCAATCAAAAATTATACTTTTGTGCTCTCAGGCTGGCCTTGAATTCATAGAGATCTTCCTACCTCTGCCTCCTGAGTGCTGGGATTAGAGGTATGCACCTCCACACCTGGCAAATAATTATACTTATATATGCATGACTAATGATGTACAAATTCCTACTCTTGGTAGGCACCGAGTAGAAATGCATGTTATCGGGCTGGAGAGATGGTTTAGTGGTTAAGGTGCTTGCCTGTGGAGCCTAAGGACCCATGTTCGATTCCCCAGACCCCATGGAAGCCAGATGCACAAGGTGATGCATGCACAATGTTGTATATGCACACAAGGTGGCACACACATCTGGAGTTTGATTTAGTGGCTGGAGGCCCTGGCATGCCAATTCTCTCTCTCTCTCTCTCTCTCTCTCTCTTGTTCTCACTCTCATAAAAGAAGGAAGGAAGGAAGGAAGGAAAGAAAGAAATGCTATCTAGGCACCATAACATAGGTACAAGAATATTCCTAACATCTGAAATAGAAATGATCTGGTTTCCTATCAAGAGACTACTAACCAGAAACTTCCTGCAGGAAGTGGTGGCAGTCACATGATGGGACACTTCACACAGGGAAATGATAACCTTGTTATTCAACATCATGAGTGAATCTCACCCTGGTGTTGCTGAGCAATAGATGTTGACACAAAATACTCTTTGAGCCCATTTTATTTATCTAATTTTATTGGTATTTTCTTTTAAAATTTTTATTTTTTATTTATGTGTGCATGTGGATGGGCACATCAGGGGCTCTTGCTGCTGCAAATGAACACTGGACACTTGCATCACTTTTTGTGTCCAGAGTTACATGGGGTGGCTGGGGAATTGAACCCAGGCCAGCAGGCTTAGGAAGCAAGCACCTTTAACCACTGAACCATTTCCCCAGCTCCAGTATTTTCTTTTTGTTTGTTTGTTTCTTTGTTTCAGATAGGCTCTCACTCTGTAGCCCAAGCTGGCCTGGGTTTTGCTATGTAGTCCAAAATGGCCTCCAGTCCCCTTGCCTTAGCCTCCCAAGTGCTGGGATTATGGGCATAAACGTCCAGCAATTACTTTTTATACAAAAAGCAAAACAAACAGATAAATCCTTTCTGAGATTGTTGCTCCTGGCATCCTGAAAATTTTCTTTCTAATCTTGTTTATTTTCTACCTGTGGGTTGAGGAATAAGCACTTGCATATACAAGGCTCTGCATAGTGAAAATAAGTAGAGGGCTGGGCGTGGTGGCGCTCCCCGTTAATCTCAGCCCTGGGAGGCAGAGGTAGGAGGATTACCATGAGTTCAAGGCCACCCTGAGACTACATAGTGAATTCCAGGTCAGCCTGGACTAGAGTGAGACCCTGCCTTGAAAATTAAAAAAAAACCCAAAAAACAAACAAACAAACAACAGCAGAAAAGAAACAACTAAGTAGAAGACTAAACAAAAGTGTAGGAGCGGGTGGAATGGGTTGACAAGCACGGTCAGGCTTGCTCTTGGTCTCATCACATGGGGCCCGGGCTTCCCCACAGATGGACGCTGAGATCCAGACAGGTCACTGTAAGGAGCAGGGGATGAAGCTGCTAGTACCTTAAAACCAGTCTGCAGGGCTGGAGAGATGGCTTAGTGGTTAAGCACTTGGTTCCAGGCTCGACTCCCCAGGACCCACGTTAGCCAGATGCACAAGGGGACGCACGCGTCTGGAGTTCGTTTGCAGTGGCTGGAGTCCCTGACATGCCCATTCTCTCTCTCTATCTGCCTCTTTCTCTCTCTCTGTCGGTCATTCTCAAATAAATTAATTAAAAAAAAAAAAACACCAGTCTGCAGAAAATGTCATACTGTCATTTCTCCTGGCTGCTTTTGGCCAACAAGTGGCAGAGCCTCGATTCGAGGGGAAAGTCACAGAGTCCAGGCTTGTTAGCGTGCTGGGGCTGCTGACTGGACTTCGGGTCCCTTACATGAAGCTTGCTGGCCAGCTAGTCTGGCCTTCCCAGGGGCAAAATAACAGCAAGGGAGACATGTCGTGAACAAGGTGGAAGGAGAGGACCAACATCTACACAGGTACATGGTGGTGCACATGTGTCCACGCACACATATTTGCACATGCACACATACGAGAGAGAGAGAAGCTGGGCTTGGTGATGCATGTCTTTAATCCCAGCACTCAGGAGGCTGAGGTAAGAGAATCTCCATGAGTTCCAAACCAGCCTGTGCTAGAGTAAGACACTACCTCGAAAAAATGACAAAAAAAAAAAATGAATTGACAGCCACTGAAGTGTCCATTTACCAATGGATGGTACTCCATATATACAAGGGGATGCTGTCCAGCCATAAAAAGAATGAAATCTTTTTTAAAAGGAATTTGTGCAGAGCCTTTATTCACAATTATAACATCTGACTTTTCTAGAACATCCACTATCACATATCACACACTTTTTTTTTTTTTTTTTTTTTTTTTTTTTTTTTTTTTTTTGGTTTTTCAAGGTAGGGTCTCACTCTAGTTCAGGCTGACCTGGAATTCACTATGTATTCTCAGGGTGGCCTCGAACTCATGGCGATCCTCCTACCTCTGCCTCCCGAATGCTGGGATTAAAGGTGTGCGTCACTAAGTCCGGCAAAAGAATAAAATCTTGCTGGACATATGGTGACACACCTATAATCCCAGCAGAGGCAGGAGGATCAGAAGTTCAAGGTCATCCTCAGCTAGACAGCAAGTTCGAAGTCAGCCTGGACTAGATGAGACCCTGTCTCAAAAACCCAAGACCAAGGATTGGGAAGATGGCTCAAAGGACAAATCAGTGGCCAGAAACCCTAGAAGTCTTGGTGATTTCCCAGAAGCTCCCTCAGAGCTCAGCAAGAACAAGCACAGAGGGAGAAAGACCACCTCAGATAAGGAGGACTGCCAAGAATGGACCTGGAAGTTTTCCTCTGACCGTCACACATATGCCTGCACATGTGTGCACACACAAATAATTTCTAAAACCCCCAAAGAACAGGAGGTAGAGAGGAGTGCCCAGTACCCACATAAAGCCAGATGCACAAAGTGGCATGTGCATCTGGAGTCCATTTGCAGCCACAGGAGGCCCTAGCATCTTCAATCTCTCTTAAGTAAATAAATTAAAAATTTTTTCTTTTCTTCTCTTTTCTTTTTTTCAAGGTAGGAGTCTCATTCTAAACCAGGCTAACCTGGAACTTTCTCTGTCATTCCAGGCTGGTATCAAACTCACAGCAATCCTCCTACCTCTGCCTCCCGAGTGCTGGGATTAAAGACGTGTGCCACCATACTTGGCTAATGAAAAAAAATTTAAAAGCTAGAAGAGTTTGACAGATTTCACCATCAAGAAACAATAAGCCACTCTTTCTCTTTCTCCCCCATCCCCCCTTGCTGGCAAATAAATAAATAAATAAATAATTTAAAAGGGAGCCAGGCATGGTGGTGCACGTCTTTAATCCCTCGGGAGGCAGAGGTAGGAGGATGAGTTTGAGGCCTCCCTGAAACTACATAGTGAATTCCAGGTCAGCCTGGGCTAGAGTGAAACCCTACCTCGAACCCCACCCCCCCAAAAAAATTTAAAAGGGGGCAGGGGAGATGGCTCAGCGGTTAAGGCACTTGCCTACAAAGCCTAACAACCCAGGTTTGATTCCTCAGTTCCATGTAAAGCCAAATACAGAAAGTGACCCATGCAACTAACAGTTTGTTTGCAGCAGCTAGAGGCCCTGGCACACCCATCTTCTCTCCTCTGTGTTCCTCTCTCTCTCTCTCTTTCTCTTGGCTTGCAAGAAAAATAATTAATTAATTAAAAGAACTAGTAAGGGCTTAAGGTGTTTGCCTGAGAAGCCAAAGGACCCAGGTTCAATTCCCCAGGACCCATGTAAGCCAGGTGCACTGGTGGCGCATGTGTCTGGAGCTTGTTTAGAGTGGCCTGGTGTGCCCATTCTCTCTCTCTCCATGTGTCTTCCTCTTTCTATCTCTCTCTCAAATAAAAAAATAAGTTAAAATTAAAAAAGATTAAAGAGATTAAGTAAAGGAAAGGTGGAGGGAGGGCTTATCAAAATCTAAGAGGATATAAATAAATCATATGGAAACCTACTTTTTTGGACAATGGAACACTCAGGAGCCACAGATTGTTACTAGAAAATTTTCAGTGCCAGGGATGGGATACCTTCCAGTGAGTTGTTGGCCAGGGAGGTCCCTGATGGCCCCAAGACATTACAGGCCACTGCCGAGGCCCTTGGTTTCCTACCAGGAATAGATGATAAGACCCTATTGCTGAGGACTCCACATACATACTTGGGCTGCAAGACCACTGAGAAATCCTGCTGGAAATGAGCTGATAACCTCCTCCATGTAGACCAGCTGACAGAAAGCTGGAAGAAGCCATTCTGCATGCAGTTCAATGGGATAGAGAGAAATCACCAGTGAAGATACTCAACAGTGGACACTGCAAGCCTTATATTTGGCCAGCCAGGCCAAATGAGCCAACAGGTGCAATAGTGGCATGTCTGCCATGGTGGAAACCAACTGCCCTCTAATTGGACTGGAGGCCTGCTCCATGGGAAGGAATACATCCCTGATACTGAAAACCTAAAACAGGGGTAGTCATGAGCCCTAGAGGTGTAACATCTGCTGCTGTCTGGCTAAATGTATATACTATGCCCATCAAACTGCCCAGTAAGCACTTCTCTTAATGTTCAGACCCATATATTAATGCTACTCTCACTTTGGGTAGAGAATCTTCTCTTTTCAGATGGCAGTGACCTTGGGATGACTCAGAAGGCATCATGGTGCTGGGAAGAAGTGACAGAGGAGTGCTCAGCACTGCAATATCTCTATCACACCTTCCAAGGCTTAGGGTCCATTGTGGAAGAGGTGGCAGAAAGAATATAAGAGCCAAAGGAAGGGTAGGACTCCTTACAATGTGCTCCTCCAGATGCAAAATGACCTGGATGTCCATGACCTCACAGTGCCTGACACAAGACCATCATAATAGGAGATAAGATCATGACATCAAAGTAAAAGAGAGACTGATTGAGAGGGGGAGAATGGAGTTTCAAAGCGGAAAGTGGGGGGAGGGAGGGCATTACCATGGGATATTGTTTACAATCATGGAAGTTGTTAATAAAAAAATAAATTAAAAAAAGATTAAAGAGTTCTGGAATTAAAGATGTGTGTCACTACTCCAGAGCAGTTTTTAGAAAAAAAGGAAAGAAAGATAAGACAGGTGTTCAAGGCTAGATTTAGTTACATAATACTCTGTCTCAACAACAACAAAAAAAGAAAGAAAGAAAGAAAGAAAGAAAGAGAAAAAGAATCCAGGAGTGATGGCACATGTCTTTGATCCCAGGAATCTGGAGGCTGAGGTAGTGGAATTGTTGTGAGTTGAAGGCCAGCCTGGAGCTACAGAGTGAGTTTCACTTAAGCCCAGAACCTACCTGAAAAGACAAAACAAAACAGAAAAAAGAAAGTATGTCAGGTCTGGTGTGCACGCCTTTAATCTCAGCACTCAGTAGGCAGAGGTAGGAGGACTGCCATGAGTTCGAGGCCACATAGGGAATTCCAGGTCAGCCTGGGCTACAGTGAAACCCTACCTCAAAAAAACAAAACAACAACAACAACAGCAACAAAAAAATAAATATTCACACAATCATGTGTTTTACCTATGTGTTCATGTACACGTATGTGTGTGTGGAGGTCAGAGGACGATCTTGGAACATGTGTTGTTCCTCAAGTGCCTTTCATGTTTGTATATATGATGAATGTGTGTATGTATGTGTGTGTGTGAGAGAGAGTCTTCATGTGTGAGTGTGTGCCTGCACATGCCATGTCATGCCCGTGGTGGTTAGAGGACAATATTGTCTAGGCAGGGTCTCTCCTTGCTCACTGCTGTGTTTGCCGGGCTGGTTGTCCCTCTGGGAGAGCCTCCTCTTTGCCTCCCAGCGTGCTACTGAACCTGGCTTCTGTAGGTTCTGGGCACCTGAACTCAGGCACTCACTCTTGGATGGCAAGCGTTTGTCTCCTGAGTCATCTTCCTGGCCCAGCTTCTCTTCCTCCTCCTTTTAATCTTCAGTGTGTGTATTTGTTCACATGTGAGTAGGGGTGTTGAGGGCAGAAGACAACCTCTGGTGACCTTGTTTGAGGCAGAGTGTCTTATTGCTGCTGTATATTCCAGACTAGCTGGCCAGACGGCTTCCAGGGATCCTGTCTACGCCTCCATCTCCCCATAGGCACACTGGGGTTACACATGCCTGCTTCTTCCACTAGCTTTTTGTGGGTTTGAAGAGATCTCAACTCGGGTCTTCACACAAACACTTTACCTACCTGGCCATCTCCCCAGCACCTTTTATTCATTCATTCTCTCAGTTTTCAGTTTTTTACTTATTATTCCTGCTCCCCATCATCCTATCATCCTTTCTTTCCTTCCCTTTCTTTCTTGTCAGTCCAGGAGATGAAAGCTAGGGTCTCTGGTGATTAAATTTAGGGCTTCAAACACTGTGAGCACCTGCTCCACCACTGAATTGCACTGTCCAAACCATACTCCTTTCTTTCTTTTTCTCCTTTTCATCTTCTTCCTATTTACTTATGACAGTGTTTCACTATGTAGCTCAGCTGGCTTCCAGCATGTGATCCTCCCTCCTCGGCCTCCCCAGTGCTGGGAATGCAGGAGTTCACCATCATGTGTATTTACCTTTGCTGCTGCTGCTGCTTTTTTGAAATATTTATTTGAGAGGGAGAAAGAGAGAATGGGGGCATCAGGGCCTCCAGCCACTACAAATGAACTCCAGATGCATGCACCATCTTGTGCATCTGGCTTTAGGTGGGTACTGGGGAATCGAACCGAGGTCCTTTGGCTTTGCAGGCAAGTGCCTTAAGCGCTAAGCCATCGCTCCAGCACCTTTTTTGTTTTTTCCGAGGTAGGGTCTCACTCTAGCCCAGGCTGACCTGGAATTCACTCTGCAGTCTCAGGGTGGTCTTGAACTCACGGCGATCCTCCCACCTCTGCCTCCTGAGTGAGTGATGGGATTCAAGGCGTGCACTACCGCGCCCGGCTCTCTTTGCTTCTTTTGACGGAACTCCTTGAACCCAGCTGCGTACATGGGTTCTGATGTTCCCAGGATCTTTCCAAACTTCTGGAAAGGGGGTGTGGTTTTGCAAACATAAGAGTGATAAGTAGTGTGTGTGTGTGTGTGTGTGTGTGTGTGTGCGCGCGCGCGCGCATTCCAGTGGTTTTTTAATGCACACAGTTCTGCCTGTTGCGTCCCCTCCCACCTCCATGCCCGTGGGCACTGGCACTCTCCCGGCGGTGGGCTGGGGTGGGTGGAAGGGGAAAATGAGACAGACCCCGGTACTGATTGCTCGCTGGGAAGGGAGGCAGGGGCGAAGGACCTGAAACCTACAGGTATGGGATGTCCATTACATCTCTGCCTGCAGCTGGACCCCTTTTCTTCCAGCCTACTCCTGATAGACAAAGCACAGAGCTAAGGTGGGATATGTTAGGCTACCACATCTTCACTCCAGCCCGGGTCCTCGTCTCATAGGACCGGGAGAAGAGGCACTAGGTAGAAGTGGCATTTTTTCCCCTCCCTTAAGTCAGTGGGCTTAATTTTGGAAAACGCGAGGGCTTTTGGCCCGTCTAGGCCACCGTAGTGAGGGGGCGGAGCCCGGAAGGGATCGGGATGGCGGCGCAGGACAGTGACAGCGACGAGGACCTGGTCAGCTATGGGACGGGCCTGGAGCCTCTGGAAGAAGGTACGGGCTGAACTGGCCGCACAGCGTGTGGGTTGGGGGGTTCGGGACGCCAGCGGAGAACTCGGCGTTGGGCGCCGGGAACGGCCCGGGAGCGTGCGCTGCGGCCTGGGGGACCCGAGCAGGGGCGCGGGGGGTGGTCGGGAGCGCCTCCCCAGGGCGACCCGGGGACACTGCCTGGAAGCCGTCAAGTGGGAGCTGATTTAGCAGATCGGGGGCGGGGACAGGAGGCTTGGGTGGAGGGAACAGACCTGGGCTGTTTGCCAAAGTTTTCTTTATTGGGGGTCCTGATGGTGGGACTGAAGGCCTTGCGCAAGCTACGCAAATGCTCCATCGCTGAGCTACGTCCGCAGTCCCAGAGTTTGGACCGTACTTTTTTTTTTTCAAGGTAGGGTTTCACTCTAGCTCAGGTTGACCTGGAATTCACTATGTAGTCCCAGGGTAGCCTCCAACTCACAGCGACCCTCCTGCCTCTGCCTCCCAGGGATTAAAGGCGTGCGCCACGTCTCCCGGCTGTACTTTTGTTTCTGAGACAGGATCTCACTTTGTAAGCTCAGGCTGGCCTCGAATTCGCAGCGACCCTCCTGTGTTAGCTGGTCTCGAACTCTCAGCCTTCCAAGTTCTGGGATTACTTCAGGGGTTTGGCTTTTATACTAAGGACAGGATTTACGCAAGGATGGATGCTTATTTTATTTTATTTTTTTATTTTTTGGTTTTTTGAGGTAGGGTCTCACTGTAGCTCAGGCTGACCTGGAATTCACTATGTAGCCTCAAGGTGGCCTCGAACTCGTGGTGATCCTCCTGTCTCTGCCTTCTGAGTGCTGGGATTAAAGGCGTGCGCCACCACACCCGGCATGGATGCTTATTTTAATACTACCTTAGCTTCAGTTTGGGGAATAGCCTGGTTGGGGCTGGGCCAGAGTGAAGCAGGGAGTTAGCAATAAAGTTCTGGAGACAGTGGCAGAGTTATCAGTGGTCTGGATGAGATAATACCTGGAAAGCAGGGTTGACGATACTTAGTGGAATGCAAGGGGAATAGCAAGGTAAATCAAGGTTCTCCCCCATGTTTCTGGTCTGTTCTATCTAATGATTTGTTCAGCAATGTTTGTATTGGGTTTGATGGCAGTGTTAGCTGTATGGAGAAGATAGAGGAAGGTAGTAGACAGTTTCGAGTTTGCTGAGATGGACTTCCAGACCAGGCACAGTTATGGAGGAAGGGATATTTATTGAAGCTTACAGATCCTGGGGAGGTTTCATAATGGAAAAGAAGTTGGCCCCCTCTTAAAAGACCAGGCAGAGAGAGAGAGAGAGAGAGAGAGAGAGAGAGAAAGCCAAAAGACACACAGCACACTCAAGAACTCCAGGAACTAGGTACATAGCATATCTTTAGGTTGGAATTTCAAATCCACCCCCCCACACACCTTAGGGCTGGACCCTAAGTTCAGCCTAGTGACACCTCCTCCAGCCAGGTGGATGCAGATCCAAGCTACAAATTAATGCATCACTGAATATGTTGGGGGCCATCTATTCAAACTACCACATTCCGTCCCTGCCCCCAGCAGATTCAAAACTATCACACATTGAAAACTGTATTCAGTCCAATTTCAAAGGTCCCCATAGTCTTTACCAACTTAAGACAGTTCCAAAGTCCCAAGTATCATCTGAGATTTAAGATTGTCTATTAGCTGTGAGTCCTGTAAAATCAAACAAGTTATATACTTCAACATATAAAAGCACAGAGTAAACATTTTCAACTGGTATAAGGAGACACTAGAACAATGCAGATTCCTCCACCATCAAGCAAACATCAAACTTCTGCAGTTCAAGTCCAATATAACCAGAGACTGACAGTCTCCAGATTTTCCAATTCCACCCCTCCAGCTGGGCAGAGTAGCCAGGGAAAACTTCCATCCCAGGCCAACAGTGCACTCTATGGTAGCCCTTGCACAATCCTGGTATATCCAGAACATCTTCAGGGTCTCCATGCAAACCATGGTCCATCTTCCAATGGCTTTGTCAGCCTATCAGGGTCATCCCGTCCTGCCTCATTCCACATCTCAGCAGCAGCTCCTGGAACCATGTGCACTTCATGACCACTCTACACATTTTTTCCTGCTTCCAAAACTAAAACCAGGTGTGCAGGACATAGCCATATTCTTAAATCAGGGGTGAAATAAATTGTAGCCTTGCAAAGCAGGTTCCTCTCCAGTTAACTTCAAAAAGAAGTTGCATTTCTATCATGTTCTTTCCTCAGGCATCCTTTACACTGTTTGAATGTAAAGCAGTTGGGCCATCTTCCTTAAGAATGCTAATGTAAGCCTGTTCGTGGTGACCATGAGTTCGAAGCCACCCTGAGACTACATAGTGAATTCCAGGTCAGCCTGGGCTACAGCAAGATTCTACCTTGAGACCCCCTCCCCCCCCAAAAAAAAAGAATGCTAATGTATTTGACAATAGCAGCTTCAGTAACCTAAAACCAGTTTCAATGCCTGTAATTTTAACTTGCTTGAGGTTTTCCAACTTAAAATCTTAAATCTTTCAGTCCATTATCTTTAACCGAGCACATCAGTCCATTATAAACTTAACCTTGATCAAACTCACTGGGCATAGGCAGCATGTTGCAGCCAGCCCTTATGCCAGTAGCCCAGTTCCAACAAAATCCTCTGCAGTCTTTCCTTCTCCTTAGAAAACTCATAAGCCAAATCTTGAAGTTCAATACTCTCTGCACTTAGCATTTTCAAACTCTCACAAGAATAGTCCATGATAATTGGCTTACTGCTTCAGAAGGCATCTTCAGTTGCAAGCACCAAGTCCATGCCCATTGATCCAAAACAAAAGTTCCAAAAGACAAAATCCACATGGTCAGGTTCATCTCACCCCACTCTTGGTACCAATTTCTGTAGTAGACAGCTTCAAGTTTGCTGAGGTGGACTTCCAGACTAGGTGCAGTTATGAAGGAAGGGATATTTATTGAAACTTAAAGATCCAGGGGAAGTTCCATAATGGTAGAAGTTGGTCCCCTCTTAAAGGACCAGGCAGAGAGAGAGGGATAGAAAGAGAGAGAGAGAGCGTGCGTGCGAGTGAGAAACAAGCCAGAAGCCACACAGCGCACTTCAGGAACTCCAGGAACTAAACATGTTGCATATCTTTAGATTGGAATTTCAAACTCACCCCCACACCTTAGGGCTGGACCCTATGTTCTGTCCAGTGACATCTCCTCCAGCCAGGTGGCTGCAATCCAAGCTACAAACTAATAAAACACTGAATATTCTAGGGGCCATCTATTCAAACTACCACAAGGAATCATGGTGGGCTCCTTAGGCAACAAGTTAACTTGCAGACTTCTTATTGGTGAGGAATTTTGTGCTTTTTTGGTTTTTCGAGGTAGGGTCTCACTCTAGCCCAGGTGGACCTGGAATTCACTATGTAGTCTCAGGCCTCAGACTCACAGCAAGGATCATGTTACTCTTATTGGCCAAGCACATTACCCTGTGAGCTCAAAGAACTAGTTGATAAAAATCTATTATTGTAGGAGCTTAACATCTAGTAGAGAGCAAAATTACAAGGTTGGCCAGGGCTAAAATATGTGATATAGATAGGTAGTATCTTACACAAGCCAGCAGGGAAGCCAGAGGGGGCAAGATAGGGTCTTACAATGAAGACTGGTTAAAATGTAGCTATGCAAGGACAGGGGTCAAGCAAATTGAATGGGTTACTTAGAACATTTGTTTATTTCTGGTCTCAGTTATTTCCTTGTGAAGAGATATGTTGTTAAGTCATCAACTATTTGACCTTTACTTTTTAAATTCTTCCTGTTTTGATGGTGCACAACAAATCTTAAATAAAGAAAACTGGTCTAAGCCATGTTTATGAAGCGGAAAGAAAAGACATTGATTTATAGACCTGTAGTTTTCTTTTCCTGACCTAGAAGTATTCTTTTAAAAATTAATTTTTTGATAATTTCATACATTTATATAGTACATTTTTTTTTCAATGTAGGGTCTCACTCTAGCCCAGGTTGACCTGGAATTCACTATATAGTCTCACGGTGGCCTTGAGCTCAGAGCAATCCTCCTACCTCAGTCTTCCGGGTGCTGGGATTAAAGGCATGTGCCACCATGCCCAGGCTTATATAGTGAATTTTGATCATATTCACCCCCATTACATTCTTCTGTTCCCTCTCCCTCCTGATGAATCCTTTCTGCTTCCCAACTAGACCTTCTACTTTGATTTTTTAAAACTTTTTAAAAATATTTTTATTATTTGAGAGAGAGATATATACAGAAATAGGCAGGCAGAAGGAGAGAGAGAGAGAGAGAGAAAAAGATTGGGCATGCCAGGGCCTCCAGCCACTGCAAATGAGCTCCAGATGCTTGCGCCCCCCGCCCCCTTGTGCATCTGGCTTGCATGGGTCCTGGGGAGTCGAGCCTGGGTCCTTTGGCTTTGCAGGCAAGCACCTTAACCACTAAGCCATCTCTCCAGCCCCCCTACTTTGATTTCTTTCTTTCTTTCTTTTTTTTTTTTTTTTCTTTTCAAGGTAGGGTCTCTATCTAGCCCAGGTGATTTTTTTTTTTTTTTTGATGTTTGTATGTGTTTGTGTTTGAGTGAGAGAGACCCACTAGTTTAATTAGGATTACTTTCATAAGCACAAGTAGATGGGTTATTTACTGTCAGCAACCAATAGCTGCTCTGTTAAGAGTGGGACCTCATTAGCCCCTCCCCCACCGGTGGTGGAATGTTGACAGGTTCAGTCTTGTGCAGATCTTCCACACAGCCACTGAGTGTGATGACTGCAATGATCATGTCATGTATGGAAGACGACATCCCACAGCACTCCTTCTCATCTTCTGGCTCATTCATTCTTTCCTTCTCCTCTTCTGCAGTGCTCCTTGAGCATTGGGAGGGTTGATATAGATCTCAGGTACAGCTGAGCACTTAGCAGTGACTCATTCTCAGCACTTTGCCCAGTTATGACCCTCTGCAGTAATTGCTGCCCACTGAACAAGCAAGCATCCTTGACCAAGGCAGAGAGCAGCATTAGTCTGTGGACATAAATGTGAATGTTTAGGAGCAGTTTTGTGGGCGCAACATGTCAATTAGTAAAACAACAGTAGTAGTCCCCGCCCCCATTACTCAAGGCTCGTGACCTTGCTCGCCACAGCCTTCTGACAGGTTTACAGTGTGCGTGAATTCCCTCCTGTGCAGCAGGCCTCAGATCCAATCAGAAGGGGGTTGTTTACAGTCATAGCAGCCATGCCACTATTGCATCAGCGAGTCCATCTTGTGTGGCAGGTCAGTTGGATAGCATCCAGGGTCCATCCTGTAAGACTGTTGATGACGCTTCTCCCCTAGCGGCCTGTGTAGCACCTGCCAGCACTATGGAAGCTAAGCAGCAGAAAGGATGCTTCCAACTCCATATCTCTATGCCCTGCAACCAAAGCACATGGTGTCTTCAGTAATAGGGTCTTCCATGTAGTTCTGGTGGGAAACCAAGAGCCTTGGTAATAGCCTGTAATGTCGTGGGTTCTCAGGGGCCTCTCTGACCAATAACTCACAGGCAGTTACCTCACCCCTGTACTGAGATTTTTTTGGGGGGGCTGGGGTTCGAGGTAGGGTCTTGCTCTAGCCCAGGCAGACCTGGACTTCACTGTGTAGTCTCAGGATGGCCTCAAACTCATGGCAATCTTGCCACCTCTGCTTCCCGAGTGCTCCACCATGTCTGGCTTGGTACGGAGATGTTTGTTTAATGACTTATGGCTAGGTGAGAGGGGCAGTATTATTCACCTGTGCAGGATCCCTGTGTTCAGACTCTGTGTGTGTGTGTGTGTGTGTGTGTGTGTGTGTGTGTGTGTATGCATGCGTGCGCCGGAGGTCCACATTAGGAGTCTTCTTCATTCACTCTTCTCCACTTTATTTTTTAAAAAAATATTTTATTTATTTATTTATAAGAGAGAAAAAGAGAATGGGCATGCCAGGGCCTCTAGCCACTGCATATGAACTTCAGACACATGTGCTGCCTTGTGCATCTGGCTTACATGGTTCCTGGGGAATCGAACCTGGGTCCTTAGGCTTCACAGACAAATGCTGTAACTGCTAAGCCATTTCCCCAGTCCCCTCCCCCTTTTTTTTGAGGCACAGGCTCACACTGAGCCTACAGGTCGTTAGCTAGGCAGCAAGCCCTGTGCATCTTCCTATTTCCTCCCTAGCACTGGGATTACAGGTGTGCACCACCATGCTCAGCATTTTTACATGGGTACTGGAGATCTGAACTCAGCTCTTCATGCTTGCATGGCAAATACTTTACCCACTGAGCCATCTCCCCAACTCCTCTTTTTATGTGAAACTTATGTATTTTAATTAGTCTATAAAGTGTTATGTTTCCATATAGTTTTTAAATACACCTCCTGTTCCCCATCTCCTCTCCCTCATCCCCACTTAAACTGTTCTGTCCCCGGTATCTTCCCCACTACTTCCATATGGCATGCAGAGAAACATTAACTTCTTTTTTGATAACTTTTTGTCAATTTCCAACATATACATGATCATAATCCCCTCCTACTACCATCCTTTGGTCCCCTTCCACATCCCCCCTGTACTGAACCCGCTCTTCCCAAGTAGTACTTCTTCTATTTTGATAGTGCTTTTGTGCTCTCTTCCAGCATTCATGACAACATGTTATTATTTATTTTATTGGTTTTTCGAGGTAGGCTCTCACTCTAGCTCAGGCTCACCTGGAGTTCACTATGCAGTCTCACGGTGGCCTCAAACTCATGGCCTCCTACCTTGCCTCCCGAGTGCTGGGATTAAAGGCATGTGCCACCACGCCTGGCTACAACATGTTATCGAGTCAGTATTAGGCTGGTCTTGTGCAGGTCGCGGCAGCAGCTATGAGGTTATGAATGCAGCTAGCACTTTGTGTCTGGAAGACAGCATTCCAAACCACTCCTCCCAATCTTTTGCTTTACTTTCTTTCTGCCGCTTCTTCCCCTATGGTCCCTACGCCTTGGAAGGTGTGATAAAGACGCCTTACTTAGTGATGTCACTTCTTAGCACTTTGATGAATTTTGAGTCACCCCAGTGGTCACTGCCACCTGAAAAGAGAACCTCTCTAACCGAAAGTGAGAGCAGCATTAATATTTGGGCATAAACATAAATATTTAGAGGGCAATTTGGTGGGCATAATATGTCCATTTAGTCAAACAACAGTACAGTAGTGTCAGGCATGGATTCCCGCCTGTGAAGATGACCTCAACTCCAAACCAGACAGGCCACTGTTGTGCTAGTGGGCACAGCTTGTCACCCTGGCCAGTTGTGTAGCTCGTAGGGCCACTGGTTAACATGTTGGTGGCTTTTCTTCCCCAGCAGCCTGCATAGCCCTTTCTAGCACATGACAGCAGTAGGCAGGGAAGAGGCTTCCAGCTCAGTGCTACCCTGATTTCTCAGAGATCTGCAACCGGAGCATGTGGTGTCTTAGCCATGGGCTTTACCATCTAGTTCTCGTGGGCAGCCCAGAGCCTTGACAGTAGCCTGGACTGAGAAACATTAATTTTGCTGTATTACAAGTCTTTGCAGAATCAGCTGGAGCTCTCCTTTCCTTCCTTCCTTCTGAGGGTGACCCAGGGCCTCCCACATGCCGAGCACTCTACCACTGAGCTACATCCCAGCTCCCATTCCTTGTTCTCTAAGCACTTTGAAGTTTGCCTGCTCTGACTGCATTGTACAGTGTAACATACTGGACCAATAATAACTTTTACCCCTGCTTTGAAGTTTCAAACTTCAAACATTGGTGGAGCTCTGCCCAATTAAACCTTAATTAAAGTTGCTAGTCCTGACAGAATTAAGTGTTAGCCAGTGAGCTTAGTGACAGTGACTGACCTGGACGGGAGAGGTCACCTGCACTTACCTGCTCTTCCCTTAGACCCCACCACTCATCCTGTACCCAGATGTGTTTGAGGTCTGTGGCTGTAACTCTCATACCGAGACCCACCTAGGCTTCTGTCTGCTTAGAACGTACCTTAGGCCTTGAGCTTTCAAAGGTCTTTTAGTGTCTGCACTTCTCATATCTTACACTTCAACCTAGCTCAACTGCTGGGCTATCTCAATATTCTTGGCTTTTTTTTTTTTTTTTGGTGCTAAGGATTCAGTCTAGGGTCTCGTGTGCTGTACCTCTGAGCCAGATCGCTTTCTTCCCCCAGTAGCCTGCATGACACTTCCTAGCACTATGTCAGATTGTAGGCAGGGAGGAGGCTTCCAGCTCAATTTCCCCTGATTTCACGACTGGTGGCAGGATTCTGGTCGTTGCTCCAGGTGGCTCATGCCGGGTCCTGCATGCCCACTGTCAGGAGCATGCGCTTTACAGGCAGGCCGCCCCTGCTGGACTCTGTAGTTTTCAGCACCAAGGTCTAGAGCCAAGCTGCTGCCAGTGGTGAGGCTTCTTGAGTTTCTGGCCCAGGAGTAAGTAAGGGACAAGGTGAGTGGAACCCCTGGCTTGGAGACAGAGTGTAGATCTGGCTCACCTTTGTGCTTATTAACTGTGGGGCTCAGGGCAGTTGCTTAATAAGTACCCTATGCAGGTGTGCTCTAGGAAGCAATTTTATCAGACCCTGATAAGGAAGGAATTAGCTGTTACTAGCAGCTGCGACTGCAACAGGGGCTGGTGAAAATGCCACCTTCTCCCGGAGTTTCCCGTCGCCCTGCTTGGAGACGGCGCCGTCTCCTCTGGAGCCTTGCTGGTCCTCATCACCAGCCAGCCCTGGTCCCACCTGGCTGTCTGCAGATGTTATCTGCCCTGCCAGGTCAGGAGCCCTGTAGGAGCTGCCCACGGCTCAGGCTGAACCTGCCGTCTTCTTAGTACAGTGGTTCCTCGCTGGCGACAGCTGCAATTTCAGTTTGCCAGACTTATGGGAGAAGTGAGTGTATGTGTGGGGGAGAGGGAGGTGCTGCAGCCGTCTAGTGCTGCAGGCCAGGGATGCTGCTGAGGTGTCTGAGCAGCCAGGACCACAAAGAATTATCCAGAAGCAGGGCGTGGTGGCACGCACCTTTAAACCCAGCACTCGGAGGCAGGGGTAGGAGGATCATTGTGAGTTCAAGGCCATCCTGACATTACGTAGTGCATTCCAGGTCAGCCTGAGCTGGAGTGAGACCCTACCTTGAAAACCAAAAAACAAAACAAAACAAAACAAAAAGAAAGAAAGAAAGAAAAGATCCAGAACAGACTGCCAGTGGTGCTGAGGTTGAGAAATCCTGACCTAGTCAGGAGTCAGTCAAGTGCAGATGGAGTGTGCTGCTGCCCTCCTTCCCTCCCTTCTTCCTCCCTTCTTCCCTCCCTCCTTTCCTTCCTCCCTTCCTTCCTTTTTAAAATTTAATTTTTATTTATTCATTTGACAGAGAGAAAGAGGAAAAGAGAGAGAGAGAGAGAGAGAGAGAGAGAGGGAGGGAGGGAGAGAATGGGTACAACAGGGCCTCCAGCCACTGCAAAAGAACTCCAGATGCATGTGCCACCATGTGCATCTGGCTTACGTGGGTCCTGGGGAATTGAACCTGGGTCCTTAGGCTTCACAGGCAAATGCCTTAACCGCTAAGCCATCCATCCAGCCCCCCTTCCCTCTTTCCTTCCTTCATTCTTTCCTCATTCCTTTCCCCCTCCGTCCCCTTCTCCACTGCTCCCTCCTTCCTTTCTTTTCTTACATGGGACACATCACAGACTTGCGTGCCATCCTTGCTCAGGGGCCATGCTAATTTTTTCCTTTTCTTTTAGAGTATATGTGCTGCTGAGGCAAGTACTAAATACTGCATTTCTAAGAAATGAGAGAAATATTGCATTATGGGATCCAAGTTGTAATTCAGATTTTTAAAGTTAAAAAATAAAAGGCATTATAAATGGTATTAAGTCTCATCACACCACGCATTGTAAACTTCAAAAAACTTTAAAAATATATTTTATTTTTATTTATTTTATTTTATTTTTATTTACTTAAAGAGAAAGAGGGAGAGAGAGAGAGAGAGAGAGAGAGAGAGAGAGAGAATGGGCACACCAGGGCCTCCAGCCAATGCAGTGAACTCCAGACACATGCGCCCCCTTTTGCATTTGGCTAATGTGGATCTTGGGGAATTGAACCTGGGTCCTTTGGCTTTGCAGGCAAATGCCTTAGCTGCTAAGCCATCCCTCCAGCCCAACTTTTTTTAAATTAAAAATAACTTATTTTTGGCTGGAGGATGGCTTAGCGGTTAAGCGCTTGCCTGTGAAACCTAAGGACCTCGGTTCGATTCCCCAGTACCCACTTAGTCAGATGCACAAGGTGGTGTATGCATCTGAGTTTGTTTGCAGGGCCTAGAGGCCCTGGCGTGCCTATTCTTTCTCTCTCTTTCTGCCTCTTTCTCTCTCTGTCTGTTGCTCTCACATAAATAAATAAAAATAAAATTAAAAAAATAATAATTTATTTGCTGGGCATGGTGGCTCAAGCCTTTAATCCCAGCACTTGGGAGGCAGAGGTAGGAGGATCGCTGAGAGTTCGAGGCCACCCTGAGACTACATAGTGAATTCCAGGTCAGCCTGAGCTAGTGGGAGACCCTACCTCAGAAAATAATAATAATAATAATAATAATAATAATAGTTTATTTGCCTATGTATGTGTGTGAGGGAGCAATAATACCTGAAAAATATTTGTTGTATTCTTGATAAGTGCTTTGCAGACATTATATGTTTGACAGCTCTGTGAAATAGCTATTACTATTATATTTATTATTATTATTAGAGACAAAGTGTCACTTAGCATAGCCCAGGCAGTCTCAAACTCACAGTCCTTTTGCTCCATCCTTCCAAGGGTGATATCATAGGCAGGCACCACTGAGCCCAGTCAGTAGCTGTTACTATTACCATCATTCCCATTTCAGAGCTGAGGAAACTGTTAAGCTGACCAAAGTCTAGTGCTGGTGAAGGTGGAGTTGGCCTTACGGTCCAGAGCACAGTGATTCAACCCCATGGCTTAACTAACCACAAAACCCACTTCCTGCTCTAAACATTCACAGATAACTTGGTTTTCTATTTCTTTTTTTTTACATTTTCAACAAATTCAGAATCTTGGAGTTGATAAAATTAGTGAGTAATTTGTCTTCATATCTGAAACAAGCCTAGTGAATGTGTACTAGGCTCAGATGAATAAAATGCCCTTTGCTTGTGTGATATACCAAATCCTCTTTTTAAAAAAAAAAAGTATGAAAAGGAATAAGTTTAAATAACATTAACTGTAGAAAAGGAGATTTACTATAGAGATTAAGGAAATTCATAAGATTTTAGGGGAAAAGGTAATGCCCAAAGGAAGTGCTGTAGCCAGGGGTGCTATTCTAGAAGAGGCAGGGGTGGGAGAGATGGCTCAGTGGTTAAGTGCCCTTCTTGTGCCAGTATGGGGGCCTGAGACTGCCCGAGAACCCACATTAAACTGGGTGTGGCCACGTGCACCTGTAACCCCAGTCCTGCAGAGGGGAGCAGTGAGACCAGGGAATCACCCAGGCTCGTCAGAAAGAGCAAGCTCAAGACTTCGGCTCCAACAAGACTGGCGGAAAACAGATGCACGAAGTGGTGCATTCATGTGGTGTGCATTTGTAGCAGCAAGAGGCCCTGGTGAGCCCATAACCTCTCTCTGTGCTCATGAATAAGTTATATATATATTTACAAAATGATAGAGCGGGTCACTGGTGACCCACCCCAGCCCTGGAGACTAGCACCCTTCAATAGGCAAGAACATGTGCTGCAAGGGCACGTGCACGTCCTTGTATCACACAGCACATTACACACACAAGCGCCCTTTTCAGGACTGTGGTTGCTCAGGGAAAAGCACATACTTGGCATGCAGAAGGCCCCGAGTTAAGATCCCATCACCAAAAGCAAAACAGTGTTCCCACTGTTGCCTTGTGCCTCCCAGCAGCTGGCCTTCTTTATTGCCTGGAAGCTTCCAGTCCATCTCCAACCCCTCCTCCCAATGTTATTATTAACTACCTACTAGTAATAATTTACTGGGAAAAGCAGGACATTTCGCTTTTTCCAGGTAGGGTCTCACTCTAGCCCAGACTAACCTGGAATTCACTATGTAATCTCAGGGTGGTCTCGAACTCATGGCAGTTCTCCTACCTCTGCCTCCCAAGTGCTGGATTAAAGGCGTGCACCACCATGCCTGGCTCTACAACATGTTTTTAAGTAAACTTGATGAATTTAGTATTTGCTGAGCTATGAGCTAGTAAAGTGAAGCAGTCATGACATCATTTAAACCAATCTATGTGTAGTTATAACGAACAATTCAGTATGTTTAAGAAATGACATTTTCCCTGAATTCTTAATTCATTATCCTCATCCCTTTTTTCATTAAAGTTTTTGGGTTTGTTTTTCAGGTGAAAGACCAAAGAAACCCATTCCTCTTCAGGAGCAGACTGTCAGGGATGAGAAGGGGCGGTATAAGCGGTTTCATGGCGCCTTCAGCGGAGGGTTCTCTGCGGGGTTCTTCAACACTGTTGGCTCCAAGGAAGGTATGATGCTTCTCACTGCTCAGGCACGTCACTGAAAGAGCTAAGATTGTCTCCTCCTGCTGGTGGTTAGTTTGCTTGGTTGGTTTATGACCAGGTCTCCCCATGTAGCTCAGGCTGGTTCAGAACTGGAGTTTCTTCTGCCTTGATGTCCCAAGTGCTGGGATTATAGGTGTGAGCCGCCATGTTCAGCTCCCCTCTTGCTTGTTTTTTTTTGTTTTCAAGGTAGGGTTTTGCTGTAACCTAGGCTGACCTGGAATTCACTATGTAGTCTCAGGCTGGCCTCAAACTCACAGTGATCCTCCTACCTCTGCCTCCTGAGTGCTGGGATTAAAGGCGTGTGCCACCACACCCGGACTTTTTTTTTTTAAGTTCCTTCAACAGTTCAGTTCATGCACTGGAGAGACAAACGTGTTCTTCGAATGCTTGGCTATTTCCAGCGTAAACTTGTTGCTGCTCTTTGCATCCTGAAGGTGAAGGGCTTTCTTCCACTTTGTAGAGAATGGACACGTTCTAGCCAGATGACAAAGTAGGAAGGTGACTTCCATGTCCCTTTGCAGTACACTGTGCTCTCCTGTGCAGATTCTATCCGTTGATTCCTGCCTGCCTCACGTGACTCAGTCTGAGGAGAACAGACAGGAGCCAGAGGCATTTTTCACACAAGGTGACCACGGGTCAGAGAGGTCAGTAGGCCAGCACAGCCTCTGAGCTGCGAGGAGTTACCAACTTCTCTCCTGACACTGGACCATAGCATCACAGCTTACTGCTTGTTTTTGTTTTGAGCCAAGCCTAAGAGACTGTCTTTATTTTTTTATGGGAATGGGGAGAGAATTGGTGCATCAGGGCCTCCAGCCACTACAATCGGACTCCAGATGTGTGCACCCCTTTGTGCACATGTGTGACCTTGCGCACTTGTGTCACTGTGTGTCTGGCTTATGTGGGACCTAGAGAATCAAACATGAGTCCTTAGGCTTTGTAGGCAAGCACCTTAACCACTAAGCTGTCTTTCCAGCCCACTGCTTGGTCTTGACCTGGAGAAAAAGCAATTAAAATTTCACAAGGCCTGGAGAGATGGCTTAGCAGTTAAGGCGTTTGCCTGCGAGGCCAAAGGATCCAGGTTTGATTCCCCAGTACCCATGTAAGCCAGATGTACAAGGTGGCACATGCATCTGGAGGTTGTTTGCAGTGGCTAGAGGCCCTGGCACGCCCATTTTTTCTATCTGCTGCTTTCTCTCTCTCTCTCTCTCTTAAATAAATAAATAAAAATATAAAAAATTTACATGATGTAGTATAATAAATTCCATATTACATGAAGTAATGCTTTTTTTTCTTGTTGTTTTGGTACTGGGGATTAAACCCAGGGCCTCAATTCATGCTAAGCAGGCTTCTACCACTGAGGTACCTTCCTAGCCTCCATATTGTTTCTTGTAGAAGGATAACTTCAAGTTCAAGGCCAGCCTGGCCTACATAGTGAGTTCCACAGCAGCCAGAGCTTCATAGTGAGACCGTGTCAATAAATGTACCACAAAGTGCTGTGACACCACGCTATTCTGAAATCTTTTCTAGGATGGACACCTTCTACCTTCATGTCGTCACGGCAGCACAGAGCAGACAGATCTGTTCT
This sequence comes from Dipus sagitta, assembly GCA_036346955.1. Taxonomy (NCBI): domain Eukaryota; kingdom Metazoa; phylum Chordata; class Mammalia; order Rodentia; family Dipodidae; genus Dipus; species Dipus sagitta. Next base: position 4,151,174 of record CM070775.1, on the reverse strand, counting down.
TGGGCCTGAGGATTTTATGGATGAAGAGGTAGGCATGCAGACTTCACGTGCCATGTCGGTGGTGGGCCATGTGTCCTCAGTTGTTGTGACGCCTTCCCTGTCCCCGGAAGGCCCTCTGTGTTGTAAGCCTGGGCAGGCAGTCGTGGCATCTGCTCAAGGAAATGCAGAAGCGCGCCCTGGGGAGACAGCTCCGTGGATAAAGTGCTTGCTGAGTTCAGAGCCCCGAACTCCACGTGAGAGCCGGAGGCTGTGCTCGGCTTCTGTAATCCCGGTGCGCCGGTGATGAGAAGGGGGATGGAGACAGGAAACCTTCCCAGAAGTTCCTGAAAGGAGCAGTGAATGAGAGGCCCTCCTCAAAATGAGGTGGAGCAAGGACCACCCAAATTTTGTCCTCTGACCTCCATGCGAGCACATGCTGTGGCTTGTGTACACCTGCAAAAACACCCACACCCCAAATAAGTAAAAATAAAAGAGGAAAGAAAATGCAAAGACACATGACTGAAGACCACTTACAAGAGCTTTGTCCTCTCTATCCTGCTCGTCACTGTCCAGCAGAGCACAGCCTTTGCTTCCTGTTTTGTTGAGGCAGGGTCTTGCTCTGGAATTCTTTATGTAGTCTCAGGCTGGTCTCGAACTCACAGTGATCCTCCTATCTCTGCTGACTGAGTGCTGGGATTAAAGGGGTGCGCCACCACGCCCGGCTGTTTGATAGTTGTTAATGCTGTCCTTGGCCACAGCATGAACTTATTTGTTTTTTCTAAGTAGGGTCTCACTCTAGTTCAGGCTGACATGGAATTCACTATGTAGTCTCATGATGGCCTTGAACTCATGGTGATCCTCCTTACCTCTCTAGCATTCTTATTTGAAGATGAGATTGTACATTCCATATATAAAGTTTGCTACTCTACTGATCTTGTGCCAAATTTTATTTATTTTTTATTTTTTATTTTTTTATTTTTATTTTTTTATTTTAAAAAATAATGCTATGTGAGCTGGGCATGGTGGCGCACACCTTTAATCCCAGCACTCGGGAGGCAGTGGTAGGAGGATCACCTTGATTTCAAGGGCCCCCTGAGACTACATAGTGAATTCCAGGTCAGCCTGGGGCTAAAGTGAGACCCTACCTTGAAACAAACAAACAAACAAACAAAGCTTTGTGATGAATCATGTTTAATGTTTAACCTTTTCAATTGCCCTGATTCTGTTTGCATTTTCTTCTTTAAAGGATCTTAGTGAATTTGGGATAGCACCCAAAGCGATTGTTACTACGGATGATTTTGCTTCTAAAACCAAAGACAGAATACGAGAAAAGGCCAGGCAGTTGGCAGCTGCCACGGCCCCTATTCCTGGAGCCACTCTACTTGATGACCTCATCACACCAGCAAAGTGAGAAGAGTCTGAGTCCCAGTGTTCTGCGCATGGCGTGGGTGCTCAGCACCCACACGGCTGTCTTACTTGGGATAGGTTGTTCACAAGGATAAGATGTCCTCAGATTAGATATCTGCCTGAAGAAGGGCCTCACATTGTTGCTGCATGGAGTGCCCCAGAGCTCTAGCTCCTGACTAGCTGTGAGGTGCAGGGGGGTGGAGGGTTGATAGGGACTGAGGTTGTTTCCCTCTCCTGCCCCCTCCCAGGCCTTGTGGGCTCTGGCCTGCCTGCCTCATTCTACTCTGTCCTGGGTACATGGCCCCATGGGTCCCTACAGCCCATCTAGAAGGCCTGGGAAGGTGGACATGTAACTACTACCTTCCCCAGCTCAGGTTGCCCCAGCCCCAGGGAGTGGCGGCTAGAAGCAGGCAGGCCTGCAGGTCGTCCCGTTTAGCGGGGATGACAGATAAGCATGGGCGGGACAGGTGGGGGCCTGGACCCCGGAGCTGCTTGTTTTCTGCTGCTCTGTAGGAAGTTCCCTGTCAGTCTGCTGATGATGCTTTGATACCCTAGATTATCCATTGGTGTGGAATTGCTAAGAAAAATGGGTTGGAAGGAAGGCCAAGGAGTTGGCCCTCGAGTAAAGAGAAGGCCACGCCGACAGAAGCCTGGTAAGCCTAGTGATGGTTGCTAACCCACAGCAAACTGATGTCTGCTTAGTTCTGTGACACAGGGCCTCGCGCGCGGCTCAGGCTGCCCGGAGCTCTCTGTCATCGAGGCTGGCCTCTCTTGTGATCTTCCTGCCTCAGCGTTCTGAGTTGTTACAGTGCAGGTGTGTGCCCACCTGGCCACAGTGTACTGTGAACGGCTTCGTGTTCCGGGGGAGAGGTGCTGGTTCTGGTGGTGTGTGTGTTAAGGCCTCATACGTGTGATGTGTAACAGAATTTGAAGAATGATGCTGATTCACATTCTCACCAGAAGTATGGAAAAGTTCATTTCTTTTTATTTTGTTCATTTGAGAGAGAGAGAGAGAGAGAGAATGGGCTGCGCCAGGGTCTCTAGCCATTGCAAACAAACTCTAGATGTGTATGCTACCTTATGCATCTGGCTTATGTGGGTCCTGGGGAATTGAACCTGGGTCCTTAGGCTTCACAGGAGAGTACCTTAACCACTCTCCAGCCCAAAAGTTCATGTTTTAATCACATCCAGACTGTCACAGTGCAATATTATTATTTCCTTCCCCGCCCCCCTGCACATGACAGGCAGCTGCTGTGCCTTTGAGCTATGTCCTTAGCTTAACATGACTATTTTTTACTCTGTTTCCCTAGTCAGAGTGAGTGAACTCTTAGGGGGCAACAGTATTGTCCTTTGGGTTCTGCATGGCACTGGGGCAGCAAGGGCACCCATTGAGCATGTTGTTGGACTCCAGGTTGAGTAGAGTTGGGGAAACTGGTCCCTGCTGACCCACCTGTGCCCTAAGGCTGCAGCACCTGAATAAGCGCAGCCACGTGCCCCAGGACAGTAGCAGTGACTGGTTTTTATTTTCTGTTGCTCCAAACTAATGCCTTTGCCATCATTTTTATAGATCCTGGAGTGAAGATCTATGGCTGTGCACTGCCGCCTGGAGGCTCTGAAGGATCCGAGGTGTTTGTGCTAAGTAGAACGTGTCACCTTCTGATTGTGAGGCTTTAGGGTCATGGGCAGGGTCGGCTCAGTAGCGGAGCCCTTTGCTAGCAGGCATAAGGCCTTTGGCTTGGTCCTCAGCACTGCACAAAGGCAAAACAATACCAGGCATATCGGTGTAGGCTGAGGCAGGAGGATGCCAGCCTGAGCTACATAGTGAGACTCTTTATCTCAAAAAACAGGCAGATGAGGGCTGGTGAGATGGCTCAGCAGTTAAGGTGCTTGCCCACAAAGCCTAATGACCAGCGCCCGATTCCCCAGTACCCATGTAAAGCCAGATGCACAAAGAGGTGCATGTATCTGGAGTTGTTTGCAGTGTCTGAAGGCCCTGGAGTGCCCATTCTCTCTCTGCCAAGTGTGGGGGTGCACACCTTTAATCCAAGCACTTGGGAGGCTGAAATAGGAGGATTGCTATAAGTTTGAGGCCTGTCTGAGACTACATTGTAAATTCCAGGTCAGCCTGGGCCAAAGTAAGACCCTACCTCAAACAAACAAACAAAAAACCAAAACCAGCCAACCGACAAAACCAAAAAAAACCAAGGAGACAAAAACCCAAACAAATAGGCATGGTGGCACACGCCTTTAATCTCAGTGCTTGGGAGGCAGATGTAGGAGGATCACTGTGAGTTCAATACCAGCTGGACTATATAGTGAGTTCTTAGTCAGTCTGTGCTGCAGTGAGAGACTACCTCAAAAGATAAAAATAAAAAAGTAGTATTAAGACCAAAGACAATTTTATTTTATTATTATTATTATTATTATTTTTTTTTTTTGGTTTTTCGAGGTAGGGTCTCACTCTAGCCCAGGCTGACCTGGAATTCACTATGGAGTCTCAGGGTGGCCTTGAACTCACGGCGATCCTCCTACCTCTGCCTCCCGAGTGCTGGGATTAAAGGCGTGCGCCACCACGCCCAGCTCCAAAGACAATTTTAGAAGTCAGATCACGTCATGCAATATTTTATGCTCTAGTTATCTCTGCTACGTCAGAAAGCGTGTTCAGCAACATGCCAGCATGATAGGTATCCCATGTCTTTTTGTTTCTTTTGATTTTCGAGGTGGGGGCTTGCTCTAGCTCAGGCTGACCAAGAATTTACTCTGTAGTCTCAGGGTAGCCTCGAACTCACAGCAATCCTCCTACCTCTGCCTCAGGTGCTGGGATTAAAGGCGTGCGCTACCACGCCCAGCTCCATGTCTTATTTATAGATTGTCCTAGTGCCCTGCACATGCCCAGCATGCCCTGTGTCTTTGAGCTCAGCCTCTGCTCTGCTTGTCTGTGTTGGCATCGTTGGTCGAGGGATGTGACTCAGTCACCGTAGCAGCATTAGGTGCAAGTTCAGTAATGGTGCTGCTTGGAGTTGATGTCTGCATTGTACAGTAGCACTCCATAGGTCATGTGGCACCACACGGAGGCTCACCTCTGTCCCAATGTAAATGTTTACACTAGGATGAAGATGATGACTACCTGCCCGACCATGTGACCTTTGCGCCTAAAGATGTCACACCTGTGGATTTTACACTGAAAGATAATGTCCATGGACTGGCTTATAAGGGCCTGGATCCCCACCAAGCACTGTTTGGAACTTCAGGAGAACATTTTAATCTTTTTGGTGGAGGGTCTGAGGGGCCCAGCAATCTTCTTGGAGATGTTGGATTGAGTAAAGGAAGAAAACTGGGAATTTCAGGCCAGGTAAAAGTGTTTCTGTTTTTTTTTTTTTTTTTTTTTTTTTTTTTCCTTTCTGAGGTAGGGTCTCGCTCTAGCTCAGGCTGACCTGGAATTCACTATGTATTCTCAGGGTGGCCTTGAACTCATGGCAGTCCTCCCACCTCTGCTTCTTGGTGCTGGGATTAAAGGCATGCGCCACCATGCCCGGCCTAGTGTTCCTATTTTTGAAGGTAGAACCACAGTCAGTGGGTGTGCCCCGTCACAGGCCCTCACTGTCGCTGAGTGAAGGAGGACTCGAGTGGCAATACTTTCCTTTTCTCTTTTTTCTTGGCAGTGTGAGGGATGGAACAGGGGACCATGGACTTGCTAGGCAAGCATTGACCACTGAATGTGCCCTCAGCCCCAGCTCTATTTTTCTGAGGTTCACTTCTGAATACTTGTAAAACATCCCTTCCTGATTCGAATAATGGGTTGTGAGGGCCTGTTCCGTGTTCTTGGTGGGGGGTGTGCTCCCTGGGGGAGGACTTCTGTCCCACCCTGATGGAGCCCAGCAAAAAACCACTCTCCCCTATTGCTCTAGCCTTTATGGTCTGCTGTCCGTGGGATTCCCACTTGCTTCTCTGGCAGTGACCCAGAGGTGGTAACGTGGTTCTGCTCAGTCACATCTCAGTGCAGGCAGATGCTGACACTGTGCTCTCTCTGTTCGAAACCTGGTGTTTTGCAGGCTTTTGGTGTAGGTGCTCTGGAGGAGGAAGATGATGACATCTATGCCACAGAAACCCTATCCAAGTATGACACTGTGTTGAAGGACGAGGAGCCTGGAGATGGACTCTATGGCTGGACAGCACCCAGGCAGTACAGAAATCAGAAAGGTAATTCAGATCAGCACCAGGTGGAGGACCAGTAGTCGGGATCTGAGGAAGAGGGGATTGCAAGGTCCTGCTGGAGTGCTGGCTTCCGTTGACTGGAGGGACACAGAGTGGGAGCTGGGTTGTGATGACTCACGTCCCTAATCCCAGCACTGAGGAAGCCGAAACAGGAGGATCTTGAGGCCAGCCTGGGTCACAGAGTGAGTTTTAGGCTAGCCTGGCCTACAGTGTATGGGAGGTAGAGAGAAGTTGAGTCTAGGCTGGCTAAGACCACATCCAGCAGCGAAGGTGGCCCATACCAAGGAGCATGGCCGTGTCTGGGACCAGAGGAGGGTGGCTGTGTGGACAGGTGCCACATCGCTTGTCAGAGCTGGCAGTGGGCCAGCAGGAAGGACTCCAAGTCCTAGGAACTGGTAGATGTCTAAAATAAGCCAACTCAAACAGCAGGTCGGAAGGCCAGGCTTGTGGACCAGGCGGCTGGAGCACCGACATCGGCAGGTATGATGGAGCTCAGTGCCCAGAATGTCTTCCCTTAAGGCTCCAAGGGGTTTTTGTTGCCATCAGACTTGGCCATCTCTCAACACATCTTTTTTGTTTGTTTGAGGTAAAGTCATGCTATGTAGCCTAAGCTGGCCCCAAAGCTGTAGTCTTTGGTGTCAGGGATTGTCTGGCTATTTTTGGCACTTCAAGATTTAAGTCTGTGGTGATTCAAAGCCTGTGGCTACATTGGCATTTCAGTTTCATTTTCTAGAAATGGTGCCGGGCGTGGCTAGAGTGGAATATGGTAGCATGGAGTCTGGAGTCAGTCAGACTGGATTTGGATGCCTGTCCTGCACTGCCCAACTGGATGATGTTGGGCAAGGCTCCTAACCTCTTTGGACATGAGGGCCTTTCTCTGTAAAGGAGGTTAAATTTGCCTCAGAGCTTGTGAGGAGTAAAGGGCATAACTTGGTGTTTGGCATGTAGATCCGCAGACTGAGTGAGTAACATCCAAGGCTGGGGTGTAGCTCAGTCAGTGGAGCGCTTGCCTAGCACGCATAAAGCCTTCGTTTGGTCATCAACAGGGCATGATGGTGCACGCCTATAATCCCAGCACTTGGGAGGCAGAGGTAGGAGGATCACCGTGAGTTTGAGGCCACCCTGAGACTCCATAGTGAGTTCTGGGTCATCCTGAGCTAGACGGAGATAAAAAAAAAAAAAAAAAAATCAGGGCTGGAGAGATGACTTAGTGGTTAAGGCACTTGCCTGTGAAGCCTAAGGACTCATGTTCGGCTCTCCAGGTCCCACATAAGCCAAACACACAATGTGATGCAAGTGCATAAGGTTGCACATGTGCACAAGATGGCACATGTGGTCTGGAGTCCAGTTACAGTGACTGGAGGCCCTGGCATGTCAAATCTCTTCCCTCCCTCTCTCTCTCTCAGTCTCTCTCTGATTGAAAAATAAATAAATAAAAATCTTCACATTGACTGGGTCTGGTGGCAGGACCTGTAATCCCAGGTCTTTGGGAGGCTGAGGCAGAAGGATCACAGTTCAAAGCTAGCCTGTGAGATTTGGCACACAGCAGGACACTTAGCAGGGACTCTGTAAGTGTGACTGGTCTCTGGTCATCCACATGACGAGCCCAGGCTTTCACACATGATGCCAGCAGAGTATGCAAGTCCGTCTTAGTAGGCATTGCCCCTGAGTGGCAATCAGGCTACCTTTACTTGCCTGTCGTTTCTGAGTGAGTTTTCTACCAAGAATTGGTTTTATAACTTAAAATAGCTAGGGCTGGGAATGTAGCTCAGTTATATAGTGCTTTCTTTGCAAGTAAAGTGCCCTATGTTTCATCTCCATGACCCCCAGTCTCCCCCAAAGATAAAAAACATTCATGTATTATAAATATTGTGCTGTATTATAATTCATATGTAGTTTTATGTTTATCATTATGCCTTAGTTATTAATACATTAATAACTATTTATGTGTTAATTATATAATAATATAATATACTAATTATTAATTGAGCATAGTTTAGAAACTGATGGGTGAATGAATTGATAATATCTATATATTGATTATATCCCATAGCCAGTATATCAATTAACTAAATTAGTAACCTCAATTTATCTCTCCTATAGTAGTAAGTAGAATATGATAACATGTATTTAGGTCTGATTTCTGAGGCAAATCTTTCACTTTTCCCTAATATAATACCTTCGTCCATGCTGACAGAGTCCCATCTCTCCCCCATGAAGCCTGAGTAGCACCGCCTGCAATGTGCAGCCTTCCCGGCCCTTTGGTCTGTGCCTCGTCCTCCCACAGTCTCCTCTCCTCCCACTCCCAGGGCCACTGCAGTTCTGACTGCATGGGCTTGTTTTCCCCACGCTTTTTAAAATGAGCACATTGTAATTGGATTGTGTGTGTGTGTGTGTGTGTGTGTGTGTGTGTATGAGAGAATAGATCTTGTCCAATATCTGTGGTTGACTTTAATTTTTTTTTTAGCAATTACTAATAGGGCTGTAATGAGTCTTATGGCATATATACCCACTGTGCAGGAAATCTTATGCATTGCCTTTATCTCTGTGACCACTGGACCATCACCTTCTCTGAGCAGTCAGAGGGCGTTGTCTTCCATCTCTTTATCTGCTGTTAGCATTTCATCTGTGAAAGACAATAGTTGTCCCAGGGTTAGATCACAGGCTGAGCTGGCTGTTGTCCTGAGCATTATTTGGATTGTTGCTAAGGAAATTGGGCAGTGACCCAGGGTTCCTCGGGCCGTCTAAGAAAGGACTCTGCGGGTAGGATTTCTCCCTGGGCCTGGGAAGGTCCTTCACATGGCTTTTCTTGAGGCCTCTTACTCCATAGAGTGTCTGTAGGCGCAGGACCTGATATCTTTTTCTAAGGGCAATCAGTGTTGGGAGCTCGTCTTGGGAGATTGAAGCAGCTAATCAGCTCAGGGCGGTTCAGGCCCTGGCTGCCAGTCACTGTGTCAACAGAGGTGTGAGGGCTTAAATGCCATTCTGTCTCCCCTTATAGCCAGTGATCTCACCAGTGACACGCACTGTTTATGTTCTTGGACATAAGAAGTTCATATCTTTTTGTCTCACTCTAATTGCCTCTACTTGCGCATTTAATCAGTGATATCATTTTGTAGAACCTGAGAGAGATCTTCGATATGTTGGCAAAATTTTGGATGGATTTTCCTTGGCTTCTAAACCTTTATCTTCAAAAAAAGTAAGAAAACCCTTATATTACTGATCTGATGCTTGTAATATTTATTTTTCTATTTATGTATTTACATTTATTTTTCAGTGATCATTTAGGCTGTATGAATGTTCTTATGGATGTATCTTTTTTTGGTTTTCTGAGGTAGGGTCTCACTCTAGCTCAGGCTGACCTGGAATTCACTCTGTAGTCTCAGGGTGGCCTCGAACTCGTGGTGATCCTCCAACCTCTGCCTCCCGAGTTCTGGGATTAAAGGCATGCACCACCATGCCCGGCCTTATTGATGTGTCTTTATGAACATTTTTTATTTCTTCAAAATTCTTCTAAAGAAAGCTGGGTATATTGGTGCAGATCTGCACTGAGGGGCTAAGGCAAGAGAAGCACGGGTTTGGAACCAGTCTGGGTAGTTTATTGTCACCATGTGTTAGATAAATAAATAAATTAATTAATTTGCTGCTCTGTGAGTTAGTATCACATATTAATTGGAAAGGAGGAAAAAATTTTTTCGACGTAGGGTCTCACTCTAGCTTAGGCTGACTTAGAATTCAGTATGTAGTCTCAGGGTGGCCTCAAAGTGATGGCGGTCCTCCTGTGTCTGCCTCCCAAATGCTGGGATTAAAAGGTGTGTGCCACCACACCCAGCGGAAATTCTGTTTTCAAAAAGCCAGGTACACGCCTTTCATTCCAGCACTTGGGAGACTAAGGCAGGTGGATTGAGAGTTTGCAGGTAGCCTGGGCTAAATAGTGAGACATTGTCTTAAATTAAAAAAAAAAAAAAAAAAAAAAAAAAGAAGCCAGGCATGGTGGTGCATGCCTTTAATTCCAGCACTTGGGAGGCAGAGGTAGGAGGATCGCTGTGAGTTCAAGACCAACCTGAGACTACATAGTGAATTCCAGGTTAGCCTGTGCTACAGTGAGACCCTACATTGAAAAAAAAAAAAAAGAGGAGGAAGGGGTGGTGTGGTGACACAAGGTTGCAGTTCCAGCACTTAGGAGGTGGAAGCAAGAGAATTAGGAGTTCAAGGTCATCCTCTGCCATGTAATGAGTTCCAGACTAGCCTGGACTACATGAGGTCATGTTTGCGTGGGGGTGGGGGGTGGGTAAGGGGGAGAGTGAGAGAGATAATAGAGGATGAATAAGCATGTTCTGCTTTAGAAACTTGTGTTGAAAACATGGAATTGTTAATTTTAAATGCAAATTACAAGTGAGTGTCTATTTGCATAAAAAAGACATTGCTTCCTTTAAAAGCAGGGCTGGGATGCAGTTCAGTAGCAGAGCCCTTACCTAGATGATAATTAGGAACGAGAGAGACATGCATTAGAAACTGGTGGGAGAATGAACTTGATGTAATGGTATGGACATGAAAGGTACAAGCTTTGAAAAAGCCATCGGAACCCAGTCCTGGTTGCTCTAGAATGCTCCACAGAAGTGTGAATGGCTTCCCTGGGCTTCTTAGCAGGGGCTGGACAGAAAGGAGAGAAGCCATGGGCAAGCGGGTCGGTTCCCAGGGGAAGTCTGCCTCTCTCCCTGCAGTCTTGTTTTGTGAGATTTTGTTATGGTCACATGTGAAAACGTGCTTAGGGCAAGCAGGTTTCTTCTGTCTGCTCCCCTGAAGGCCTGTGCTCGGCAGGTGTGGGTGCCAGCCAGCTCAGAAGGGTGCCTGGCAGTTCCTTGCTGGCACTCCTTATTCAGATTGTTCCAGACTTTATCAGCCTTTTGCTTTTTATTCAGCAAATATTTGGTAAGTGCCTGGAAGATGTGGCCTGTGGTTTTTCATTTAATCAGCTGTGGTTTGTAGTTGTTAGTGACAGTGCTGAGACAGTGAGCAGAATGTAAGCGTGGCACACCTTATAGGCTGCTGCTAGTATCATCAGAAACACCAAATCACGTTAAAGGGAAATGCAGAGGTTTTACACGGACGTAAGGAACCACAGCCTAAGATGGTGAAGTGTTAGTGCTCAAGGACAAAGAAGACAGTGTGGGGTCCTCAGTGGTAAGGCTGCATGCACAGGAGAAGCCAAGTTAAGATTTCTCCACACCAAGATGGAACACACTCACGTGTGCGCACACACATGCACACTCACATAACTTAGGCCCAAGTAGCTGTCCAGTGAGGGTGTCAGACACGCTCACTGTGCAATACAGTGCAATTCAGCAGGCTGAAGTACCTTAAATGGCCAAATACAGGTTCGTTAGTGGCTCCCTGCTGGCGAGGGTTTTGGGCAGGGTCAACTCAGAGGAGGGCTGCTTTCCCAGTCTTTCACAGATGGGCAAGTTTTCCTTTCTGTGTGGTCGAAAGGGTCCATAGGCCAGATAGAGCAATGACTTGGGAGAGAAATACTTTGAATTTCGTGAAAGATGTAAAGAAGAGTTATGGAGGCTGGAGAAATGGCTTAGTGGTTAAGGCGCTTGCCTGCAAAGCCTAAGGACCCAGGTTTGACTCCCCAGATCCCACCTAAGCGAGATGCACAAAGGTGATCCATGTGCAAGCTTGCACATGGACACAAGTTGGTGCATGCAGTGCATGCAACACATGCATCTGGAGTTCTGTTGCAGTGGCTGGAGGCTATGACACGTCAGTTCTCTTTCTTTCACTCTCTCTCTCATAAAAAGAGTCATGAGCACACCCTTCCTTTCCGCCAGGCCCTCCCTTCCTCCTGCCTCCATCCGTCCTTCTCCCTCTTCACAGGGCAGTCCTGAGCTGCACGTGCGGTGCTCTCTGGGCCTTTGTGTGGGCGAATGTGAGAGTGTTTTCTGGCTGATGGGGAATCTGAGGCCATGAGGTCCATATGATGCAGTGACTTGTGGGGATCTACTCAGTGGTTAGCGCTGTTGTCGGGCATACACAGGGTTCTGTCCCCTAGCACCACAAAACAGAGCAAAGTCCCCAGTGTGTCAGAGCCAGTTCAGCTAATTGCAGGTGAGCATGCCTTTCTGGGGAGTCAGTTCAGGGTAGAGCGCTTGCCTAGATTTTACGAGGCCCGTAGCTTCAATCCTCAGTACCAAAAAAAAAAAAAAAAAAAAGTTCCTGGCAGTGGTGATTCCAGTCCTTCCTAATTATATCAGAGTGCTGGCATGCAGGCATCTGCACTGGTCAGTGCCTCCCTCAGGCCAGTGCACTTGGGACCAGGTGCTGCGACAGAGAGGGATAGGCTGTCACCTGCTCAGAGCCCAGAGTTGACTTGATCCCCACTTACAGGAAGCTTTAAAATCTAGAAGTCAACCTAAGTGGAGCTGTTCACATATGCTGATGTTCCAAGAGCAAGGGAGACAGGTAGTGCAGGTGTCTGGGGATGCAGCGCAGCGGTGGACCGCTTGCCTACCACGTCAGTCCTGTGAGTGACCCCAGCACACCACCAAACAAGCCCCTTCCGTTAGCAGATGTTCTTCCATTTACTTATTTTAAATATTTTTAGTTATTTATTTGAGAGAGAGAGAGAGAGAGAGAGAGAGAATGGGCGTGCCAGGGCCTCTAGCCACCGCAAACGAACTCCAAATGCATGTGCCATCTTGTGCATCTGGTTTACGTGGGAATCGAACCTGGCTCCTTAGGCTTTGCAGGCAAGTGCCTTAACCAGTAAGCCACCTCTCCAGCCCTGTAACAGCTATCCTGCCATTATCAGTGTCTTCAGAATAACAAACTCTCAAATACTCCGAATATATGCAAATTTCAGTTTGCTCAGCTTTTGCATTTTCAGTGCTGGGCACTAAACCCAAGGCCTTATTCATGCTGGGTAAACACTTCACCTCTCAGCTACTCCTGACCCCAGCCTGTTTTCCTGGGGGGCTACTGAGGATTGGAACCTGGGCCTCATACCTACTAGCCAAGGACTCTACAATCGAACTACATCCCCAGCTCTAGTCAGCTTCTGAATTAAAAAGTATTTTGAGTCAAAAAGCATGGTCTAACAATTCAATTTGGACTTAAATGGAGCCATAAAATTTATTTATTTATTTAACCAAGGCAGGGTATCATCTAGCCCACACTGACTTGGAACCACTCTGTAGCCCCAGGCTGACCTCAAACTTGGCCTCTTGGGTGCTGGGATTAAAGGTGTGCAACACCACACTTGGCTTCCATTCTGAATTTGATTTTTAAATTTATTTGACAGAGAAAGAGGGAGAGAGAGAAACAAAATGGGCACATGCCAGGGCCTCTAGCACCGCAAATGAACTCCAGACGCATGTGCTCCCTTGTGTGCCCCATGTGGCTAAGGTGGGTCCTAGGGAATCTAACCTGGGTCCTTTGGCTGTGCAGGCAAATGCCTTAACCGCTAAGCCATCCTCTAGCCCCCTGTTCTGAATTTTAAATAATTTTTCAATTTTTATTTATTTATTTGACAGAGAAAAGAGAGAGAGAGAGAATGGGCATGCCAGGGCCTCCAGCCTCTGCAAATGAACTCCAGATGCATGCCCCCTCCCCCTTGTGCATCTGGCTAACGTGCGTCCTGGGGAATTGAACCTGGGTCCTTTGGCTTTGCAGGCAAATACCTTAACCACTAAGCAATCCCTCCAGCCCACTGTTCTGAATTTTAAAAGTACCTAATTTCAAGGTTATTTTTTTTTTACATGTGTATGATTGTGTGCTGTGTGTGCATGTGTGAATGCATGTTCTCATGTGTCTGGGCACATGTACGTGCAGATGTGGAGACCAGAGATTGACATTGGGTGTCTTCCTCAATGGCTTTCCATTTATTTATTTTTAAACTTTTATTTGTGTATTTATTTGAGAGAGAAACAGAAAGAGGCAGAGGGAGAAAGAGGCAGAGGGAGGGAGGGATGGAGGGAGGGAGGGAGACAGAGAGAGAGCGAGAGAGAGAGAGAATGGGCACACCAAGGCTTCTAGCCACTGCAAACGATTTCCAGACGCATGTGCCCCCTTGTGCATCTTGCTTACATGGGTCCTTGGGAATCTAACTGGGGTCCTTTGGCTTTGCAGGTAAATGCCTTAACTGCTGAGCCATCTTTCTAGCCTGGCTTTCCATTTATTGACTGAGGCAAGAGCTCTCACTTGAGCCCAGGGTTTGCTGATTCAGCTGGCCAGCTTGCCCTGGGTGTCTCTGTCTCCACCTCCCCACCTCCTTACAGGAGTGCTGGGGATCCCTATTCAGGTTCTCAGGCTTGAATGACAAGTGCGTCATCCCTTGTGTCATCTCCCCAGCCCAGTAAAGGGATTGTTTTCAAAACCTTGAACCATGCATTTGTTAATTTTCTGCTTTCAAGTGGCCTGGTCTACACGTGGGTCACAGCACCATGTTCTCTTACATCTTTATTGCTGTCGTCATATAACACACACATATGAGCATCTGTGTAGAAGAGAGCAGAGGTGATGTCCAAAATGTGTGACCATTGGACAGTGTGGTTCTGGTGACACTCCAGGGTTGAATGGATGCCCGCTGGACACCTGCTGATGGACCTGCAGTGGGGCGGGGTTAGTGACGCTCAGAGGTAATGGGTTTTCCTGGTTCAATCTAATGCGACTTTGCAGCCTGATTTCCTGAGTTTTCTATTGTTCTGTTTAGCTATATCCACCCCCTCAGTTGCCAAAGGACTATCGACCGGTGCATTATTTTAGACCTGTGGTTGCTGCAACCTCCGAGAACTCTCACTTACTTCAAGTGTTATCCGAGTCATCTGGAAAGGCAGGACAAGACCCAGGGACACAGAGTAGGCACCAGCTCAATGCCTCCAAGAGGGGGGAGTTGCTCGGAGAGACCCCCATTCAAGGTATGTGCCATGGAGGAGACTGAAGTCATTATGCTTAAAGTAATCTGCTTTATGGGGAAGTTGTGTCCTCCCAGCCAACTTCTTTACGTGCTTTTTGTGCTCTGTCTCACAAGCCATGGGCTTATGTAAGAATGTGCGCTCCTTCCCCTGTTTTTCACATGTGTGGGGAGTATCTGTGTGGTGTGTGTAGTGTGTGTGATGTATGTGTGTGTGATGTGTGGTGTGATGTGATGTGGGTGTGGTGTGGTGTGTGTGGTGTGGTGTGTGTGTGTGGTGTGTGGTGTGGTGTGTGGTGTGTGGTGTGGTGTGTGGGTCAGTGGAGAAGGTTATTCGCTTATTTCCCTGAGATGTGGTCTCTCCCTCAACATGGAGCTGCTGTCTGTCAGTACCGCCAGCTGTTCTCAGGTCTCTCTCCCTCCTACCCTGTGGACTAGGGTTACAGATTTGCATGGCCACGCCCCACTTTTTATGTGGGTTCTGGGGAGTTCAGCGCCACAAGAGGTTCTCATGCTTAAGCAGCAAGTGCTCTTAACTGCTGAGCCATTTCCCAGCCTTCCTTTTTTCTTTGTTTTGGTTTTTCAAGGTAGGTCTCACTCTATCCCAGGCTGACCTGGAATTCACTATGGAGTCTCAGGGTGGCCTCGAACTCATGGTGATCCTTCTGCCCCTCTGCCTCCTGAGTGCTGGGATTAAAAGCGTGTGCCACCATGCCTGGCTATTTTTCTTATTTGAGACAGGGTTTCACTATGTAGCACAAGTTGGCCTCAGACCTATTATCTTCTGTTTTAGTCTCCTCAGTGCTGGGATTACAGGCCTGAAAGTTTTTTCTTTTTTCTTTTTCTTTTCCTTTTTCTTCTTCTTCTTTTTTTTTTTTTTTTTGTTGTTGTTGTTGTTTTTGTGTGTTGGAGGTCGGGTCTCACTCTAGCCCAGGCTGACCTGGATCTCACATTATGGTGCCAGGCTGGCTTCGAACTCATAGTGATTCTCCTGCCTCTGCCTCCCTGAGTTCTGGGATTAAAGGTATGTGCCACCACACCCAGCTGGGTCTATATTTTTTAACTCACACGTGTGGCTGTTGAGGGCCATGTATATGTGCATATGGGCATGCATGTGCAATGTTGTGCATATGGAGGCCAGAGGACAACCTCAAGGTATCATATGTTCTGAATGCTTGGTTCCCAGGTGGCAGATTTGGAGGTAGAGCCTTGCTGGAGGAGGTGTGTTGTTGGGGTCCAGCTTAGGGGTGGTTTTGTCTGCTCTCCCTTGCCAGAACTCGGCTCACTCTCCTGCTGCCTTTTTCCACCTGCCGTGGCGGAGGCGATGTCCAGCCTCTGTGCATTCCCCACCTCTCCCTGCCATCACAGAGTCCCCTCAGGACTGTAAGCCAAGATCAATCCTTTCCTCCCGTCAGCTGCTTTTGGTCGGTGCTGTGTCCGGCAGCGAGGAGGCAACCGCAGCAGTAAAGCAGGTTCTCTGGTGCTGCTTTTCACTCATCAGCCCCGGCCGTGATCCGTGGGACTTGCCTAGCTGTGTCCCACTGCCGTAGGTGCACTGGCATCGCAGAGGCATGTGCCACTTTGCGTCGGGATCTATGTGGGGGAGGTTGGCAAGCGTGCAAGCAACAAATACCTTTGATGGCTGAGCCATCTCCCCAGCCCTTCTTGACTTCTTTTTCTTAAATTTTTGTTTGCGGGTGTGTCTGTGTGTGTATGCATGCCAGGGTTTCTTGCTACTGCAATCACATGCCTGCCTAGATTTATATGAGTGTTGAGGAATTGAAGCCTGGGCTGGCAGGCTTTGCAAGCAAGCACCTTTAATAGCCCCGCCCCCTTTATTTATTTACTTGAGAGAAACAGGCAGAGAGAGAGAGAGAGAATGGGCGCATCAGGGCCCCCAGCCACTGCAGATGAACTCCAGATGCATGTGCCATCTTGTGCATCTGGCTTATGTGGGTCCTGGAAAATTGAACTGAGGTCCTTTGGCTTTGCAGGGAAGCACCTTAACCGCTTAAACCACCTCTCCAGCCCAACAGCTCCTTTCTTTACTTCCTTACTCCTGCTTTTCCAGCCTTACTTTGGGTTGTTTCCTACCTAAAATCACACTCCTTCCCTTAAGCTCAGCTGTTTCGGCTTTTTTGTTGTTGTTGTTCATTTTTATTTATTTATTTGAGAGTGACAGAGAGAGAGAGAGAGAGAGAGAGAGAGAGAGAATTTTTTTGGCTTTTTGAGGTAGGGTCTCGCTGTAGCCCAGGCTGACCTGGAATTCACTATGTCATCTCAGGGTGGCCTTGAACTCACGGCGATCCTACTACCTCTGCCTCCCGAGTGCTGGGATTAAAGGTGTACGCCACTATGCCCAGCTCTGTTTTTGGGCTTTTAATGATTATGAAGGAATACAGTTAGAACCGTAAACATGGGCACCTTCACCTTGTCTGTGTAACCTACATAGCTTTTTCCCTCTGAGGGATGGGTTCTGTGACTGTCTTCTGAAGGCCTGAAAGGAGTGAGTGTGTCTAGGAGTTTGGAGAAATGTGGTGCTGTAGCACTTGTCTTCTCATTGCTGGGACACAACACCTGACCAGAAGCAGCTTATGGTGGGGGAATAACATAAACACTCATCTGTAATTATGTGAATATGTAATCTTGAATATATATGGTGAAATGTAAATACGCTTATGATATTTTCTATTATTGTTGTTTTTATTTAGGTCTGGCTACTTCAGTGTTAGAGTTTCTGTCCCAAAAAGACAGAGAGAGAATCAAAGAAGTGAAGCAGGCATCTGACCTGAAAGCAGCTCAAGCCAAGGCCAGGAGTCTGGCCCAGAGTGCTGCGGGCAGCAGAACGCAGCCCTCCACATCGGACCTCGGACACTGCTCTTGGCACCTGGCCGTGGGCAGTGGAGCAGCCACAAGAGCCAGCAACTTCAAACCTTTTGCTAAAGATCCAGAAAAGCAAAAGCGATATGAAGAGTTCTTAGCACACATGCAAAAGGGTCAGAACGGTGAGTCTGTGGCCTGGCCGGCCTCTGCTGTCCTCTTCCTAGTGCAGAGCTAACGTGGACATGTCCCACTCTGCCAGCGGTTTGCTCATCTTAAGCAAACGTCCCAGACCCATGCTCTTGCTCCTAGAGAGCGGGAACATGATGGGGGTGGTGGCCTGTGCTGGCCTGTCATCCCAGCATCAAGGAGGCTGAGGCAGGGGATCAAGGGCTCAAGGTCAGCTTGGGCTATGTAGCAAGACTTTACCACATAAACAGAAAGCAGAACAAAACAAAAAATAAAGTGGCTCAACTGGTATAGTGCTTGCCTGCAAGCCTAATTTCCAGAATCCATGTTAAAAAAGAAAAAGGGGCCGGGCATGGTAGTACACGCCTTTAATCCCAGCACTTGGGAGGCAGAGGTAGGTGGATCACTGTGAGTTTGAGGCCACCCTGAGACTACATAGGAAATTCCAGGTCAGTCTGGGCTAGAGAGTGAGACCCTACCTTGAAAAACCAGAAAAGAAAATAAACAAAAAGAGCCACGTGTGGTGGTGTGCTTTTGTAGTACCAGCATTAGGGCCGCTGAGACTCCTGCTCTCTGGCGTGCTGGGACTGTTTGGCCCCAGTCCAGTCTGACTGGTGAGCTAAGACCTTGTCTCAAAAACAATGGACAGCAACTAAGGAATGGCACGTTGCCTTTAGCCTCCACACGGACATACACACATCAGCACATGCATGCTTATACACACATGTGCACACACACAAGGAAAAAGGTTAGAGAGTGCTTTCTGCCTAAACATAGGACTGTAGTTGGGATGGACTCATCATAGTTAGTAGTGACAAGGTATTTGCTTGTAGCATTAGCTCTTTTCTGTAGAGAAGCCCATGGGCGCTTGTCCCCTCCACAGGCAGGACACCGATGACAGACTGCAGGTCAATGCCACTGAAGTTCAGCCTGGCGAAGCAGTGAGGTTTCGAGTTTCCTCGCAGAGCCGGGGGGAGGGGTTACTTACAGGAGCATGACCCCAAGGCAGCGGGAGCATCAAAAGGTCTCATCCCAGCCTGGGTGAACCGCAGCTCAAGCCCTGTCCCTTGATCTTCCATCCTCCATGTACTGTCTCTCCCGAGGCCACAGCACTGAGTGTCATTGCGTACAGCTGGCACAGTGGGCAGCTGAGGTCTCAGCTGAGCGTGTGGTGCCTCTTCCACGGGTTTTTTTTTTTGTTGTTGTTGTTCTTCAAGGTAGGGTCTCACTCTAGCCCAGGCTGACCTGGAATACTGTAGTGTCAGGGTGGCCTTGAACTCATGTTGATCCTCCTACCTCTGCCTTCCCCAGTGCTGGGACTAAAGGTGTGCACCACCACGCCGGGCTCTCCCGTGTTTTTTTGTTCTGTTTGATTTTTGTTATTTTGAGGTAGGGTTTCACTCTAGCCTGGGCTGACCTGGAATTCACTATGTAGTCTCAGGACAACTGCGAATTCACAGCGATCCTTGTGCCTCTGCCTCCTGAGTGGTGGGATTCAAGGCGTGCACCACCACTCCTGGCTTCTCCCATGGTTTTCTATGGAGAAGGCCCAGTCTTGAGGGCCTCTTTAGGTAGAATTCAAGGAAAGTATCTTGTTGAAGGAAAGAGCAGTCTCACCCAGAAGTTGCATCTAGCATACCCGTGCCCACAATGACTAGGGCAGAGTATGTTTCCACTGAGGAAACACATGGGGAGATAATGGTGTCCAGCAGATGGTCTCCCTTACCCTTGCCCATGCATTTTCTGGAAGTGAAGCTTTGTTGTTTCCTGTATCATAGACGCATTGGAACAATGCTTGGACCCCAGCATGACCGAATGGGAGCGAGGCCGTGAGCGGGAGGAGTTTGCGCGGGCCGCCCAGCTGTATGTTTCTTCCAACTCCACCTTGTCCTCCAGGTTCACTCACGCCAAGGAGGAAGACGATTTAGATCAGGTTGAGGTTCCTCGAGATCAAGAGGTCTGTGAATTTTATTTCATTTTTTACAACATTAGGAGTTGAACTCAAGGTCTAGCACATGCTATGCATAGCTTTAACCACTAGGATATACTCCCAAGCCCCTACTGAATTTTAAAATCAAAATACCATGCAGCTAAATATTTATATACATTTACATACACACACACACAGATACATGTACATATATATACACACCTGCATATTTTTAGATTGTTTAAGGCAGGGTCTCACTATAGCCAGGATTGACCAGAAACTCACTATGTCACTATGTAGTCCAGGCTAGCCTCAAACTCACGGGTGTCCTACTTTAGCCTCCGAATGCCGGGATTATATACGTGAGCTACTGTGCCTGGCGTAGCTAAACATTTAAAACCAGTCAGTAAAGTGGTCAATACACACGGCATATAGAGTAAAAAGCAATTTGATGCTTTCACTTTCAAGATACTTTAGCAAAAATGTTACAGCATTAAAGCATGAGCTCTTAGATAATTCCAGACCAGTATTTGACATTTAAAAAATATTTATTTATTTATTTATTTGAGACAGAGAGAAATAAAGAGGCAGATAGAGAGAGAATGGGCACCTCTAGCCACTGCAAACGACTCCAGATGCATGTACCACCTTGTGCATCTGGCTTACATGGGTACTGGGGAATTGGACCTGAGTCCTTAGGCTTTCCAAGCAAGTGCCTTAACCACTAAGCCATCTCTCCAGCCCAATTTGACATTTTTATTGTTGAATTTATTTATTTTTGGTGGAAGTGCCAGGGAATGAAGCTTGACGTTTTTAAAATGGAAGACTAGTGAGGTCAGTTCTGTGAGCACTTGAAACAGATGCACGTCTCTCCCTAGAACGATGTCAGTGACAAACAGTCTGCCGTGAAGATGAAGATGTTTGGGAAGCTCACCCGAGACACGTTTGAGTGGCACCCCGACAAGCTTCTGTGTAGGAGGTTTAACGTGCCTGACCCTTACCCAGGGTAAGTCCGATACACCTGTCTACATCAGCGAAAGTTGTACCCTCACTAAAGCTCACGTCCCCTCTTACACACCGTCATACATTTCCTTTTGCTAGAGGATTTAGGATTTACTTGTAAACCTTTGAAGTTGCAAATCTTACACATTTATTTTACCTTGTATTAATCCAATACTTAAAAAGAAAAAGCAACACTTGTCCAGATAACTATTCCATATTTAAGATGTGAAACTCAGTGATGTCTACTTACAAAAACTTAATGAGCTGGGCGATAGCACACACCTTCACTCCCAGCACTTGAGAGGCTGAGGCAGGAGGATGACTGTGAATTCAAGCAGCTGTAGTCTGGAGTTAGGGTGAGTTCCAGGTTAGCCTGGGCTAGAGTAAGCCCCTCCCTTAAAAACCAAACCAACCCTGCGTAGTACACATGCCTTTAATCCTAGCACTTGGGAGGCAGGGGTAGAAGGATTACTGTGAATTCGAGGGTCAGCCTGGGCTAGAGCGAGACCCTACCTCAAAAAACAAACAAAAACTCCCCAAAAACATCAAACCAAAGCCAGGCTGCACATATAGCTTACATTTAAAATGTTACTTGTTGCAGGCCGTGGTGGCGCACGCCTTTAATCCCAGCACGCAGGAGACAGAGGCAGGAGGATTGCCATGAGTTCAAGGCTACCTGAGAGTACAGAGTGAAATCCAGGTCAGCCTGGACTAGAGTAAAACCCTACCTCAAAAAACAAAAACAAAAGTTACTTATATTTTTTCATGTGTGTGTGTGTGTGTGTGTGTGTGTGTGTGTGTATACATGTTACGATTAACTCCTAGGCCATGTACAAGCTAGCAAGCTTCCTATCTCTGAACTGTATCCTCAGCCTAGATCTTTATATTTTCTAATTCTTTTCATAAAAGTTCAGCATCTTTTTGATTAAAAATACTACCAGAAAACATAAATGATTGAATTACCCTTTGTCTGAAAATGTAAGTATGTTTTTATCAGGGAAACATTTTCTTAGTATACATCTATTTCTTTCTTTTTTAAATATTTAATTTATTTATGTGTGTGTGAGAGAGAGAGAAAGAGAAGGAGGCACATAGAGAGAAAGAATATCGGTGCACCAGGGCCCTTAGCCGCTGCAAATGAACTCCAGACGCATGTGCCACCTTGTGCATCTGGCTTTACATGGGTACTGGAGAATTGAAACTGGCTCCTCTGGCTTTGCAAGCAAGGGCCTTAACTGCTAAGTCATCTCTCCAGCCCTAAATCTATAATTTTTAAATATTTTAAAATTTACAATCAGAGAGAGAGACAGAGAGAGAGAGAGAATGAATGAGTGCACCAGGACCTCCAGCTACTGCAAATGAACTTCAGATACATGCACCACTTTGTGCATCTGGCTTTATGTGGGTACTGGAGAATTGAACCCAGGTCCTAGGCTTTGTAGGAAAGTGCCTCAACTGCTGAGCCATCTTTGCAGCCTGTAAATCTATTTTTGAAGTTAAAACTTCTGGTCCTGCCAGGTGTGGTGGCACGCCTTTAATCCCAGCACTCAGGAGGCAGAGGTAGGAGGATGGCTGTGAGTTTGAGGCCAGCCTGAGACTACATAGTGAATTCCAGGTCAGCCTGGGCTAGAGCGAGACCCTACCTCAAAAAAAAAAAAAAAAAAAAAAAAAAAACCCACAAAACAAACAAGAAGAACGTAACAGCAACCAAAACCACTTCTGGTCCTTACTCATGTAAGAAAAAGTCACAGGTTCTAAAGTCAGGCACTCCGGGCTGGCGACGGCGCTCATTCGACAGAGGCTCGCCCAGCAGTCCTTAGTACCACATGTGTCAGGAGCGGTGGAACAGAGGAGGAGAATCCAAAGTCCCAAGGCGTCCTTGACTCCATGGCAAGTTTGAGTGCAGTCTTTAACAGTCTAATACAGGAGACCCTGTCTCAAAAACGTCAGATATCCATACTTCCTGAGCTGCTCTGAGAAGTGGAAACATCTCAGGGATCTGTTACTCTACTAGGAGAGTGGATGGAAAGTGTGAGAAAGCAGGCTTCATACAAAGTGGACTTTATCGTAACGGTCGTTACTAAATATTTCTTCTTTTCAACTCGCAGCTCAACTTTAGTTGGCTTGCCACGAGTGAAGCGTGATAAATATTCAGTCTTCAACTTTCTGACAGTCCCAGAGACGACCTCTGTGCCCTCAGCTCCAGCACCAAGTGCAAAAGCACCTCAGCACCGAGGGGCAGACAGTGAGTAGGGCGTCCTGGGGTCTGGGTGCTGAGCAGGGTCTCAACTCCTCATCTCCTGGGTGACAGACAGAGAGGGTGGTCTGGTGCTAAGTGCCTGCCTGATACAGACCCTCCCTCCATTAAGAGAACGACTCTGGGGTTGGGACTTTGCCCCTGCCGTTCCCCAGCGCCTTGCTCAGTCCTGGCCCTGACAGGTACACTGAGTGAAAGACCAGTCATGAAGAATTTGCTTTTCTTCTCTGACTCCGTTGTTATGTCCTCGTTCTGCCTCTCAGAATCCAGGAAGCCATCCCGATGGGATACATCTGACCAAGAGAAGAAGGAAGATTCCATTAGTGAATTTTTAAGTTTGGCTAGGTCAAAAGTTGGTCCACCAAAACCAGACTCCAGTCCTTCAGGAAACAAAGAGGATGAGCAGGCCCCGGCTGCTCTCTCAGACAAGGTATGGGGTGCAGGCTGTCTGCCTGGCTGGCCAAGGCCTTGGCCATTCTCTGTGGTGATGTGTGTCTCTGCTCAGTCACCATGCAGTGAACATTTCCCATGTGCAGCCTTGGGCTCCGCACTCCTCCTACCGTCTGTGTAGCTGCTGAGTTGTGCTGCTGGGTATGAAGGAAATCATAGGCAACATGTAAATGAGTGAGTATACCTGTGCTCCAATAAAGACTTACTTCTGGGAACAAAACATAGGTAGATTCGGCCTGCAGGCTGTAGGCCAATGCCTGTCTGCAGTCTGTCATTTCAGTGGAAGTAACTGGATCCAGAACTGAAGGCCTGGCTTCCATTATGGAGAATAGGTCATAGACTCCTGTTTAGATTAGCTTTCACTTAGCATAAGTCACTGAAGCAAAACTCAGTGTATTCATATTAGATTTCCAACGTAGTTTATCTTTATTTATTTATTTGAGAGGGAGAGAGAGAATGGGTTCACCAGGGCCTCTAGGCACTACGAACGAACTCCAGATGCATGCGCCACCATGTGCATCTGCTTTATGTGGGTACTGGGGAATCGAACCTGGGTCCTTAGGCTCCGTAAGCAAGCACCTTAACCACTGAGTCATTTCTCCAGCCCCATATTAGAAGATTTAATTTGCCAAATAATAAATATAAATTTTGTGGAGAGAATAGAGAAAATATGCATTGGGGCTCTTTGGCTTTTCTTTTCTTTCTTTTTTTCCCTTGAGACAGAGTCTTGCTATAGATATAGCCCAGGCTGGTCTTGAACTTTCCACGAGGCTGCCCTTAAACCTTTGACTCTCTTGCATCCACTTCTCAAATGCTGGGATTACTGGTGTGAGCTCCCACACCTGGCTGGTCTTCACTCATTTTGTTCCTTTATTCCTCCTCTCCTGTTGTTTTTTTTTTTTTACTTATTTGTATATATATATTTTTAGTATTTCACTTGAATTTATCTATTTTTACTGTATCTCAGTATATGTCTTAGCAGTTGCTCTAGGGAATACAATGTACGTAGTTACCTTTTCAGTCTTACTTAGAATTACTTTTTAACTGGGCGGGAGACATGGCTTAGTGGTTAAGGCGCTTGCCTACAAAGCCAAAAGACCCAGGTTCAATTTCCCATGACCCATGTAAAGCCAGATGCACAAGGTGGCACATGTGTCAGGAGTTTTGTTTGCAGTGGCTAGAGGCTCTGGTGCACCCATTCGCTCTCTCTTTATTTCCTTCCTTCCTTCCTTCCTTTCTTTTCTCTGCCTCTTTCTCACTCTGTTAAATAAATACAAAAATATTTTTTAAAAAAAAGAATTACTCAGGCTGGAGAGATGGCTTAGCGGTTAAGGTACTTGCCTGTAAAGCCTAAGAACACTTGTTCGAATCTCCAGGTCCCACATAGCCAGACACACAGTGACACAAGCATGTAATTTTGCACATGTGCACAAGGGGGTACAGACATCTAGAATTTGTTCACAGCAGCTAAAAAGCCCTGGCATGCCCTCTCTCTGTCTGTCTCTCAAAAATAAAATAATAATTAAAAAGGTAAGAAATAAAAAAGACTTACTCTTTATCACTTAGGTAGGTGTGGAAACCTTATACTCTCTAGTCCCCAGTCCCCTTTTATGTGTATGGTGTTTTTTTTCTTTTGGCGGGGATTTCGAGGTAGGGTCACACTGTAGCCAGGCTGACCTGGAATTCACTATGTAGTCTTAGGCTGACCTCAAACTCATGGCGATCCTCCTACCTTTGCCTCCCCAGTGCTGGGATTAAAGGTGTGCGCCCCCATGCCCGGCTTATGTGTATGGTGTTTTTTTGTCCATACACTGAAAACTCTAACCAGTGATGATATTTTTGCTGTTGACATCATGCAGATTTTAAGAGAGCTGATGTGGAGGTGACCATCTGCTCTGTTTACTCAGCTGTTTGCTGTTTTGCGCTTCTTTCTTCATTCCTGAAGTTCCACGTCTCCCTCACGCCTCCCTCGCTTCCTTCTCAGGAACTTGCTTGTGCATTTCTTTTAGAACAGTCTCAATGATTAAATTTCCTTCATCTGAGGATGGCTTATGTTTTGTCTGTATTCCTGAGGTTGTTTTTGCTAAATACAGAATTCCGGACATTTATTTTTAATGAAAAAGCTTGGAAGGATGAGGTTGTGGCTTCCACCTGCTAATTTTGCAGAGTTGGGGATTTCATGCCAAACATGCACTCTACCCCTGACCTGTGTCCCCAGACACAGAATTTATCTTGACCTTTTCCAAGTTTTGTCCCACTTCATTCTGGCCTTCATGATTTGGTGAAAGATCTGCAGTTTCTTAATTTATTTTATAGCTGTTTGATTATGATGTGCCTCAGTGCAGGCAGGTATTTTTGTTTTGAGTTTGGGGTTTGTGGAACTGTTTGTATCTCTTGAGTTATTTTTTCTTTTTTAACCAAACATGAGACATTTTCATTTATTTATTTATTTATTTATTTATTTATTTTTAGTTTTTCAAAGTCTTGCTCTAACTAAGGCAGACCAGGAATTCACTCTGTAGTCCCAGGCTGGCCTCAAACTCTTGGCAATTCTCCTACCACTGCTTCCCAAGTGCTGAAGGCGTGTGCCACCATGTCATGACTACTTTTTTTTCTGATTTCTTTTCCATTTCACACTCACATTCCCATCTCTAATTACTTCTGCTTTGAAGTGACAAAACACTTGAGAGAACGAAGTAGGGGAGGAACTGTTTGTTCTGGCTCAGTTCCAGGTCACGTTCACTTGGCTCCGTGTGTCTGGGACTAACATGGCGGCAGTGAGAGCTGGTGGCAGAGGCTGCTCGCCTCACCTCACAGTAGCCAGGAAGCAGAAAGAGAGAGAGATCGACCAGAACCATGTATCATCTCCTGGGATCTACTTCTTCCACCTAGGCCCCACCTCCTGAAGTTTCTACACCTCCCACCCACTTAACACCTGTGCACCATTCTCTACCCAGGCACTCGGAAACTCATGATGTCATCAGTAGACCCCTTGATAGCCTCCGACAAGTTCTGTTCATTTTAGTCAGTTTCTTCTTTTGTTCAAAGCGGATAATTTCTATTGATCTATTTTCCACTTTCAACTTGACAGACTCCTTCCAGTATCCAGTATCCTTTCCATTCTGCCCATTCATCCAGGCAATGAAGGTTTTTTTTTTTTTTTTTTTTTTTTTTTTTCCTTGCTTGTTTTAGGGTCTCAGGGTCCTGCTGTCTGTCCCGGCTGTTCCTCGGCTCCTGGGCTCCCGTGGGCTTCACCAGCCTCATCTTCCAGAGTCGATGGACTGCAGGACACACCACTGCACCTAGCCTTAGCAGTGAATTAAAAAATGATTACCGTATTTTTCACTTCTAAAATACCCATCTGTTTTTTCTTATTGGTTTGTTTTGTGTGTGTGTGTACACACATCTGGGCACACTAGGGTTTCTTGCTGCTGCATATAAATCCCAGACTGATACACTACTTTGCACCTGGCTTTATGTGGGTACTGGGGAATCAAACACAGGCCAGCAGGCTTTGCAAGCAAGTACCTACAACCACTGAGACATTTTACCAGTTTCAGCCACTTGGCTTTTCTTAATATCTTTTATTTCTTTGCTGAGATTACAAAAATTCTGTTTATTTGCCTCATTTTTACAATTATTTTTTTCTTTATTCTTACAATTATGGTTATCATGGTTGCTTTTTGAACCATCCTGGGCTGTATGAGGAAGATTTGCAAATAGACATTGTTGTCACTTGTTACTATAGCTCTTTTATTTCCCAGAGGGGAAGTCAGCTCCTGGAGCTGTCTGAGACTTGAATATCACAGGTACATCGTAATGTTCCACTGTACATTTACTGTTGCGGACATCATCAGAGGCTGGAAGTGTCTGAACATAGGCGGGAGCTAGGTCGCATGCCATGTCTGGCCTTGCATGTGGCATAGACATGGTGCTTGTGGCTTGCCATGAAGGCATTAGAGTTGTTACTTTAATTGGGAGCTGTTAACATCATTGTGTGTACTTCATGGCCAGCTCTCTCTCCTGATTTTTTGTATACTTTTTAAAACTTTGGAAAAGATTGCAGCAGATAACTTTTCTCCTGAGCCACTTGAGTATCAGTTGCAGAGTAGATGTCCCGTCTACCCCTGTGCTTCCTCCAAGGAAGGACATTCTCCTCTGTAACCATCAGAATGGGGAACCCAGTGCTGACACAGTACATATTTATTGTCCATTCTCAGTGGCATCCAGGTTGCAGCAGCTGTCTGCGTACTGTCCTTTCCAGTGGCAAGGAGACAGCTCAGCTTCACTCGTGGCTGTCGCTTTCATGGTCTCCTCAGTATCCTTAGTTTGGGGAGCAATCCTCTGTCTTCCCTTGACTTCCAATACTTTTTTTGCATGTACATACAGGTGCATGTGAGTATACATGTATCTATGTGTGTATTTATTTATTCGTGCTATTGGGGATTAAATTAGGGCCTCATGCATTGAACTGTACCCTCAACCGCTATTTTACTATTGATTGATTTATTTGTTTAAATGTGTGTGTGGGTGGGCATTAGAACCTTTTTCGCCACTGCAAATGAACACCAGACACTTGTGTCACTTTTTACATCCAGCTTACATGGGTGGCTGGGGAACTGAACCTGGGCCAGCAGGCTTTGCAAGCAAGCATCTTTAAACACAGAACCATCTCTTCAGGTTCTCCCTTCTCTTTTTCACTTAAAATTTTTTTCAGTGTGTGTGGGGGGGGGAGGGTGTGAAAGGGTTCTCCTGTTGGCAGACACATGCCACTTTTTTTTTTTTTTTTTTTGGTTTTTCGAGGTAGGATCTTACTCTAGCCCAGGCTGACCTGGAATTCACTATGGAGTCTCAGGGTGGCCTCGAACTCACGGCGATCCTCCTACTTCTGCCTCCCGAGTGCTGGGATGAAAGGCGTGTGTCACCACGCCCAGCTACATGCCACTTTTTGTGTCTGGCTTTCCATGGATGCTGGGGAATTGAACTTGGGCTGGCAGATTTTGCAAGCAAGCATCTTTAACTGCTGAGCCATCTTCCCATCTCTATTTTAACTTTTACCTAATTATTATTATTATTTAAACATATATATATTTTAAAATATTTTATTTTTATTAATTTTATTTATTTGACAGAGAAAGGGAGAGAGAGTGAGAGAATGGGCATGCCAGGACCTCCAGCCACCACAAACGAACTCCAGATGTGTGTGCCCTCTTGTGTATCTGGCTAATGTGGGTCCTGGGGAATCGAACCGAGGTCCTTTGGCTTTGCAGGCAAACGCCTTAACCGCTAAGCTATCCCTTCAGCCCTAAACATATATATTTATTTGAGAGAGAGAGAAAGAGAGAGAGAGAGAGAGAAAGAATGGGCCAGATGCATGTGCCTCCTTGTATATCTGGCTTACTTGGTCCTGGAGAATTGAACTGGGATCCTTCAGCTTTGTGGGAAAACACCTTAACTGCTAAGCCATCTCTCCAGTCCCTAATTTTTTACCTAATTATTTTAAATGAGAATTTAGGAACATTAAGATATGTAAAAGGGGACTGGAGAGATGGCTTAGTGGTTAAGGCGCTTGCCTCTGAAGCCTAAGGACCCATGTTTGACTCTCCAGATCCCACGTAAGCAAGACACACAAAGGTGAGGCAAGCGCAAGGTCTCACATGCCCACTAGGTGGCGCAAGTTTCTGGAGTTCGATTTCAATGGCTGAGGCTCTGGCACACCAATTCTCTGTCTTTAAAATTAAATTAAAAAAAAAAAGATACATAAATGCCCTGTTCCTCACAAATTTACCCCACTAGGGGTGCACATTCCTGTTTTATCTGAAAGATCGGTCTAGGGCCATCATTACTTTCAAGCTCACACTAGTTGGTCCCTGTAGACTAGCTTGTGTCCTTAATGTAACCCGGCTAGTCTCAGAGCACGGGCTTGCTGTTGGCACAGGAAGAGCTTCTCCTTTCCCAGGCCCACCTGGAGAATCAGCCCGTATTACTCAGCGTCCTGGAGAACTCTGGTGGGGAATAGTATATAAACAACAAGATCTGGGCGTACTCTTGAAGGTTTTGTCGTTACTTTTCTCTTTCATTCTAGTCTTATTATTACTGTTTGATTTTTGCTTGTGTGTACGTGTGTCGGGGGTGTAGGCATGTGCACGTGCATGTGCCCTTGCTGTATCGCATATGCTTACCTGTGCCGGGGGCACTAGCCTGTGGAGCATTGCATGGCCTGCTCTGGGAGCTGGAGTCCCTCTCTCTCTCTCTCTCTCTTTGTCTCACACTGTTGCTGGAGCTTGCCAGCCTCAGTCGATTCTCAGGTCTCTACTCCCCTGTAAAACTGGGGTTATAAGCATGCGTGGGTCTCTGCTTCCCTGTAGGACTGGGGTTACAAGCATGTGTGGCCATGCCCAGTTATTTTACATGGGATCTGGAGATTTGAATTCAGGCAGTCTCAGGACCTCTCAGGTTTTCGTGCTTGTATGGGAAACACACCTAACCACTGAGCCATCTCTCCAGCTCCCATTCATTCATTTTTGAGACAGGCTGCAGCCTATGACTATGTAGTCCAGGGTGGCCTCAAAGTTGCAATCCTCCTGCCTCAGCCTTCCAAGTGCTAGGGTTATAGATATGTGTCATCACACCTGGCTTTTCTTAATTTTTTTCTATGAAAAAGAGTTCACCTTGAAACTACAAATTCCACTGTCTTGTGTCATTTTCCTTGGGTGTGCATTTGTCTCTGATCCAGCAGTCAGGGTGGTGTGGCATGGGGGTGGCTACTGACTGAGGGCTGGAAGAACTAGAGCAGATCCCCCACCCCAACCACGAGGGGCTGTGGCAGACTGCAGTCTGGGATCAGGCCCTGTCAGAGGCCGCGTCTGGAGGCAGGTCCTGGGCTGGTCCCCGCCCCCACTGCTCTGCTGGCTCTCGGGTTACCCCAGGAGCCCTGGCGGCTGATAAGCTGCTTGGCGGTGATGACCGTCTTTGTGTATTTGCTCTTTGTTTACTGAATTTGGTTTTGTATGAAGTTCCTGGCTCTTCTTTTGTCCGTCTGAACGTCCATCACTGTCTTAGGAAGAATAGTCTGCTCATGCCAAGGAAGTTCCTGGCAGTGCTCATGTGCTCCTGGCTCTGTCCCACTGTGTGCAGGGCGCACAACTTTCTCCTCGTCACTTCCTGTGGGCACCCTTCCTTTAGCTGTTGCTTGTTTGCTTTTCTCTGAAACAATGTCCCCCTCTGCAGCCTAGGCTGGTCTCAGACCATGAGCCTTTTGTCTCAGTCTCCCAAGTGCTGACATTGCAGCCTGGCCCCTCCAGCCTGACACCTTTTTATTTTTATTTTGTCCAAGGTAGGGTAGTCCAGGCTGACCTGGAATCCACTATGTAGTCTCAGGGTGAACTTGAACTCATGATAATCCTCTGCCTCCCACGTGCTGGGGTTAAAGGTATGCGCCACCACGCCTGGCCAGCCTGACTGACATCTTTTTTTTTTTTTTTTTTTGGTTTTCCAAGGTAGGGTCTCACACTAGCTCAGGCTGACCTGGAATTCACTATGTAGTCTCAGGGTGGCCTCTTTTTTTTTTTTTTTTTAAATTTATTTATTTGAGAGAGAGAGAGGGCCAGAAAAGAGAATGGACACAACAGGGCTCCAGCCACTGTGAATGAACTCCAGGCACATGCACCACCATGTGTATCTGGCTTCACACGGGTACTTGGGAATCGAACCTGGGTCCTTAGGCTTCACAGGCTAGTGCCTTATCCGCTAAACCATTTCTCAGCCCAAGCCTGCCATCTTCATTATTGACTCTTGGAGCCTGAAGGCCTGGGTAGATTTGAAAGAGGACATAGACCCTGTACTCTGCTTCGTTCCTCTGCAGTTCCCGCAGTGAGCAGTCTTCAGGATGGTCTCAGCTGTTCCCGCCTTGCCTGCATGTTCTAAAACACCTGCGATCCTAAATGCTGGATGTCGTTGATTAGCTGGGCAGAATGTGGCTGTGTCTATCCGAGATGTTATCCTAAGTGTGCTTGAGAGCCCCTTGCCCTTGCACCTTCATTCCTGACTCATTTCTCTGTAATGCAGACAGTAAGCCAAGGTGTGGATTCACAGACTGAGGGAGAAGCTAGCCGCCCATCCATGGACTTATTCAAGGCCATCTTTGCCAACTCCTCTGATGAGCAGTCCTCGTCCTCGGAAGATGAGCACGATGCAAGTGAGAATGATCAGGAGGAGACGGAGGAAGCCAGCCCCAAAAGTTCCCAGGAGGCTGCCCTGGGGGAGACCTCTGTGACCCAGGGTAAATTAACTTCCCAGATGTGGGAATCAAAGGAGAAACAATGGTGTTTAGTTTTCAGTCTGTTTGCTTTGAGATAGGGTCTCATGAAGCCTGGGTTGGCATTGAATTCCTGATCCTCGTGACTCCACCTTCTGAATGCTGAGATTACAGGCATCATCATGCCCAGATCTGTAATCTATCTTTATTTATTTATTTTTTTGAGGCATAATCTCACTCTAGCCCAGGCTGACCTGAAATGTACTCTGTAGCCAAGGATGACCTTGGACTCCAGTAATTCCCCTACCTCACTCAGCCTTTGAATGCTAAAAAGATAGTTTTTTTTTAAAAAAATATTTTATTTATTTAACAGAGAAAGAGGGGGAGAGAGAGAGAATGGGCGCGCCAGGGCCTCCAGCCACTGCAAATGAACTTCAGATGCATGTGCCCCCTTGTGCATCTGGCTAACGTGGGTCCTGGGGAATTGAACCTGGGTCCTTTGGCTTTGCAGGCAAATGCTTTAACCACTAAACCATCCCTCCAGCCTAAAAAAATAGTTTTTTAAGAGATGGGGCTGTAACTCAGTGGAAGAGCACTTGTCTACTATAGGCCAGACCCTAGGTGCAATCCCAGCATTGCCGGCATGACAGGAGCCTGGGCAAGGGGTCTGTTGTCATTTCCTGAGCTCCACGTTTGCTCGGAAGACTGGCCTACGTGCTCTTTTCCCCTCACTGGGAGTTCCAGACACAAGAAGGGAGACTGTTGAGGGCTGGGTGGGGGAACTTTCAGATGTGTGAGCAGTGGACAGAACATCCCATCCAAGTCTCGAAATGTTCTGTCTGTTCCTGTTAGTCTGTGGTGTACCAGTGTGGAGTTCATGAGGCCTTTAGCTAAGAAGTCACACAGGAATACAAAGTATCACATCTTTTTAGTTGATCTCAAATACCAGTTTATCCCTTTCTATTCTGGGATTATAAACTTTTTTTTTTTTTTTTTTTTTTTTTTGAGGTAGGGTCTCACTCTAGCCCAGGCTGACCTGGAATTCACTATGTAGTCTTAGAGTAGCCTCAAACTCTCAGTGATCCTCCTGCCTCTGCCTCCTGAGTACTGGGATTAAAGGCATGTGCCACCCTACCTGGCTCATTTTTTAAGTTACAAGGTCATTTATACCTGAATTTTAAAAGTACAGTGGCTAGGGATATAATAGCTCAGTGGTACAGTGCCTGCCTATCATGTACAAGGCCCTAGGTACAGCATTAACACTGCATACACTAGGCACAGTGACAGGAGGATTAGAAATTCAAGGTCATCCTCAGCTACATAGAAAGTTGAGGCCAGCCTGGGATGCATGACACACCATCTGAAGACACAGCTGTTAAGCAAAAGGCATTGTGGTGGCCCACACCTGTTGTCCCAGCACCTGGGAGACAGAAGCAAGTTCCTGAGTTCCAGGCCAGTCTGGCCCACACACTGAGTTCCACGCCAGCTCGGGCTAAATAGCAAGTCCATGTTTCAAAAAGCTCAAGACCCAACCCTCAAAAAGTGTAGAAATGTAGCAACTCTCTTGTAATCCCACTTCCTAGAAATTCACATCTTCCGTTTTTATATTCTTCCACCAGAAAATATAGCAATCTACTTATTTGTTTGTGGTGTTGGGGAGGAAACCTAGGGCTGCAAGTACTCGGCTACTGAGCTGCTGCCCAGCGGGCTAACATGCTTAAACAGTGTGATTAGCAACATGGACAAGATCATTTCTTAATCTTTAGAACTATTTTTATTTGGTTATTTGAGTGTGTGGTGTGTGTGTATGCCAGGGTTTCCTGCCACTGCAAACAAATGCCAGTCTGGCTTTACATGGGTGACTGGGAAATCGAACCTGGGCTGGCAGGCTTTGCAAGCTAGGACCTTTAACCACTGAGCCATCTCCCCAGCCCCCATGACCATTTACTTTTACTTTTTCTTCTGGTGATAGCTCACTGAATTAAATTAATATGCCCCAGGCTTCTGGGGTGGGACATAGTCTCCTATCCCTTTGGTAGTTTTTTATTTTATTTTATTTCTTTATGAGAGAGAGAAGGGGTGCATCAGAGCCTCTTGCTGCTATAAACAAGCTCCAGATGTGTGCTCTACTTTGTGCATCTGGCTTTATGTGGGTATTGGGGACTCAAACCCTGGTCTTTGCAAGCAAGAGCCTTTAGCCACTGAGCCATCTCCCCAGCCTTGGTAGGTTTCCTCTCTTCTCAGATGGACTTCCCTCCAGGGTGCCCGTCAGCCCTCACTGAGGCCATCTGGAGCATGTGTCCGGCTAAGCACTCGCTTCCTCAGTGGCTGCTGCTCATGCACTTTGCAGTAGGTGGCCTTGTTTAGCCTCCCAACTCAGCCATGTTCCCCACTGTGTGCTCAGCACTGACTGAGCCACTTCAGCAAAGTGAAGAAAGCACAGTGGTTGGTGTTAAAAGACACAGTTAAGGACTGAGACACATTACTGCTGGGGAGTGAACTTGTCATGCTGGTGCTTTTCAGGTGCCGAGCTGGCGCCTGCTGAGCCTGTGCCTGCGCCTGCTGAGCCTGCAGCTCCCTTTCCCATTCAGAAGATGCAAATTGACGAAAGAGAAGAGTTTGGTCCACGGTTGCCTCCTGTCTTCTGCCCCAGTGAGTCAAGAGCCCTTAGTTCATGTGCTCAGGCATCACCATGGGTCTCCCCTGAAATAAATGTGGTGACTGTTTTTTGTTTTTCTAGGTAGGTCTCACTCTAGCCCAGGCTGACCTGGAATTCACTCTGTATTCTCAGGGTGGCTTCAAACTCACAGCGATCCTCCTACCCCTGCCTCCTGAGTGCTGGGATTAAAGGCGTGTGCCACCACGCCTTCTTTACTTCTTTACTTCTTTTGACGAGGCCAGTTTGGGACTACATAATGAGTTCCAGGTCAGCCTGGGCCAAAGTGAGATCTTACTTTGAAAAAAACAAAACAAAACAAGACTGTAAATACAGACACTTGTTAACTGGGTTTGAAATCTATCTGGACACCAGAAATGTCTTAGAACTTATCTTCATGTGGAAAAAGTTGATTTGTTAACTTGTATTGCTCCTCCTATTGTGAAGTTTGGTTGGTTTTCTGCAGATTACTGACCCATGAAGATGTCTTGGTGGGAATCAAGGTGGAGAGTCTAAGTTTGTGCAACATCTTGAGTCATGTTTGTGTGTTTGTGACAGGATCTTGCTGTGTAGCCCAGGTTGGCTTTGAACTCTTTCTTGATTCTCCTGCCTCAGCTTCCTGAGTGTTGACATTATAGACATGACCTTCATATCAGGTTCAGGTTTTTTTTCTTTCTTTCTTTCTTTTTTCACAAAGTAGGATCTCACTCTAGCTCAGGCTGACCTGGAATTCACTGGTCTCGGGGTGGCCTTGAACTCATAGTGATCCTCCTACCTCTGCCTCCCGAGTGCTGGGATTAAAGGTGTGCGCCACCACACCTGGCTAATTTAATTTTTTTTAATATTCCCGCTCACAAGCAAATTCTTGTATAATGTGCTTTGCAGAGAGCGTGGTCTATGAAGAGCTGGAGTTGATGTTCCCGTTCTGGCCTATGGGGGACATGTGTCTGGTCCTCGCTGACCCTCAGTGTCTCAGGAGCACAAGGATGGTTATTATCCCAGTGTAGATGAGGACATGGAGCTTGCAGAGGTCAGCAGCGTGCCAGGGGTCACAGAGCTGGCTGTGGAGCCAGGAGTCGGCTTCTGTCTGTCTCTGATCTTGATAGATGACAGCAGGCTTGAGATCACTCTGGCCAGACTTCATCTGTCTTCATAGGGCAGATGAAGCTATGGTCAGGGTCGGCTGGAACTCTTCAGGTCTTAGGTTGAGGGTTCTTCCAGTCCGTACATACAGCTCTAACGTTTATCTGCTAATCTATTTGCTTATCAGCAAAGCATCCTCAGTGGCAAACATTCAGTCTCCCCAGGTCTCCAAATTAGTCATTTATAGACTTACTGTTATAATGGTCTATATTTCCCCCTGTAGTTCATGTGTTGATCTTCCAGATGCTCGTCAGAAGCTTGAGACACCTCAAAAAGAGAAACACAAAAAAAGCAAAGAGAGGCACAAGACCAAGAAAGAGCACCGCCGAAAGAGAGAGAAGGTGAGGCTGCCTGCATTCTGCGGTCAGCATGGGGCCTGTGGGTCTGTTTCTATGTGCAGATAAGCCAATCAAGGGGAATTCTCCAGCCAGGGTGGGAACACAGGTCTCTCAGTGCTTAAGAGAAGTGTTAACTTTCAGTGGAGCTTGTAATTTCTTTCAGAAACTTTGTTTTCTTTTTTAATGCACTTTTATTGACAAGTTTTATACTTGTATATAAAATGTATTTTGATCATAATCCCTTCCCTTTACCTTCAAAACCTTGTTTTCTTTTATAAAGTATATTTTTTTATTTGTACTTAAAAAAAAAAAGATACTTGTGTTCAACCAGGTTGGGGAATATATGCCTGTAATCCTAACACTCAGGAGGCTGAGGCAGGAGGATGGAGACTTTGAGGCTAGCCTGGGCTACCTAGAAAGATGCTGTCTGTCTCAACAAAATAAAATAAAATAAAATAAAATAAATAAAATAAAATAAAATAAAATAAAATAACAGGACTGGAGAGATGGCTTAGAGGTTAAGGCATTTGCCTGAGAAGCCTAAGGACCTTGGTTCAATTCCCCAGGACCCACATGAGCCAGTTGCACAAAGGGGCATATGCATCTGGAGTTCGTTTGCAGTGGCTGGAGGCCCTGGCGTGCCCATTCTCTCTTTCCGTCTCTCTTTTTCTCTCTTAAATAAATAAATAAATTAAATTAAATTAAAATTTTGGTGAAGGTTTAAAAAGTATGAGGAAAGGTATTTAATGCACCTTAAAGGTTGATTGTTAAAAAATAAAACTTTACTGAGCTGAGGAGATGGCTTAGCAGGTGAAGGTACTTGCTACAAAGCCTGCCAGCCTTGGGTAAGATTCCCCAGTGCCCACACCCATTCTCTCCCTCTCTTTCTCTGCTTACAAATAAATTTTTTTTTTGTTTTTTTTTTTGTTTTTTTGAGGCAGGGTCTCACTGTGGCCCAGGCTGACCTGGAATTCACTATGTAGTCTCAGGGTGGCCTCGAACTCATGGCAATCCTCCTGCTTCCCGAGTGCTGGGATTAAAGGCATGTGCCACCACACCCGGCTTTAAAAATATTTTTTAAAACTTTATTTATTGATTATTCTATGTTAGATGAAAGTATTACTTTGAACACTTCTCAACTATTTTCTTCTGTGTCACTGGGGCTTAAATGTAGGCTTTACTAGGCAAGCGCGCTCCCACTGGGCTGCACGCAGCTTAACTACTTCGTTACTGTTGTAAGGTGAGGTCATTCGTAGTGTACCGTTCTGCATGAAGGAGCAGTAGCGTCCATGTAACTGTGGGCATCTCCTGTGGCATCACCCTTGTCTTCTTTAAGGTGTGTGAGCTGGCTAAGGTTAGTGTTGGACACCCAGTGTGGCCTGGTCCAGGAGCAGAACAGTCGACAAGCACCTCCGCTGGTGGCTGCAGGAGGGAAGGAGGTCTGAGCTTGGCAGGTGTCTTCCGTGGAGTGAAAATTAAAAGCCCGTGCGGGCATATTGGAGAGCAAACCCGTGTAGTCTTTCAGTCCACCCTGTGACTGACCTGCTGACGACCTCCTAGGCTCTTTCCAGCTGCTCACCATCCTGCTTCGCAGTTTCCCAGGTGCCTGACAACCCCTCAGGCTCACAGGAGGCGGCAGAGGTCACCACTAATAAGATGGGAACTGAGCGTCACAGGGTCCTGCCTACATCTGCAGCTCTTGCTGTGTCTGTCACTGGGGAGCAGCTGTAAGGTCATGTGCACAAGGTGTGTGCACAGCTGCTGACTTCTGAGTGGGTTAGGCTAAAGCTCACTCCAAATAAGGGTTTTCTTTTTAATTTACTTATTTGCATGCATGTGTGCATGTCTGTGTGTGCACATGCGCACCAAGGTCTCTTGCCTCTGCAAATGCCCATCCAGTTTTATGCGGATGGCTGGGGAACTGAACTTAGGCAGTCAGGCTTTTGCAAAGAAGTGCCTTTAACTGCTGAGCCATCTCCCCAGTCCCCCAAATAAGGTCCCCCCCCCCCAAATAAGGGTTTTTGATTTTTCTTTAACTTTAAAAAAAATTTTTTTTTGTTTTTATTATTTGAGAGTGACAAAGAAAGAGGTAGAGAAAGAATGGGCACACCAGGGCCTCCAGCCACTGCAAATGAACT
This sequence comes from Dipus sagitta, assembly GCA_036346955.1. Classification (NCBI taxonomy): domain Eukaryota; kingdom Metazoa; phylum Chordata; class Mammalia; order Rodentia; family Dipodidae; genus Dipus; species Dipus sagitta. Next base: position 4,113,479 of record CM070775.1, on the reverse strand, counting down.
CCAGATGCATGCACCACCTTGTGTATCTGGCTTACATGGGTCCTGGGGAATGGAACCTGGGTCTGTTTGGCTTTAAAGGCAAATGCCTTAACCGTTAAGCCATCTGTCCAGACCCTAAAATTTTGTTTTTTTAATAAGTTTGGTAAGCCAAACTTTTTGTTGTTTTCGCTATCACCTCTCTTGTGCTAAAAGAGCTGTACCCCTGAGCCATGCCCCCAGCCCCTCACTGGTGCATTCTGGAGAGTGCTCTGCCCCTGAGCCACGCCCCCGGCCTCTCATTGGTGGATTCTGGAGAGTGCTCTGCCGCTGGGCCACGCCCCCAGCCCCTCACTGGTGGATTCTGGAGAGTGCTCTGCCGCTGAGCCACGCCCCCAGCCCCTCACTGGTGCATTCTGGGAGAGTGATCTGCCTCTGAGCTCTGCCTCCCCACCGCCAGTCAGCACGTGGGTTAGCTTTCCTCACTTGAATTAGGGAGGAAAACACCCTTTGTTCTCACCTTTAAAAAATATTGCATTTACTTGAGAAAGAAAGAAGCAGCTATAGAGAGAATGGGCGGGCGCACCAGGGCCTCCAGCCACTGTAACAAATGAACTGCAGACACACACCGGTTCTGGGATGGTTAGGTTTTGCAGGCAAGCACCTTAACTGCTGAACCATCTCTCCAACCCTGTTCTCACCTTTTTACCCCCTCCAGAAAAAGAAACACAAGAAGCACACACACAAAAGTAAGCAAAAGAGTAAAAAATCTGAAAAAAGTAGCAGTTCTGAGAGTTCGGAGAGCAGTGACAGCCAGAGTGAGGAAGGCGCGCTGGACTTGTCACCGCAGGAGCTGCTGAGGCGGTAGGCCCGGGAGAGGGAGGCTTTGGAGAAACCTCTCAGAGACGCGTTGAATGCTTGGTGTGTTTTCTTAGAGGCATACGTCAGAAATGAGTCATCTGGTCAGGGGTGGGCGCTACTCACCCAAAAGGGAGGAATAGGTCCACAGCCAGGCCACGTGACACTAAGACAGGCAAATCCCAGGAGGGCAGACAGGAGACCGGCAGCTCCACCTCTGCCTTCTGCTGCTTGTGCTGGCGTCAGCTGGGCTCGGGAGGCTGTTAGCCCTGCTTCCCAGTCCTGCCACCTACAGCACATGTCACCTGCCTGGTGAGCCAGCTCCACTCCGTGGCCACAACTTTCCTCCACAGATGTCCATTGTCCTGGCATCTCCAGCATCCTGTCCTCTCTGTTGCAACTTGGGCCTCACCTTCACAGCTTCAAACAGTAGCCTCTCAGGGTCTCCTTGGAGAGACTCTGACCCTGCCACCTTGACTGGGGCTCACACATAAGCTTGGTGCAAGCCTCCACCACTCTCAACCCTCACATTATGCCCGCCTGCATCACCAGCACCTTGTGGACAGCACTGCCAAGGTCGGTGCCAGCTTGAGATGTCATCTGCCACAGTTTCCTCTGCCAGGCCTGTCCCTCCTGTCACAGCTGCCCCTTCTACCACAGGTGCTCCCTCTGTCACAGCTGCTCTGTGGGCCTCGGAGGACACTTACCTGATCTGAGAGAGAATGGGCACACCAGGACCTCCAGCTGCTGCAAAGGAACTCCAGACACACGCATCACCTTGTGCATCTGGCTTACATGGGTCCTGGGGAATAGATCCTGGGTCCTTTGGCTCTGCAGGCACACACCTTAACTGTTAAGCCATGTTTCCAGCCTTCCCCCGCCCCCTTTTTTTAAGTTTCCTTTTCTCTTGGTTTTTCCAGGTAGGGTCTCACTCTAGCCCAAGCTGACCTGGAAGTCACTATGTAGTCTCAGAGTAGCCTCGAACTTATGGTGATCTTCCTACCTCTGCCTCCTAAGTGGTGGGATTAAAGGTGTGTGCCACCACTCCTGGCTTCCTACACATTTTTAATTTTATTAAAGGAATTGTGCTTTGTTTAGTTGATTTTTTTGTTTTTATTTTTTCTCATTGATTTTGCAATGCTGAGGATTAAATCCAGGGCATCGTCTGTGCTCATTCTTTCCCGCTGTTACATTCCCAGTCCTGATGGAATCATGCTCCACCGACGTGTGCATCTGCCTTAGGAGATTGCTTTGTGGGCTCCAGTGGCAGTAGCCAGTAGGTCTGCACTCTCCAGAGTAATGATCTAGAGTGACGGTGACCCAGCTCTACTTTGAGTAGAACAACCAGGGAATTTCTTGTGCTTTTTTTTTTTTCTTTTTTCTTTGATACAAGCTTTTGCTATGTAGCCCAGGCAGGCCACAGACTCATGACTGTCCTGCCTCTGCCATGTGAGAGCAGGGGTTGTGGGTGGGTATGACAGCGCCCAGCGTGCACTTTGAATGTATGAGATTCAGATTTGCCACTGACGACTTGGGAGCTTTGGGCTGTGGGTGAGCATGTTTCAGTTCCTTTCTCAGGGTCATACAGTGAGTGAGGGGATGCATGGAACCAGGATGAGAAGCTGCTGTTAGAAGTTGAGCCTAATCAGCTGAGAGATGGCTTAGCAGTTAAGGCACGTGCCTGCAAAGCCGAAGGACCCAGGTTTGATTCCCCAGTCCCCACCTAAGCCAGATGCATATGGTGCCACATGTGTCTGGAGTTTGTTTGCAGTGGCTGGAGGCCCTGCATGCCCATTCTCTCCCCTTCTCTCTCTCTCTTTCTCAAATAAGTAAATAAATAAAATATATTTTAAAAAAAAAAGAAATTGAGCCTAATGGGCTGAGAGATGGCTCAGAGGTTAAAGGCACTTGCTTGCAAAGTCTGATGACCCAGGTTTGATTCCCCAGTGCCCACGTAAAGCCAGACACATGAAGTGGCACATGCCTTTGGAGTTCTTTGCAGTGGCATGAAGCCTGGTGTGCTCATATTCATTCTTTTTTTCTCTCTCTCTCAAATAAGTAAATAAAATATTAATAAAAAAGAAAAATGAAAAACAAAGGGTGTGGTGGCGCACGCCTTTAATCCCAGCACTGGGAAGGCAGAGGTGGGAGGATTGCTGTGAGTTCAAGGTCACTCTGAGACTACGTAGTGAATTACAGGTCAGCCTGGACTAGAGTGAAACCTTACCTTGAGAAAAAAAAAAAAGAAAGAAAGAAAGAAAAGGAAAAAAACAAAAAGAAAAGAAATTGAGTCTTATGTGAGTTAGCAGGTCTAACCTTGAAGGTAATGTAAGAAACGGTTTAAAATAAGGATTAAGAGCTGGAGAGATGGCTCAGTGGTTAAAGGCACTTGCTTACAAAGCCTGCCAGCCTCGGTTCGGTTCCTCAGTACCGTGTAAGCCACATGCATAAAGTGCTACATATATCTGGAGTTCATTTGCAGCAGCAAGAGGACTGGCATATCCATACTGACTCTTTCTCCCTCACTGCTCACAAATAAATAAATAAAAATATTAAAATATAAGGATTAAAGCCAGGAGTGGTAGCTTACCCCTATAAGAATAGTATTTGAGAGGCCGAGGCAAGAGGATTTGCTTGAGCTCTGGGTTAGCCTGGGCTACATAGTGAGTTGCAGAACAATCTAGAGTAAAGTGTGAAATGTTTCAAACATAAAAGAGACATGGATTAAGGGCCAGGGATAGTGTTCAGTTCATATCTAACTTCCTTTCTTTCTCTTCTCTCTTTTCTTTGCAGGCTGAAACGCCTCCCACTAAGGAGGTAGTGGTGGAATCCTAACCTGGCCTGTCTGGGTACCAAATCCCCCCCATGATGGACGTCCACTGATTGCTTAGCTCATGCAGTATACAGATTGTATTTATATGTAAATTTCTTCTGTAATATCATTTTTAAAACTTGTCATTTCAAAGGCTGCCCTGAGAAGTGCAGAAATTAATTTGTATTTTTAACTTTAGCGCATGTCAGAGGGAAAAGAATTCACTGAACAGTTTAATTAAAGTGACATTTTTCTATTTTCTTCTTGTGTATGTTTTTTTTTTTTTAATTTTATTTCCTGGAAATGTGAGAAGGAACTGCCAAGTGAGGTACTCCTCTGGCTTTGTTGTAAGCTGAGTCCAGTAAGGGTAGCCGGGACTCTGTGGAGCCGGGTATGAGGACTTTAGTGGTGGCCTGGTGGGCAGTCTGAGTGGGAGAGAGGCACCCACAGCCAGGGTCCCTGAAAGCAAACGCAGGACTGGGGCTCAGACACAGTGCCTGCTGGGCATGAGAGAGACTGGATTTCATCCCAAAGCCTGGGGAGTGTGGGGGAGGGGACGGAGGGGGTTCAAAGCATAGAGGCAGTCATGAGAGACACCTACGCCACAGCAGAGCACCATGTTCCATCACACCACCCAGACATGAGGACCCTCAATGTTTTAGAACAGTTCCGTCCAGTCCTTTAACCGACCCAAGGCCGACTTTTGCTCTCTGTAACTCTGATCGGCACAGCGGCACTTTGTGTTCTGCTCTTGTCAGCGCTGTGGCCCTGGTCCCTAACAGCTTTATTGTATTCCATTGGGGTCCCTTATCTTACCGACCATTTGTCCACTGGGAGACATGGATGTGCCTTGAGCTCCTACCTAGGCAAAGATACAGAAATCTACCTGTGATAAGAAGCCTAGGACATAGGGACGAGGCCCGCTAGCTTTGTGCCTGTCTTCCTCCCTTTTGCATCCAAAATACAAGAACCCATTTTTCTTTTTCTTTTTCTTTTTAATTTTAATTTTTTGCAAGCAGAGAGAGAATAAGAAATCGAGTGAATGAAAGGCAGAGAGGGAAAATGGGTGTGCCAGGGCCTCTTGCCACTGCAAATGAACTCCAGATGCACATGCCACTTGTGCACCTGTCTTTAGGCGGTTACTGGGGAATCGATCCGACCCTTCAGGCTTTGGGAGCCAGCGCCTTTGACCGCTGGTCTAGCTCTCCAGCCCAAGAGCCCATTTTTCAAGGATACAACACTCTGCATTGGGAGGTACCCCTTTTTTCCCCCTTCTTCCCAGACAGGTTCTTACTATGTGGTCCAGACTAGCTCAAAAGTGGGAATCCTCCTGCCTCAGCCTTTACCCCTTCCAGGGTGGACATTACAGGAGTGAAAAAAGGCAACATTTTCAGATGAGCAGTCCAGGAGGTGGGTGGAGGCACGTGGACTGGAAGGGCCAGGCGCGGGCCCACGTGCGCACGCGGGGCCACCGTTCCCAGCCTGGCCTGCGGTGGCCTCTGGTAGGTCAGGTCCCAACATGGCCTCGCCGCCAACGCCAGGCTCCCGGATGGCCTCAAGCGAGGCCAGGAAAGGTTCTGGTGGATCCCGCAAAGGTTCAACTGCGGATGCTAGGAAGGGCTCGGTTGATGTCAGGAAGGGCTCGGTTGATGTCAGGAAGGGCTCGGTTGATGTCAGGAAGGGCTCGGTTGATGTCAGGAAGGGCTCCGTTGATGTCAGGAAGGGCTCCACCGATGTCAAGAAGGGCTCCGTTGATGTCAGGAAGGGCTCCACCGATGTCAGGAAGGGCTCCTCCGATTCCAAGAAGGGCTTCACGGATGCCAGGAGGGGTTCTGATGCAGCCGGGAGGAAGGCCTTCATCAAGGCCATGCAGGAGAGCAGGAAAGGGGCGAGCAGCTCCTCCGCCCAGGCCAGCGTGCGCGGGCCCCACAGGATGCCCTGGGCCACCCTGCTGAAAGCCTTGGGGGGGTTCAAGTCGTCCCTCCCGGAAATCCGCCGGGACAGGATGCTGGCCGCCTATGACCCTCTGGCCCTGGACAAGGAATCTGAGCCATATGAGAACACGATATCGCCACCAGAAGTGAAGCTCTGGGGTGACCATGAGCCTCTCTCCAAGGTCAGAGCTGCCCCACACGGGTGGGGAGGGGCTTGTGGCTGGGGTCCACCCGGCCCGCTGGCCACTCAGACAAGTCTGCGGGCCCCTCCGCCTGCTTCCCAGTCTGTGGCTCCCCCGACCCTCCCCCGTCGCCCCCACTCCTCTCCAGGTCCAGGAACACCAGGCGCCCCCACCTGTCACCAGGTTTTGCCTCCACCCTCTGGTAGTGGAGCCCTTGGGGTAGTCACCAGGTCCCCACATGCCTTAAGAGGCTGGAGGCTTACCTTCCACACTCCCCAGCCCTGTGCACCTCTATATTATCCCGAAGCCACCCGCAAGCCTGCAGTCCTGCACATCTGACTAGGCCTGTGCACCCCCTCGCTCCTGGAAGCTGAGACACCCTCCTTCCCCTTCCTATGATCCCTCGCGCCCCCTCAACTCAACCTCCACACATCCTGGCGCATGTGCCCACTCCCCCACCCCATGACACATGGCTGTGGGGAGGAGGGCGAAGGGGACAGGTTTTTTAAAATTGTTTTATTTATTTATTTTTTTTTCGAGGTAGGGTCTCAATCTAGCTCAGGCTGACCTGGAATTCACTCTGTAGTCTCAGGGTGGCTTCGAACTCACAGTGACCTTCCTACCTCTGCTTCCCGAGTTCTGGGATTAAAGGTGTGCACCACCATGCCTGGCCCCAGCCCTTAAAAAAAAAAAAAAAATATATATATATATATATATATATATATATATATATATATATATATATATATTTGTGTACTTACTTGAGAGAGATAGAAATATGCAGGTAGAGAGGGAGAGAGAAAGAGAGAGGGAAAGAATGGGCGCGCCAGGGTCTCCAGCCACTGCAAACTCTTCTGCCTTACATAGGTCCCAGGGAATCAAACCTGGGTTCTTTGGCTTTGTAGGCAAATGCCTTAACTGCTAAGCCATCTCTCCTGCCGTTTTCTTTTCTTTCTTTCTTTCTTTCTTTCTTTCTTTCTTTCTTTCTTTCTTTCTTTTCTTTTCTTTTCTTTTTTTTTTTTTTTTTTGAGGTATGATCTTACTCTAGCCTAGGCTGACCTGGAAGTCACTATGTAGTCTCAGGGTGGCCTCAAACACACAGTGATCCTCCTACCTCTGCCTCCCTAGTCCTGGGATTAAATGCGTGTGCCACCATACCTGGCTACCTTTGATCTTTTTCAAGAATGTTTTGGCAATTGGAGTTTCCATGAATTTCCACATTGGTTGTCAATTTCCACAAAGAAATCATCTTAGAATTTGACAAGATGGTGTTGAATTTGTAGATAATTTTGAAAAGTTTCGCAATTTTAACAATATTACACCCACTCATCCATAAACATGGGATGTCTTTCCATGTCTTTTTTTTTTCATTTCTTTCAACAATGTTTTGTAATTTTTAAAATGTAAGTTTTTTTAATTGAAGTTTTATTTATTTATTTTTTTAAGGCAGGGTCTTATTCTAGCCCACACTGACCTGGAACTCACTCTGTAGCCCCAGGCTGGCCTTGAACTCATGTTGATCCTCCTACCTCAGTCTCCCCAGTGCTAGGACTAAAGGTGTGTGCCACCATGCCTAGGTTAAAATGTTAGTTTTTAGTTGTTTTTTTTTTTTTTGTTTTTTTTAAAGTAGAGACTTTGTACGGACACATCATATGTTAGTACCATCATTCTCCTCTTCCCTACCCCCATTCCAGTGAGGGCCCTCCTCAGTGGGACTGCTGGTATTCACCATGGGTTGTAGATTATGAGTTGAAAGTTGTGAGGACAACAGTCAGTCATTGTGGGGGGATGTAAGTTTTTTTTTTTTTAATGTTAGAGAGCGAGAGTGAGAAGAGAGAGAGAATTAGCACTCCAGAGACTCCAGCCACTGCATTTGAACTCCAGATGTGTGCACCCCCTTATGCACATGTGCAACCTTATACACTTATGTCATTTTGTGCATCTGGCTTATGTGGGACCTGGAGAGCTGAACTTGAGTCCTTAGGCTTCACAGGCAAGTGCCTTAACTGTTAAGCTATCTCTCCAGCCCAGATGTAAGTTTTATACAATTAGTTCCTGCATAGTCTTTTTTTGGGGTGGGGGTTTTGAGGTAGGGTCTCACTCTAGCCCAGGCTGACCTGGAATTCACTATGTAGTCTCAGGGTGGCCTTGAACTCACAGTGATCCTCCTACCTCTGCCTCCCAGGTGCTGGCATTAAAGGGGTGTGTCACCATGCCTGGCATGCATAATCTTTTCATAATGAAATGATTTTCTTAAATTTTTCCAGGATACTCAGGGCAAGGGTTTAAAATACAATTGATTTTTGTTTATTGTTCTTGTGTTCTGCAACCTTGAGTTTGTTTTGTCTATTCTTTTTGTTTTTTTAGATCCCATATAAAATTCTGAGTGGACATGAGCAGACTGTCACCTCCTGCCACTTCTGTGTGAGTGACACAAAGCTCCTCAGTGGCTCCTATGACTGCACTGTGAGACTGTGGGTAGGTCCATGGGTTTTTCTGGAATGAGAACACCTTTTTTGTTGTTGTTGTTGTTTTGTTTTGTTTTTCGAGGTAGGGTCTCATTCTAGCCCAGGCTGACCTGGAATTCACTATGTAGTCTCAGGGTGGCCTCCAACTCAAGGTGATCCTCCTACCTGTACCTCCTGAGTGCTGGGATTAAAGGTGTGTGCCACCATGCCCGGCAAACTAGAACATGTCGTGAGCTTAGGCATCAATTGTGGGGACCTCCCCAGCACTGACCCTCCCTGACTTGCAAGGATCCAAGGATCCGACGGCACTCCATTGTAGCCCTTGCACAGTCCTGGTATATCTAAAACATCTTTGGGTCTACGTGGTCTATCCTACAATGGCCTCCTTGGTCTCTCTACCAGGGACATCACACCCTGCTTCATATGACACATCTCAGCAGAACCATATGCACTGCATGACCTACTTCCACACATTTTTCATGCTTCCAACACAAACACCAGGTATGCAGGGACAGAGCCATTGCTAATCCAGGGAGGAAATAAATTGCGACCTTGAAGGCAGATTTCTTCCTTTCAAGAGTTTGCATTTTGGGGCTGGTGAGACTGCTTAGTGGTTAAGGCACTTGCCTGCAAAGCCAGAGGACCCAGGTTCAATTCCCCACGACCCATGTAAGCCAGATGCACATGATGGTGCATGTGTCTGGAGTTTATTTGCAGTGGCTGAAGGCCCTGGCACACCCATTCTCTCTCTCTCTCTCTCTCAAATAAGTAATTAAAAATAAAATATTTTTAAAAAGGGTTTGCATTTCTTCCATTCAGCCTTTCCTGGGTGGAATCACCTCAGGCATCCTTTCCATTGTTTCAAAGTACAGCAGTGAACTGACCCTTAAGGGTAATAATCTGCTTGACAATAGCAGCTTCAGTTACCAAAAACCTGTCTCTGCCAGTAACTTTCAACCTCCTTGAATTTTTCCAACTTTAAATCTTGTGTCTGGCCGGGTGTGGTGGCACATGCCTTTAATCCCAGCACTCGGGAGGCAGAGGTAGGAGGACCACTGTGAGTTCAAGGCCACCCTGAGACTCCATAGTGAATTCCAGGTCAGCCTGGGCTAGAGTGAGACCCTACCTTGAAAAACCAAAACACACACACAAAAAAAACCTTTTGTCTTTCAGTTCCATATCTTTAGCCAAGCACATAAGTCCATTACAAATTTAACCTTGATCAAACTCTCTGAGTATGGGCTGCAGAATGCAGCCAGCCCTTATGCCAGTGGCCCAGTTCTAAAAAAGTTCTCTGTGGTCTTTCCTTCCCCTTTGAAAGTTCAGAAGCAAAGCCTCCATATACAATTGCCTTTTCATTTAGCATTTCCAACCCCTCACCAAAATAGCCCATAATTTCTGGCTGACAGCTCTCTACAGATTCTGTAGTCCAAAGTCCCAAGTCCATACATATTCCTCCTCTAACACTTAAGTTCCAAAAGAACAAAATCCACATGGTCAGATTCATCTCAGCAATACCCCACTCTTCTGGTGCCAAATTTCCATTGTAGTCAGTTTCACGTTGCTGGGATGAACATCCAAACCATGCACAGTTTGTAGGAGGGAAGGGTTTATTTCAGACCCCTGAAGAGCTCAAACCTCTCTCCACACCTTTGGGCTGGAATTCAGGTCTGCCCCCAATGATAACTCCTCTGGTCAGGCAGCTGGAGACCCAAGTTATAAGTTTTAATAAAACACCTGAGTCTATGTGGAACATACATTCAAACTACCATGTGCCGGCCTGCAGCACAAGTCGAAACAGGCCTCGAAGGAGGGAGTGGGAATGAACCTGAGACAAGAACACAAGGAATGGAGCCAAGACAAGTTCTGATCAAGGCTCTCGTTTATTCAGGCAGACATAGCTTATATCTAGAACCTAGAACTTGTTTGACAATGCTTACATGCCTAAGGTCAGTATCACCAGGGTCCAGGGTCGTATGTTAATCCCTCTATCAGGTGCCTGCTCCACCCAGGCTGTATACTAAACAATGCTTTAGGATCAGGTGCTTACTCTATCTATACTGTATACTAAACAATGCATAGGATCAGGTGCTTACTCTATCTATACTGTATACTAAACAATGCATAGGATCAGGCGCCTTATCGATAAGGCCTTTGTATTGAGAGATTAGAGGATTAGCGATCACAGCTCACAAGGTCAAAGAGCAGCTGTGGCTCCCGACATCTCCCCCTTCTTTATTTATTAAAAGAAGCGACTGTGCCTGTCTTAGGTTGTCAGAGGCAGAAGAACATCCTTACCCGTCATTGGACAAACATATTATCCTTGAATATGTGCCCTGTCTTAGGTTGGATGCCTCCTCCCCCGATCTTACCCGTCTCTGGCTACCAGCCAGATAAAATTCAGGGAGAATTAGGATAAAGTTTGAGGGAGCCAAGGACGTGTTCTATAATGCATACCTCGGACCTCTGCACGAACATTTACAATAGACTTCATAAAACACTTGAAGAAAATAGGCAATAGGCATAAGAGAAGCAGAAGGCAAAGTCCCACAGCTGAAAAGCTGCCTATCCAGGAACTCAGAGAGTCCCAACCAGGCAACACAGACTTAATTGCAACAATTAAATCATTAGCAGCCTTAGTGGCGTCAAAATCAAGATGACTCTTCTGTATAGCTAGAATTTCTGAATGTAAACTAACCAAATCTAACGAAATGTTATCATGGTGCCAAATTCCTTCTAAATGCATTTTGACTTTTACCCAATCTTCATAACTAGCATTGTAAGTTTTAGAGGTGATACAGATCCATTGGTAATTTGCATGGCATTCCAATCGAGCTCTAATCCTCAATCCTTGAATTTGCTCCCCTAAATAAGTCACTACATCAAACAAAGCATCTATTTTTTCTTCTAACTTCTTGTCTATAGTTACTTGAGTTCCCAAAGCAACAGAAACATTTTTAGCTAGATTATTAACAAAGTGTGCAGTATGCACTTCTTGTGTAAGAGCAACAGCAGCAGTAGTAATAGAAGCTAATAATGTAATAAATGCAGCAATCCCAGCAATAATTAAACCTACAACTCTCTTTTGTCTACTTAAACTATTTTTAACCTCCTCTAAAATTTGAATACCCTTGTCAGAATACCAAGGCTTTGAAAGATTTACAGGAATCATAACAAATGCAGGTTGTTTGACAATCATTACAGTTTTAGAATCATGAGAAATACAACTGGACAGACTACAATTATCACAGGTAACATTAAACATTCCTTCAGACCCATGATGCCAAGTAATATTTATATTTCCTATCATCAGGGCATAAGGTGGTGTAACACAGGCCATAACAGTTCCCTTTGGAAGACTATTTGAATTATTGCTGTCAGATGTAACCTTGACACCTCCCATAGCAGCAGCAATTTTCCACACATAAGTTTGCTGATGTCCATTGTCTGACCACAACAGTCCTGAGGACAGTCCAGTAGCCCAATCATTAACCCATTCAGTTTTCACTGTAAGCATGATGTAGATGACACCATATCAGCAGTGTCCTCTTGTTTGATCTCGTGGCCTGCATACCGGACCAAACATTCTGGCAACCATCTGGCTCCATTTTCTTTCTGTGAAAAAATACAAACAAATCCTCGTCCCCGTATTAATACAGGGTCGGGTCCACTCCATTTGTTAGTCAATGGATCTTTCCACATTACTTTAGCATAATTAGTCTTGGTTTGTGCATGCCAAAAACGGTCAGCAGCAGAAAACCCTTTTGCATCCAAAAGTAAAAAATTTAAAATAAACAAAGTATGATTTAGCCATTTTGTTATTGATCCCTGTGTCATTTCCCCCTTTTTTGTTTTTTGTAACCAGATTTTTAATGTTCTATTTGCTCGTTCAATGATACCTTGCCCTTGGGGGTTATAAGGAATTCCAGTAACATGCTCAATATTAAAAGAAGAACAAAAGTGCTTAAATCCTGCACTTGTATATCCTGGACCATTATCTGTTTTCAGTTGTTTAGGTACTCCTAAAATATTAAAAGAGTGAAGACAATGAGCAATAACATGTTTAGTAGCTTCTCCTGTTTGTGCAGAAGCACAAAAGAAACCAGAATAAGTGTCAATAGAAACATGTACAAATTTCATTTTTCCAAACTCAGGAACATGAGTTATATCCATTTGCCATAAATGGCCAGGAGTCAAACCTCGAGGATTGACACCATGATGTGGCACAGGTAAAAATGTGAGACATTGTTGACAGTTTTTAACAATCTGTCTTTTTCTTTCCAGCTAATAAAATATCATCCATATAATGAATAATATATATTTGAGGAAATTTGCTTCTTGTAGAAGCTAAAGTCTTAGCCACAAATTTCTGACATAAAGTTGGACTATTAGCCATACCCTGAGGGAGAACTTTCCATTGATATCTTTTCATAGGCTCCTTAGAATTACTAGAAGGAACACTAAAAGCAAAACGACAACAATCTTGTGGATGTAAAGGTATAGTAAAAAAGCAATCTTTTAAGTCAATAATCACTTTAGAGAAGCCAGCTGGAATAGCTACAGGACTAGGCAGACCAGGTTGCAATGCTCCCATTAAATGCATAGTAACATTCACAGCTCTCAGATCTTATAGTAATCGCCACTTTCCTGATTTCTTTTTAATGACAAAAATTGGTGTATTCCAAGGTGAAGATGATTCCTCTATATGCCCTGCCTCTAATTGCTCTTGAACTAACGTTTGAGCAGCTATCAGTTTTTCCCGTGTCAAAGGCCATTGATCCACCCATATAGGATCATCAGATTTCCAACAAATAGGCTCTGCGTGGGGTGGCACGGCCTGACCAGTGGCCACTAGGGGAAATACCCCAGCCCTTGATGATTTGCATTAGGAGCTACTTGAATAGGTAATGAGTCACCTTGTCCCCATTTTCCTAGTCCTTTACCAGGCAAGTAACCCTGTTTAAGCATTTGAGCAGTAACAATTTCATTAGGACTACACATTAACAATTTCATCTGACTCAAAACATCTCTTCCCCACAGGTTTAAAGGCAAACTGTCTATAATGTAAGGTTTACAATACCCAGTATTTCCTTCCTGATCTTCCCAAAGTAATTCTGCAGCACTCTGCTCAGGACAAGAGGATTGTCCAATACCTCTCAATTCAGTCCCTGTAGGATGCTTAGGCCAAGAAGCAGGCCAATGATTACCAGACAAAATAGTAACATCAGCTCCAGTGTCTATTAACCCTTCAAATTGCTTCCCATTTAATTTTAAAGTTAATTTTGGACGTTCCTTACTGATAGGTTGAACCCAGTAAGCATCTGATGAACCAAATCCTTGAGTCCCTCGACCCTGAACATTAGCAGCCCTTCCAGTTCTTATCATAGGGAGGAGCAACAATTGAGCTATTCTCTGACCGGGCAATATTGTAAAGATTGTTTTTGGAGAAGACACTATAATTTTAAGTTCTCCAGTGAAATCTGCATCAATAACTCCAGGTGCTACTTGTAATCCCTGCATAGTACTGCTACTTCTCCCCAAGAATAAACCTACACTGTCCTTTGGCAGTGGGCCACATACTCCAGTAGGCAATGCTTGAAGTCCCATTTCTGGAGTCAATACTGTATAGGTGCAGGAACTGAAGTCGAGTCCGGCACTCCCTGGGGTGGCTCGGAGAAGTTGGGAGACTGGCTGTAACTGGCTGTTTGAGGAATGAACTGAATTGCCCCATAAACTTGTCTTTGCGGGGCCTGGGGCTGGCCCCTCCTCCCGTTTCCCTGCTGCTGGACAATAGGGTTGCCATCTTTATCTGTTTTAGATCTACATTCATTTGCCCAGTGTTTTCCTCTTTTGCACTTTGGGCAAAGACCAGGAGCTGGATTATTGGAATTTCCATATTTTCTTTTAATTGGACAATCTTTTTTCATATGTCCTATTTTTCCACAAGAGAAGCACTTGCCAGATCTTGCTGCAGTGGCGGCCATTTGAAAAGGAATTCCTTGTAACGCTGCAGCCATGGCTATCCCCTGCGTATAGCTAGGGCCAATATCAGCACATAATCTAATATATCCTTGTAGATCAACTTTCTTTCTATAAGGCCGTATAGCTGCTTTGCAAGCACTATTTGCATTTTCATAAGCAAGCTGTTTTACAAAGTCCATACCAGCGCCAGCATCTCCAAATACTCTCCCTGCTGTTTTTATCAATCTATCAACAAAATCAGCATAATTCTCATCAGGACCCTGTATAACCTTAGTTAAATTCTCCCCCACACCCCTTTTGAAGGAAGAGTAAACCACGCTTTACGAGCTGCTGTGGCTATTTGTTGATAAACAGCACGGGGATATGCAATTTGATTGTCATTTCCAGCATAATTTCCTTCCCCAGTAAGCATCTCAACATTCCAATCACCATTTCCTGCCTGTTGATTCAACATTGCAGTCTTTTTGCATAAATCATAGAATTCTACTTTCCAAATTAAATATTCTCCTCCTGATAAGCAAGCTTTGCCTATAGATTTCCAATCATCTGCTGTTAAAATTTTCCCTGCCATCGCTTCTATAATTGACATAGTATATGGTGACGTAGGTCCATATTGTGCACAAGCTATTTTTAATTCTTTTATGTCTTTAAAATTAAAGGAAGCATATTGCCTCATCATTTGATCACCTTGTTGAAATTCAATTACTGGATAAGGCAGTGGGAAGGCTCGTGCTTCCTCATCACCTTCTTCTACGGCTTTCTGTATTGCCCTTTCTAAGGGAGAGCAATTAAAAACAGGTTGAGTAGGATGCAATGAAGATGCGCAGATAATTTCAGAAGGCTTTTTAATAATACTATCTAACTCATCTTTTAACTTTCTTTTTTCTTTCTCCAGGTTTACTCTCTCCTTTAAAGCTGCCACCTCATTTTTTAATTCTGCTACATATACTTGTGTGGGAGGCATAGGGGCAGAGGGACACAGTGGGTCCCAATCTGCATGATAATTAGCGGCCTCTTCCTCTAATTCTGCTGCTTCTCCTGGCTCTAATTCCTCCTCTTCCTCATCACTATCTTCCTTAGAAACTTGTAAAGATTGCAATGTTTTATGCAATTCTTTGTGAGTTACAGGTGTCCCTTTTTCAGAACTTTGATTTCTAATTTCTTCAATGACATCTTGAGTGTGATCTAACATTTGCTTCACTAAACTATCTTTTGTGCCTGAATCCAAGGCATCCTTTATCAAGGACCATAAGGAAAAGGCAATTACCGGGACCTTATTAGGACCATGAGTTTGTAAAAAGACATTTAATTCTTTCCCTACTTTCTCCCAAGCATCTGAATCAACATTTCCCTGTTCTATAAACCAAGGGCTTGTTTTATTAATGAAATCAAAAAATTTGCTTAGAGAACTTGATGCAATCCCAATTCCTTGTGCCTTTAAAATATCTTTTACTACAGCAATTAGCTCCTTTTTACTCTTTGCTTGTCCCATAATTGCGCCAACTTACCTTATTCCAGAAGACTGAGCGGGCGACTGCAGACTTCTTTTTAATTTTTTCTTTCTTCCGCGCGATCCTGAGTTGATGTTGGCGTTCCTCACTGAGGTCCCTCGTATTCAAAGTCCATGTTCCGGGCGCCACTATGTGCCGGCCTGCAGCACAAGTCGAAACAGGCCTCAAAGGAGGGAGTGGGAATGAACCTGAGACAAGAACACAAGGAATGGAGCCAAGACAAGTTCTGATCAAGGCTCTCGTTTATTCAGGCAGACATAGCTTATATCTAGAACCTAGAACTTGTTTGACAATGCTTACATGCCTAAGGTCAGT
Organism: Dipus sagitta; assembly: GCA_036346955.1. Taxonomy (NCBI): domain Eukaryota; kingdom Metazoa; phylum Chordata; class Mammalia; order Rodentia; family Dipodidae; genus Dipus; species Dipus sagitta. The sequence goes on along the minus strand of CM070775.1, from coordinate 4,097,441 downwards.
ATCACCAGGGTCCAGGGTCGTATGTTAATCCCTCTATCAGGTGCCCGCTCCACCCAGGCTGTATACTAAACAATGCTTTAGGATCAGGTGCTTACTCTATCTATACTGTATACTAAACAATGCATAGGATCAGGTGCTTACTCTATCTATACTGTATACTAAACAATGCATAGGATCAGGCACCTTATCGATAAGGCCTTTGTATTGAGAGATTAGAGGATTAGCGATCACAGCTCACAAGGTCAAAGAGCAGCTGTGGCTCCCGACACTACCACAGTGCCCTCTCCCCCACTCTCTCAAATACACACACACACAAAAAAAATTTCAGGGCTGGAGAGATGGTTTAGTGGTTGAGGTGCTTTCCTGTGAAGCCTAAGGACTCATGTTTGACTCTCCAGGTCCCATGTAAGCCAGGAGCACAGTGACACAAGCTCACAATGTTGCGCATATGCAAAACGGTCACATGTGTCTGGAGTTTGTTTGCAACAGGCAGAAGGTTCTGATACACCCATACTTTCTCTCTCTGTCTCTTTCTCTCTCTCTCAAACTAAAAATAATTTATAAAGAAAACCAGCTGGGTGTGTTGGCGCATGCCAGTAATCCCAGCACTTGGGAGGCAGAGGTAGGAGGGTCACTGTGAATTCAAGGGCAGCCTGGAACTACAGAGTGACTTCTAGGTAAGCCTTGGCTAAAGTGAGACTATGCCTCAAAAATACCTAGGTAATAGCCGGGCATGGTGGCACATGCCTTTAATCACAGCACTAAGGAGGTAGAAGTAGGAGGATTGCTGTGAGTTCAAGGCCAGCCTGAAACTACACAGTGAATTCCAGGCCAGCTTGGACCAGAATGAGACCCTACCTCAAAAAACCAGAAGAAAAAAAACCCCTTAGATAAATAAATAAACTATATGATTCCATTACCCTAGAGCTAACTATTGTGGAAGGGATTTTTTTTGTTTTTTGTTTTATACTTGAATATACACATGTATTTATGTTTACAAAATTATGACCACACAGAAGTACTGAAGATGTAACCAGGATACATTTGGACTTCATCTATTATCAAATTTCCTTGATGTTTTATAACTATTTATTAGAGCCCCTGACTCCTCATTCAAAATCTGACCAATAGGGCTGATAGGTTCCAGACACAGTCCTAAAAATAAGAGATTCTTCAGAAAAATAGGGGCTGGAGTGATGACTTAGTGGTTAAGGCATTTGCCTGCAAAGCCTAAGTACCCAGGTTTGATTCCCCAGTACACATGTAAAGCCAGATGCACCAGGTGGCCCATGTGTCTAGAGTTCGTTTGCAGTGGCTAGAGGCCCTGGCGCTCACCAGTTCTCTCTCTCTGCCTCTTTCACTGTCTCATAAATAAATAAATAATAAAATATTACTTGGAACCTTATCAGTATTTTCCCCTTTAAAATTTGAGCGCACAGGTGTGGTACTGTTCCACATGCCCAGCAGAGGGAGCTGGCTGCTTTGCCCTTGGCTGCTGTTCCTACTCTTGGCCATGTGGTGTCGCTCTTGAATACTGAATCTGCTCAGCCCGCCTCACTGACTCCCTTTACTGCTGCCTTTAGCTGGTCTGGGACCCAGACTACCTGGGCCCCATTTCTAGGCCCCAAGGTGATCATTTGAGCTTACAGTCATATGGTTTTTCCCTAGAGCAACGCACCAGCTGCGTACGCTGGAACCCAAGCCATTAGACTCCACTAGTCACCGTTCTGGGTGTGACCTGTGCTGCCAAGTTCCACTTGGGGGTCCCTGGCTGTCTTTACTGTCCGTTGGACTTTGAGGAGGGCCTTCAGGGACCTCCTGAACATGGCCTCGTGTCTTATGGAACAGAGGCAGGGCAGCATTCACAGATCAGACCCGGGGCTGCCAGAATTAGAAGCGTTGCTGCTCTGGGGAGCTTGGTTGAGTCTGGAAGTAGGCAGGTGAACGGCCCTCCAGCATGGCGTGCTGAGCCGGGCTCGCTGCTGCTGCTAACTGCTGTCCTCTGGAAGTCTGGAGATGGGTGTACCGGGCAGAGGACCCGTTAGGCTGTGCCCTCTCCCCAAAACCCTCCCCTCCTAGGCTCAGACACACCTCCGGGCTAGACGACAGCACCGTTGTGATTTGTAGTGGAGGAATCTCGCATTTCCCAGCTCCTGCAGGACTTCTGCTGGATTTGGCCACCCCGCAGCACCTGTCCTGTGTTTGACTTTGCGCCCTTTCACTGTGGTGGCTCTCAGCAGTGACTTCCACTGTAGGCAAGCTCAGAGAACCAGCAAACCCGAGGGTTGACTCGGGGACTCCTGACACAGCGTCCTTTGTCTCCCAGGAAGCCTTGGGTTCCTTGACTGCTGGGAGGTGGTGTTACAGACTTGCCCTCCATCAGGCTGAAAAGTTCCCTCACCCCTCTTGTGTTCTCAGCCCTGCTGACAAACCACCTGAGAACGGCAGCTTAAAGGAAGGGTGATACGTATGGAGGCTGATGGTTTCCCAGGGTTCATGGCTGGCTGGCCCCACTGCTTTGAGATGGGGCACAGCAGAAATGTGGTGAGCTGTGCGCGCACCTCGCCGCAGGCAGTCACAGGCAGACCCTCTGCCCAAGAGGCTGGCGACATGATCTGTCCTACAGGAACCTCTCCTCCAATCGGCTCCCACCCTCACACGTTCCACCCCCATCGTCCATTCAATGACGAATTCACCAACGAATTAACAATCTACTGACTAGGTCAGAGCTCTCGTGTTCCAATCTCCTCTTTTTTTTTTTTTTTTCGAGGTAGGGTCTCACTCTAGCTCAGGCTGACTTAGAATTCACTATGTAGTCTCAGGGTGGCCTCAAACTCACAGCGATCCTCCTACCTCTGCCTCCCAAGTGCTGGGATTAGAGGCGTGCGCCACCACGCCCGGCCCAATCTCCTCTTAATGATTAGATCCACCAGCTGGAGGCAAAGCCTTTCCCATTTGGGAGACACTTCACATCCAAAGCATTCCATCTGTACCTTGTGTTACACAGCCATGTCAGAACCTTCCTAGTAGGTCTTCAAGGTCTTGGCAGTAACTTTCATGTCAAGGGGACTTTCCCCTGCTGCTGAAAAGCGAATTCTTAAAGTATTTTGTCTTTTCTGCCACGGGCAACCTCTGCTTGGACATCTCCGTTTGTTTTCAGCACATCTGACATTAACTTGCGTGGTGGCTGTGCATTTGATGGTGTCCCCTGTCGGGTGCGCTGCAACTTGTTTTAACCTTTCCCCCTCAGATGATGCCTAGACGGATGCTGGTGGTTTTTTTTTTTTTTTTTTTTAAATCATGTCTCCCAGGTGGGCGTGGTGGTGCACATCTTTAGTCCCAGCACTCGGGAGGCAGAGGTAGGAGGATCACCATGACTCTGAGGCCACCCTGAGACTACATAGTGAATTCCAGGTCAGCCTAGACTAGAGTGAAACCCTACCTCGAAAAACCACAAAAGAAAAAATCATGTCTCCTCTGTAATACAGGCTGAATTTGGGAGAGGGCTGAGAACTGAACCCAGGGACTTTCACATGCTAGGCAAACTACCATTGAGCTACATCCTCAGCCCTTGGTTTTATGAGACAAGGACTTGCTGTGTAGCACAGATGAGCCTCGAACTCACAATGCTGTCCTCCTGACCAGCAAATAGCCATGACCACTCTCTTTCCCCTCTCTCCTGTTGATTTGAGGATATTTTCGATGGAACTGTGATTCGGGAATTTGAGCCAAGGCCCAAGGCTCCAGTTTTGGGATGCAGTGTCACGGCTGACAGCACAAAGTGAGTGTCCTGTTTTACACTGGGGTGGGAGAGGGAGGGTCAGCAAGCACGGCCTGCACATGGATGACAGGGACAGAGGAGTTTTAGCAGGCATGCAAAAGTATTCCCCCCAGTAGGCCCCAGTGTTACCATTGGCCTCAAGAATCAACAAAGATTTGAAACTTGGGCTGGAGAGATGGCTTAGTGGTTAAGCACTTGCCTGTGAAGCCTACGGACCCCGGTTCGAGGACCCACATAAGCCAGATGCACAAGGGGGCGCACGCATCTGGAGTTCGTTTGCAGTGGCTGGAGGCCCTGGTGAGCCCATTCTCTCTCTATCTATCTGCCTCTTTCTCTCTCTGTGTTTGTCATTCTCAAATAAATAAATAAAAATAAACAACAACAACAAAAAGATCTGAAAACTTAAGGTGCTTCAAAGAAGAACATTATTTGGCCAGTCTAAGTTTTTCTTCTTTTTGCGTTCTGTTTTGTTTGGTGACAGGGTTGCGCTCTGCAGCCCAGAGGGGCCTGGAACTCGCACCAGTCCTCCGGCCTTAGCTGGGATTTCAGGCGTGAGCCACCATGCCTGGCTTGAATTTTCCTTCCTTCCTTCCTTCCTTCCTCCCTCCCTCCCTCCCTCCCTCCCTCCCTCCCTCCCTCCCTCCCTCCCTCCCTTCCTTCCTTCCTTCCTTCCTTCCTTCCTTCCTCTCTCTTCCTTTTTCTTTGTTTGTTTTGTTTTTCCAAGACAGGGTCTTGCTCCAGCCTAGGCTGACTATATAGTCTCGGGGTGGCCTTGAACTGAAGGCGATCCTCCTACCTTTGCCTCCCAAATGCTGGGATTAAAGGCTTGAATTTTCTTTTTCTTTTTCTTTTCTTTTTTTAAATTTATTTGAGAGCAGCAGGCAGAGAGAGAAAGAGGCAGAGAGAGAGAGAGAGAGAGAGAGAATGGACGCCCCAGGGCCTCCAGCCACCTACTTCCTCTACCCAGGTCCCACCTCCCACCTCCCACAACGCCATCGAGTTATGAGTCCACGAGTGGATGGATCACAGCCTGAGCAGAGCCAGACCTCTCCACCCACCACCAGCGGAGGCAGACCACGCCCCTCACCACATGAGCCAAACCATCACATACGTTTAGGCATCTTTTGCTAAATGCATGAGAAAGTGTTTCAAATGAAATGAGCCATTTATGAAAGCATTTTTTCCTGTGAAAAAGAAAGCTGTCTAAGCAGACAGGGAAATGAGCAGTCCTGTGCGTTGTAGAGACTCATGATCACCTTAAAAAAAAAAAGAAAAAGACAGTAGGGCTGGGCTGGAGAGATGGCTCAGTGGTGAAGGCACTTGCCCGTGAACCTAAGGATCCATACTTGACTCTCTAGGTCCCACATAAGCCAGACGCACAAGGTGAGGCAAGCGCAAGGTCGTGCACATGCACATAAGGTGGCACACGTGTCTGGCTTTCCAGTGCAGTGGCTGGAGCCCTGGCATGTCAATTCTCTCTCTCTCCCGTTTAAAAAAAAAATACAGAAAAAAGGTTGTAGAGCTAGAGAGATAGCTCAGTGGTTAAAGGCGCTTGCTTGCAAAGTCTGACTGCCAGGGTTTGATTCCTCAGTACCCATGAAAAGATTCACAAAGCAGAGTTTGTTTGCAGTGGCCGAAGGCTGTGGCATGCCCATTCATTTCTCTCTCTCTCTCCTCAAATAAATAAAAAAAAATATATATAAAGACAGTAAATTGCAGAACAAGTTGTATTTTGAGTGTCTGAAGGGGCAAGGAAGATAATGGCGCTGCCAGTGTTTCCCATGGGCACACACGTGTTCCCCAACGGGGCACACAGAGCACCTTCTGAAAGATTAAGTTATTGTATTATTTGCAATTGCGGCCCTAAATCATAAAAAGAAGGAAAAGTCCTCGTAGAAACCACAGGCCTATGCATTTTTGTCATTAAGACCTGATGCTTATCAATTCATTTCCAGAATCGTTGCATCGTCCTATGACAAAACAGTGAGGGTTTGGGACCTTGAGACAGGCCAGATGCTGGTATGTATGCCCTGTCCCAGTAAGGGTGGCACAGCACAGGGTTTGGACTGGACCTTGGCAGCTTTGGGTTGGACCTGGGGTTGGGGACAATGACATGAGTCCCAGTTGTCAGCAAGAGTTTCCTCAGGAGCCAAGATGGTGGCTGTGAACAAGAGACGGCGGTGGCCACTGTCTGTAGAGTCTGGGGGTGCCGGTGGTGGAGGGCAGGTACTGGAGACAGGCTCCCCAACATGGGCACGAGCACGACGGCTGCTTGTAGTCATGGGAAGCGGGGCTGGGCGGGGTGCTTCAGGCGCCCCTGTGAGCCCCTTGGATTTGATGAGGAAGGACGTGGGGCCGAGGCTATGGAACAGGATATGTAGACAAAGAACCTGAGATCTGGGTCTTTCCCAGTCTGTCCTCTGTCCAGCTTGCAGGAGGCCACACACCACCCTCCGCACAGGCTACGGTTCTCCCTGCTGCCCCCAGCCCTGCTCAAGGACTCCACTGCACCCCCCCCCCCCGCCGCAGACGATCCCTGCTGTCTTCCTCCTCTCTCCTCTCCTTCCTCCTCTCCCCACTCCTTCCTCCTCACTCCTCTCCTCCCTCCTCGCTCCTCTACTTCCTCTCCTTCCTCCTCTCTCCTTTCTTTCTTCCTCTCCGTACTCCTTCCTCCTCTCTCCTCTCCTTCCTCCTCTCCCCTCTCCTTCCTCCTCTCTCCTGCTGTCCTTCCCTCACCTCCCGTGCTATTCTTTCTGCCCCTGTCCTTTGTGTTCCTAAAAACAGCCCTCCTAAGCGAGGTGCACTGGTACATATGTGTAACCCCAGCTGTCAGAAGGCTAGAGCAGGAGGATGCCTTGTCTCAAAAAAAATTCCCCCCGGGAACAACAACAAAATTCTCCCAATCCCCAACCTTTCTTCTTAGTGCAAAAGTCAGTTACACTTATGGTAAACACTTTTTGATTTTGTTTTTGTTTTTTGGAGGTAGGATTTCACTCTAGCTCAGGCTGACCTGGAATTCACTATGTAGTCTCAGGGTGGCCTCGAACTCACAGCGACCCTCCTACCTCTGCCTCCCAAGTGCTGGGATTAAAGGCATGCATCACCATGCCCAGCATGGTAAACATTTCTAGGAAGAAGTTTAAACAGGGGTCTAGGCAGGCCAGGCTGCAGGCTGGCCTAGAACTCCTGATCCTCCTGCCTTAGCCTCCCAAGAGCTGTTTTGGCACCCTGTCTGATATATGTCATCTGCTTACATGTGATTTCATGAAGTAGGTAGACCAGGCCTGTCCTCCCTGCTCCCTGCTAGCGGCCATTGAGGCCAGTTTTGTTTTCGTCTATTGTAAGTGACGCTGAGATAGGAAAGTTTCCATGTGTTTCTTGTAAATGAACTCCAGTGTTTCTAACGCACATAACAAGATTTCATTGCTAACATAAGCAGTATAGAAACACAGAGCTTTCACAAAAGCTTGGCAGAAAATTGTGCCAACTCACAGCCTAGGCATTCAAGCAGAATGTGCCATCTCCCACCCTCACGTGCTGGATGGGTACCAGGATTTAAAGATGCGGTAAAAAGTGAAACTTGCACCAATTCCAAATGTTTATTTCTTCTATTGTAATTTCCCCCTTATTGCCTCTAGCCAGTTTTTCCAATTTCAAGTACTTTTTGAAAGAGCTTTTCTTTACTTTCGTTGCACAAGTTACCCATGCCCTTTGCCAACGGTAGGGCTGACATTGGTCTCGGGCCACGCGACAAATGAGTCCCAAACTCAGCTGCAAACAGACGCTTTTCATCTCCCGCGGAGCCCAGGAGTTGGAAAGTAGAAGAGGCCCAACGGGGCGGTTCTGGCTCAGGTCCCCGGTGAGGTCACAGCGAGCGCGTCACCCGGGGCTACAGTCATGTGGAGGCTCCGCTTGGGCGAAGGACCCCCTTCCAAGATGGCTCGCTCCGTGGCTGCTGGCTGGAGGCCCCCGTTCATCTCCATGTGTGTCCTCGGGGAGGCACAGGGCCGCGTGGATGTCCTCAGGCCACGACAGTCAACTCTCACAGAGCGTGTGATCCAAGCGAGGACAAGGAGCAAGCCACGCTGTTCTTCTCTTCTTCTTTTTCTTCTTTACTCTTTCTCCTTTCCTTCTTTTCCATTCTTCTTTTGAGTGCTGGGAATTTAAACTATGCCTCCAATTCTCTGTTTTCTTCCTAAGTCTGCCTTTCTTTTTTGTGTATGTGCGTGCATGCGTATGTGCGTGTATAGTGTACATGCATGGCGTGTATGTGAACCACAGCACATGTGTGCAGGTCAGGGGACACCCTTGGGGGGTCATTCCTTGCTTTCCACCCATGTGACACAGGGTCTCTCTTGCTGTTTGCACTGTGCATGCCTGGCCAGCTGTCCCTCAGGCATTGGGGTGCTCTTCCTGCCGCCTCCCATTGCCATGGGTGCGTTGGGATAACAGATGTGCCTGCTGCTCACATCTGGGCTTTATGTGGGCTCTGGGGATCTGAACTCTGGTCACTAGGTTGATTCAGCAGTGCTTTTTTACAATGTATTTATTTATTTGAAAGCCATAAGGAGGGAGAGAGAGAGAAAAAAAAAAATTGACATACCGGAGCCTCCATCCACTGCAAACTCCAGACACGTGTGCCCCCTTGTGCATCTGGCTTATTTGGGTCCTGGGGAATCAAACCTCGGTCCTTTGGCTTTGCAGGCAAATGCCTTGACCAGTAAGCCATCTCTCTAGCCTTTTTATTTTTATTTTATTTTTTTTGCAGCAAGTGCTTTTAACCACCAACCCATTTCCCCAACCTCCTCTTTTTTTTGTTTTTGAGACGGGGTCTTGCCGTGTAGCCTAGCCTGGTCTTGAATGTGCCATCCTCCTGCCTCAGCATCCCAAGTACCGACATTACACATGTGTACCACCATACTTGGCTTCTGTGATCTCAGTCCTACACTGCCCCTTTGGCCTGTATTCTGTCCTTAGAAGCAAGTCACTAAGCTTGGCCACATAGTAAGGCAAAGACAGGACTGCCAGAGAATTTGAGGGCATATTTTTAAGCTGTTGATTATCAAGCAGTACATGGTGCCCTTTTTGTGCCCAGGGTTTCTGAGGGGATGGGACACTTGTGACTTGTCCACAGTGCCTGGCACAAGCCCGATATTCAGTGAGCACTCGTGTCTTCAGGACTCAGGTTGGTCACTGCTTGTTCCTTGTCACTGGGGCTCTGTCCGTTGTCCTGGTCACAGATAATTCATTATGTCAGTTAAATTAATTTACATTAAGTTAATTTAAGCAGCCAGTTCCTTTTTTTTTTTTCACATATTGCAAGTTCGCAGTGACCACATGTGATCAGCAGCCATCAGGTTGGATGGTATGTAGCCCAGGCTGGCCTCGAACCTGTGGTGATATTTTGGACACACTGTCTCCGAGTGCTGGGATGACAAGCATGTGCTAAATCCACACCCAGTTGGGAAAACAAACCTTTTTTTTTTGTTTTGTTTTGTTTTGTTTTTTTGAAGGCGGGTTCTCACTTCAGCCCAGGTTGATCTGGAGTTCACCATGTAGTCTCAGGCTGCTCTCGGACTCGCAGGGATCTTCTCACCTCTGATTCCCCAGTGCCAGGATGAAAGGTGTGCGCCACCATGCCCGCCTGGCAAAAACCCTTTGATTGTCACCTCATTTCAGTGGAAGATCAGGCACGACACGTTCGCAGTCTCCTGTAAGTTTTCTCCCAATGGAAAATTCGTGGTCTCAGCCTTGGATGTGGACCGTGGACTCTGCGTAGTGGATGCAGAAAACATCACCACTGTGATTCAGGTCAAAGGTGAGGCCGCCTGAGCTCCCCTCTGCGCCGAGTGACCACGCAGGCCCACCGAGCCAGGCAGGGCTTTTGACCACTTTGCTGGGTGACACTATCATGGAAGCTGACATGCTGGGAACACACAGATGGTTAAAGCAAAGGCTGACCCTTGTTGGCGGATGTCTTTTCTTTCAGTGTTTGCTTGAAACAAATGTTCTTCAACCTCAGGTACACGTCCACGCCCAGCTTTTTTTTTTTTTTAATTTATTTTTGCTGGGCGTGGTGGTGCACACCTTTAACCCCAGCACTCGGGAGGCAGAGGTAGGAGGATCACCATGAGTTCGAGGCCACCCTGAGACTACATAGTGAATTCCAGGTCAGCCTGGGCAAGACCTTACCTCAAAAAAACAAAAACAACAAAAAAAATTTTTTTCAGCACACAGACATGCAGATAAAATTTCATTATGACATTAAAAAATATATATTATTTATTAGCAAGCATAGAGATAGAGAGAGAGAGAGAGAGAGAGAGAGAGAGAGCGAGCACATGGGTGCACCAGGGCCTCCAGCCACTGCAGATGAGCTCCAGATGCGTGCAACGTGGGAACTGGGGAATCAACCCCAAGTTGCTCTGCTTTATAGGCAAGTGCCTTAAGTGCTGAGCTGGAGACAGCTCTCATTGTGACATTTTCCAGACATCTGTTTTGTTTCCCTTCCCCCCTTCTTCTCCCGTCCCTTGAACCTTCCCCTCTCATCTCCTACTCTCATGACAGATAACTTTTTTCCCTTTACTGTTTCTTCACAGCCCTTCTCCTGCATGGCCTCCTCTCTAGCTCCATAGCCTGTTTCCTTTCTCTCCTCCCCTTATGTACATATATACAAGCCTCCAAAGTTAGGATCCACATATGAATGAGAACATGTGAGTCTTGTCTTTTTTTTGTTTTGTTTGAAGTAGGGTTTCACTCTAGCCCAGGCTGACCTGGAATTCAGGGTGGCCTTGAACTCATGGTGATCCTCCTATCTCTGCCTCCCGAGTGCTGGGGTTAAAGGCGTGCGCCACCACTCCTGGCTTAAGTGGTTTTAATTTGAATTTCCCTGATGGCTGAGGATGTTGAACACTTTTAAAAAATATCTGCGGGGGGCTGGAGAGATGGTTTAGTGGTTTAGAGTCTTGGGGAATGGAGCCTCGTACTGGGGTGCTTAGGCTTCACAGGCAAGCGCTTAACCGCTAAGCCATCTCTCCAGCCCTTTATATGTTCTTTTAAAATAAGTTCTCTTTATTTGCAATGGGAGAGAGAGGGCAGGAGAATGGGCACGGCAGGGCCTCTTACCACTGCAAACAAACTCCAGACACATGCGCCAATTTGTGCATCTGGCTTCATGTGGGTCCTGGGGAATCAAACCCAGGCTGTCAGGCTTTTCAAGTGACTACCTTTAACTGCTGAGCCATCGATCCAGCCCCTCTTTATATAGTATTAACTCAAACCCCTGTCTGAGGTATGGGCTGTCGGATATCTCCTCCCCATTCTGTAAGATTGCTGTCCTCTCTGCGGCTAGTTTCCTTTTCTGGGCAGAAACTTTAATCTCATGTAGCTCCAGTTGTTGGACTCTTGGGACTGTGTCCTGGCTCCTGGCTCCCTCTTCAGAGAGTGCTTACCTGTTCCTGTAACTGCCAGCAGATTCCTTATGGTTCCCTCTAGTAGTTTTAGCATTTCTGGGTTTAAATTCAGTAAGGCCGTAGATCCATCGTGAATTGATCTTTATGCGTGGTGAGAGATATTTCATTCTTGTGCAGGAGGAATATCCTGTTTTGCCAGCACCATTTATTGAATACACTGCCTTTTTTTCTAGTGCGTGTTTTTGCTGTCTTTGTAAAAAAAAAAAAAAATTAGGTGAACTGGGGCTGGAGAGATGGCTTAGTGGTTAAGGCGTTTGCCTACAAATCCCAAGGATCCCGGTTCCACTGTCTAGGACTCATGTAATCCAGATGCACAAGGGGGCGCATGCAACTGGGGTTCGTTTGCAGTAGCTGGAGGCCCTGGCATGCCCATTCTCTCATTCTCTCTCTCTCTGTCTCTCTCTGCCTCTTTCGAGCTCTCAAATAAATAAATAAAATATATTTTTTAAAAATTAGGTGAACGAGCCGGGCATGGTGGCACACGCCTTTAATCCCAGCACTCGGGAGGCAGAGGTAGGAGGATGGCCGTGAGTTTGAGGCCACCCTGAGACTCCATAGTGAATTCCAGGTCAGCCTGAGCTAGAGTGAGACCCTACCTCGAAAAACCAAAAAAAAAAAAAAAAAAAAAAAAAATTAGGTGAACGTAGCTGAACGTTTTTTCTTGTTTTCTGGGTGGGGTATCTATTGCTAGGTGGCCTTTGGGACTCTGTGTGTGTGTGACTGCTTCCCACGCATCCCACACCACGACATGTGCACCACCTGGCACCTCACGTCTTTCCCTTAACGGACCATTAGCATTTCACCTCTTCTCGCGCTCCCTCTCCATGCTCCGTCCTGCCTCCAGGCCCCCCAGGTGCTGTTCCCTTTTCCTGATGTACTCCTCCTTCCTGTTTCCCTTGATGTCTTTTAGGGTCCTTTCTGTACCCCAGAGGGTCATGTGCTCTCACAAAGTGTCTTTCAGGTCAGCTGGCTTCAAAGCCAGGCACATGGTAAGCACTCAGGAAGTGTTTGTGCAGGTGAATGGTCCCTTGAGGAAACTGGAATGATGTCGCCATGGTACTACTGGCTGGTGGAGACCCAGAAGTCTCCCTGTGGCCCCCACTCGTGGGCCCTGCGGGTAACCAGTCACTTTCCCTCCTGCAGGTCATCACAGGAGGTCCATCACATCGTGCTGCTTTGACTCCGACAGCCTGAGGGTGGCTTCCGTCTCGCTGGACAAGTGCATCAAGATCTGGGATATTACGTCCCAGGCCACACTGCTCACCATCCCCAAGTGAGAAGGGTCCCTGGGGGCTGGCGGCAACCTGCATCGGGGAGGTGGGCGTGGCACCTCCCTTCAGACCCTCCTGGATCCTATACAAGCCAGTGTCCACCTGGAGGCTTATTCAGTGTGGTCATGGTTGGGGGGAGTGGTCCAAGGAGGCTGAAGACAGGCCAGAGAGAAGCCACCAGTAGTAGCCTGGTGTCTGAGATAGACAGGACCTCAGGTGCCTCTGTGTCAACGTGAGCTGACACTATAAGACACTGCAGAGTCCTCATAAAGTTGTGGATTTTAGCCAGGTTTGATGGCACATGCCTGTAATTCCAGTATAGGAGAGGCAGAGGCAGGAGGCTTATATAAGTAAGACTCAATCTCAAAAAATAAACAAAAAAGCAGGGCGTGCTACTGCATGCCTTTAATCCCAGCACTTGGGAGGCAGAGATAGGAGGATCACTGTGAGTTTGAGGCCAGCCTGAGACTACACCGTGGATTCCAGGTCAACTTGGGCTAGAGTGAGACCCTACCTCGAAAAACAAAAAGGTGGAAGGGGGTTGGAGAGATGGCTCATTGGATAAAGTCAGAACACCAAGTTCAATGTTCAGACCCCAAGTAAAAAGCTGGAAATTGGGGCTGGAGAGATGGCTTAGTGGTTAAAGCACTTGCCTGCAAAGCTTAAGGACCCAGGTTCGATTCCCCAGGTCCCAGTGTAAGCCAGATGTACAAGGTGGGGCATGCATCAGGAGTTTGTTTGCGGTGGCCGGAGGCCTTGACACGCCCACTCTCTGCCCTCTTCCTCCCTCCCTCCCGAAATAAATAAGTAAATAAATAGAACTTAAAAAAAACAAACCTGGAGGCTGCGTCAGGACTCTGTCATCCAAGCACATTGAGGCTGACAGGGAAACAGGAGCAGAGACAGGAGAATTCCCTGCAAGTTCACAGCAAGCGCAGCAGAGAGAAACAGAGGGAGAAACCCTGGTTCAAGTGTGGCGGACGTGGGAGGACTGACCTCCACACCGGGACACTGGCACATGCATGGCCCACATCTACACACTCACATGAACATGCACACACACAATAATAAAAATAAAATAGGAGAGATGGCTCAGCGGTCAAGGTCGATTCCCCAGTACCCAAGTAGCTAGATGCACAAGGTAGCACATGTGTCTGGAGTTTGTTTGCAGCGGCTATAGGCCCTGGGGCACCCATTGTCTCTCTCTGTATCTGCCTCTCTCTCTCTCTCTCTCAAATACATAAAATAAAATATTTATTTATTGGTTTTGTTTTCTTCAAGGTAAGGTCTCATCCTAGCCCAGGCTGACTTGGAACTCACTCTGCAGTCCCAGGCTGGCCTTGAACTCATGGTGATCCTCCTACCTCTGCCTCCCAAATGCTGGAATCAAAGGCATGCGGCACCATGCTCAGCATAATAAAATATTTAAATAAAATAAAATAGGTGAATATAAAGCATGTCACACAGCACAAAAGGGACAAAAGGTGGGCAGCATTGTTAGCATGTCTGCCTTGTAGCCACTCAGTTTCCCTCTGAACAGCGACTTTTTCACCCTCTCCCTTCCTCTTCATTCCTTTTGCATTTATTTGTAAGGAGAGACAGAGAATACGGGCACACCAGGGAGGCCCTTCTTGACTTTGCAAATGAACTCCAGATGCATGTGCCACTTTGTGCATCTGGCTTTGTGTGGATACTAGGGAATTGAACCCAGGCTGTCAGGCTTTGCAAGAAAGCACCTTTAACTGCTGAGCCATCCCTGCAGCCCCTCACCTCCTTTCTTATTTGAGAAAAAGTAAGAGAACATCAGAATTCCAGGGCCTCGTACTGTGCAAACAAACTCCAGATGCATGCACCATTTTGTGTATCTGACTTTACGTGGGTGCTGGGGGATCAAACCCAAGCTATCAGGCTTTGCAAGCAAGTACCTTTAACTGCTGAGCCATTTTTCCAGCATTCGAGCTTTCATTTAAAAAATATTTTATTTTAAAAATATTTTATTTATTTGGGTGTCCATGCTCTCTCTCTCTCTCTCTCTCTCTCATAAATAAAAATAAAAACATTTAAAAGATAAGAACTAGCTGGGCATTGTGGCACACACTTTTAGTTCCAGCACTTGGGAGGCAGAGGTAGGAGGATCACCGTGAGTTTGAGACCACCCTGAGACTACATAGTGAATTCTGGGTCAGCCTGAGTAGTGAGACCCTACCTTGGCAAACAAACAAACAAACAAAAAAACAAGGAAAAGAAAAAAAGAAATGAATTAAAAATGTTTTATCTAGATATATAGAGAATGGGTGCACCAGGGCCTCTAGCCACTGCAAACTAACTCCAAATGCAGGCACCACCTGTGTGCATCTGGCTTTATGTGGGTACTTGGGTATCGAACACTAGTCCTTTGGCTTTGCAGGCAAGTGCCTTAACCACTCCAGCTCCACTTCCATTTTTTAAAAATATTTTATTTTTATTCATTTATTTGAGAGAGGGAAAGAGGGAGGGAGAGAGAGAGAGAGAGAATTGGCGTGCCAGGGCTTACAGCCACTGCACATGAACTCCAGATGCATGTGCCACCTTGTGCATCTGGCTTACGTGGGTACTGGGGAATTGAACCGAGGTCCTTTGGTTTTGCAGGCAAATGCCTTAACGACTAAGCCATCTCTCCAGCCCACTTCCTCTCATTTTTAACAGATACTATACAATTCACCCATTTAAAAATGAATTCAGTAGTGTTTGGAAGATATCATTTTCAGTAATTATGGTGAAATACACGTGGCATAAAACTTTCCATTAAAAAAACTTTCCATTTTAGCCATTTTTCAGTGCACAGTTCACTGGGTGAATTACATTTTCGATATTGTGCAACCACCACCCCTGTTTCCAAAACCATTTCATCACCCCGAACAGAAATCCGCATCCGGGAAGCAGTAATTTCCCACCCCGACCCTTGGGAGCCTGATTCCACTTTCCGCCTGTTCCAGAGGTTTTATGTAAGTGGGATCTCACAAGACTTGTCCTTCGGTGACAGACGTGCTTCACTACAGATGACATCGTCAAGGTCCACTCATGTTGTAGCCTACATTGGTACTTCCTTCCTTTTTATAAGTGAATAGTGCACACACACACACACACACACCCCACACACTCACACACACACACACACACACACACCCCACACACTCACACACACACACACACATATACACAATATTTTGTTTATTCATCTCTTGGTGGGCACTTGAGCTATTCTTACAAGCAATGAGTCCTGCATTCAATTCTGGCATATTCTTAACAGTTGAAATGTTATATCATACCCTAATACTATAGTTAGCTTTTTGAAGAATTGAGACCCTGCATTTTAATTTTTCCCTGAGCCTAGCTTGACTTGCTTACAGGCAATTTAAAAAAAATTGTTATCTGTCAAATTTTTATGTGCAGTTCAACAATATTCCTTATTTTTTAATATTTTATTTTTATTTATTTATTTATGAGATAGAGTGAGGAAGAGAGGGAGAGAATGGGTGCCCCAGGCCTCTGGCCAGCACAGATGGAGAAGTGTGAGCTCCTGTGTGCGCCTGGCCTATGTGGATCCTGGGGAATCGAACCTGGGCCCTAGGCTTTGCAGGCAAGTGCCTTAACTGTTAAGTTATCTCTCCAGCCCTGAGAACAATTTTTTGCAAGCATCTTTTAGACATTTGTTTATTTATTTGCATATATATAAACAAATATGTATATACACTATTTATGTGGGTACTGGGGAATCGAACTCAGGTCATCAGGGTTTGAAAGCAAAGACAAAGGACTGCTGAGCCATTTTCCCAACCCCATCGACTACTTTAAAGCTTGAAAAGAGTAAACATAAGAACTTCCCATAATTTTTTGTTCAAACTACTAAACATAATTTAGATAGAAAACCCAACAAGGAAATATCTTTAAAAAAACAAAAAGGAAATTCTACTTATATGTTTCTTGTCAAGTTCCCTTTCTTTATCATTCTTTTCTGGTTTAGAAAAAGCCACTCTTTTAGTAGCTCTGTGGACAACAAATTCTTCAATTTTTTTGTTCATCTGAAAAATGTCTTCATTTCCCTTTAGTTCCTGAAGGATATCTTCTTTTTTCTTTCTTTCTTTTTTTTTTTTTTCAAGGTAAGGTCTCACTCTAGCCCCGGCTGACCTGGAATCCACTATGTAGTCTCAGGGTGGCCTTGAACTCATGGTGATCCTCCTACCTCTGCCTCCCGAGTGCTGGGATTAAAGACATGCACCACCAGGCCCAGCTAGAACTCTTTGTAAAAATATTTTTATTTACTTATTTGCTAGTAAGAGGGAGAGAAATCAAGAAAGAGGGAGCGTATGGGTGCTCCAAGTCCTCATGCCAGCGCTGACAAACTCCAGATGCATGCGCCACTTTGTGCATCTGGCTGTATGTGGGTCCTGGGGAATCAATCCTAGGCCACAGGCTTTGTAAGCAAGCACCTTTACCTCTGAGCCATCTCTTCAGCTCCAGATATCAAACCCTTGGTTAACACATATTTCCTCCACCCACCTTCCATTTCCTCCCTCCCTATCTCTTTCCCTCCCCCTCCTTTCTTTTTGAGACAAAAATCTCACTATGTAGACCATACTGGTCTCAAATTCATAGTAGTCCCCCTGCCTCTGCCTCTCAGTGTTCTGGCTATAGCTGTATGTCTCCCCAGCTGCCTTACACTGGCCAGTCGCTTTGTTCTGGCTTCCAGGATTACTGATGAGAAATCCACTATCACCCAAATTGTTATCCTTGTGTAGGTTAGATATCATTTCTCTCCTGATGCTTTCCAGATCCTTTTCTTTGTTTCAGAAGTTTAGTTATGATGTGTCTGGGAATACACTTCTTTAAATCTGCTGTGTTTGGGATTTACTCAGAATCTTGACTATGGAGGCTTATATTTTTTGCCCAGTTTGATAAGCTTTCAACCTATTTCTTCAAGTTCCTATCAGCTGTGGCCTTCTTTCTCTTTCCTTTGTGGTGCTTTTTTCTTCTTCTCCTACCCCCCAACTTTTTTTTCTTTTTTTCAAGATAGGGTCTCACTCTAGCCCAGGCTGACCTGGAATTCACTGTGTAGTCTGAGGCTGGCCTCAAACTCATGGTGATTCTCCTACCTCTGCCTCCTGAGTGCTGGGACTAAAGGCGTGCACCACCATGTCTGGCTCCCTTGTGGTACTTTAATGACACAAATGTTAGCTCTTTTGTCATAGTCCTGTGGGTATCTTTTCTTTTTTTCTTTTTCTTTTCTTTTTTTTTTTTTTTTTGAGGTAGGTTCTCACTCTAGCATAGGCTGACCTGGAATTTACTATGTAATCTCAGGGTGGCCTTGAACTTTTTTCTTTAGTTTGTTCTTCTCTTTTGTTCAGATTTTTATTGTTCTATCCTCATATTCACTAATTCTTTCCTCTTTCTTTTTCATTCAGTTGTGAAGCTATGTGAATTTTTGTTTCAGTTATTATATTTTTCACTTCTAAAATATCTATTTGGCTCTTCTTATTCCCTCCTTCCCTTCCCTCTTTCTCCATCTCTTCCATAAGGTTTCATTATGTAGCCCATGCTGGCATGGAACTCCTAATCCTCTTGTCTCAACCTCCCAAGTCCTGGCATTACAGGCATGTGCCACCATGGCTGGCTCCTAAGCCCTGGAATTAGAGGCATGTACCACCATAGCTGGCTCCCAGGCCGTTGGTGATAATCCTGTGCTTCTCAGCTGGGGGAGAGTTTGCTCCCCAATGCACAGTTGGCAGCATTTGGAGACACTTGTGGTTGTTTCAAGTGGGCATAGGAGCTGCTGGCATCTATGGGGCAGAAGCCAAGGGTGCCTGCTGAACATCCTGTAGTTCGTAAGCTGGGCCTGGACCACAGGAAAGCCACGCAGCACGAGTGTTGACGTGGGCGAGGTGGGAATGCCACAGTAACGTGCACAGTGTAAGCAGTTCCCACCTGGACCACGGCAAGCAGGGGAGGGCTCTGTCCACACCTGGGCCCTTTAGGTGTGCTGTCAGGTCTGCCCAGGACGCCATGCTACTGTGTGTGTTTCAGGGCACATTCCAATGCCATCTCAGACTGCTGCTTCACCTTCAGCGGCCATTTCCTGTGCACCAGCTCCTGGGATAAAACCCTAAAAATATGGAATGTCCACACAGGAGAATTTCGAAACCGTGGAGCCTGTGTGACTCTGATGCGGGGTCATGACAGCTGCGTGAGCTCCTGCTCCTTCACCAGAGACAGTGAGTAGCTCACGTGTGCACGGGCCTCTCCTCTCCCCTTCATCTTCCCCTTTCCTTCCCATGTGGCTGTCCAGCCTAGGCTGGCTTCAAACTCGAAATCCTCCTCCCTCAGCTTGAGTGCTGGGACTACAGATGCCTATCAACAAACTGGAATAGGCCTCTTCCTTCTCTCGTTCCTTCTCCTGGAAAGTGCTCTGCCAATGAGCTAAATCCCAAACCCCCTCTTTACCATGTTTTTTTTTTTTCACCTATATATGTGGTGTACATGCAGGCATGTTTGCATGTGTGTGCAGGCATATGTGCACATGTGTGTGTGAATGTGGAGGCCAAAGGTGGACTGAGTGTCTTCCTCTGTTACTCTCCTCCTCATCCACTGAAGCAGCGTCTCTTGCGGAACCTAGCTAGGTCTTACCAGTGAGCCAGTGAGTGTCAGGAATTCCCTGTCTCCACCTCTCCAGGGCTGGAATCACAGGCGCTCACGGCCACACCCAGCATTTTATGTGGGTGCTGCGGCTGGGAATTCAGGTCCTCATGCTTGTGTTTTAAGCACTTTACCCGCAGAGCCAGCTTCCTTGCCGCAGATTGTGTTTTCAGAGGATTGCTAGACACACTTCCTCATGGTCCTTCCTAAGTGCAGACCAAGATGCCGCTTCCAGGGTTTTCAGCAGTGAGATGGGATTTTTTTTTTTGTTCTTTTCTCCCTCAAGGACTAATAATAATAATAATAATAATAATGCCAAGAAGGAACTCATGGGTGCACGCTTACTAGTGGCAGATACTCAGCTGGTGGCTTATGCAAGCAAGAAAGAAACTTTTTTTTTTTTTTGAGTTCGTGTGAAATTTTATTTGGGATGATATTTCTCAAAGTGTGGGTCTTGTTAAAAATACAGTTTTATGAATCTCACATAAGATCTTGGCATCAGATTCTTTGTAGGAAGGGCTGAGTATTCTGCATTTTAGTAACTTCCCAGGTATATATCAAAGGACCTGACATAAGCTTATTGGCGCACACCTTTAATCCCAGGGCTCTGGAAGCTAAGGTAGGGGGATCACTGTGAGTTCAAGACCAGCCTGGTTGCTCTACAGAATGAGTTCTAGGGCTAAAGTGAGACCCTGACTTGGGAAAAAACAAAACAAAACAAAACAATCCCAACAACTTAAGAGCCACTATCTTAAAGGAAACACGTCTCCAATTTTGCAATTCTGTAAGTGTGTGATCCTGGATACCAAACATCCTTAACAGAAAGGCTGCTTAAGCAACTCCTCCGTTCCTGCGGTCTTGTGCAGCTAGGCACGTGTTGCGCCACTGAGTCACACCCCAGCCCTCTGCTTCCTCTCCAGCAGGCGCTGATGGCCTCCTGTGTTCCAGCCTAACCTGGTGCTGGCCACTGGCAGTGCTGGAAAAAGTGACCTCTGTCTCCCGGTGCCAACACAAATCCCGGGGAAGAGTCCCATTGGCTCAGCTTGGGACCCTTGCCTTCTCTGAGCCAATCACAGAGCAGATGGTGAGCGGCTGATTGGCCAGGCCTGACAGCG
The DNA here is from genome assembly GCA_036346955.1 of Dipus sagitta. Taxonomy (NCBI): domain Eukaryota; kingdom Metazoa; phylum Chordata; class Mammalia; order Rodentia; family Dipodidae; genus Dipus; species Dipus sagitta. The sequence continues at coordinate 4,077,133 of CM070775.1, read as the reverse complement.
TAAGGGAGGAGGGTTTCCCTGCGGTAAACTGGGGTGCCGCTGTCAGGGGAAGCGGCAGGGAGGGGAATAGGGGCAGTGGCAGGAAGCTGTCGTGGGCGAGGAAGGCGCAGATGGCCCCCGGAGGGAAGTGGCTGTTCTAGCACCTGAGGGCGAAGTGTGCAGCCCAGGTCTGGCGAGAAGTGGGCAGTTGGGCCTTCCTGAGCATCTTTTCCTCTTTAGAAGCATTCTATATTATTTTAAAGTTTTTTTTAAAATATGAAATACGTCACGAATTTGTATGTCATCCTTGTGCAGGGGACATGCTAATTTCCTTTGTATCTGTTAAATATTAGAATAGGTGCTGCCTGGGGAAGCTAGCATAGAAACCGCCTGTATCTCTCAGACGCCACCAGGGGGCGCCCTGTCCATTTCTGTCCCCGGCTTTTTGGGGGCTCCGGACCTCATACCATCACCCTTTTCAGTCCAGATTGCGTGCTGGCAAATTCACCTCCTTGCTAAAAGTTTATCAACATTCATGGCCACCTAAAGGTCACACGTGCAGAGCGTGGAAAACTGAGCGGTCACCCTGTGCACACGTCCCTGCCGAGGGTGGACACCGTGTCCCTTTGGTTTCTTGTCTCAGCTCGCAGGAAATCCCGTCGGTGATCTGTTTAGTGTCGCTTGTGTGCGCGGCGCCTTTCTTGGCACTTTCACTGTTTAAAATCGTCCCCAACTGCATGGCTGAGGAAGTGCTGTCTGTCTGGTTAAAAGTTTATTTATTTGCATTGTATGAGGAAGAGGGAGAGAGAGGAGAGAGAGAGAGAGAGAGAGAGAGAGAGAGAGAGAGGGAGAGAGAGAGAGAGAGAGAGGGAGGGAGAGAATGGGCACACCAGGGTCTCTTGTCACTGCAAACGAACACCAAATGCTTATGTCACTTTTTTTTGTTTTTATTTATTTATTTATTTATTTATTTATTTATTTATTTATTTATTTATTTATTTATTTATTTGACAGAGAAGGGGGCGGGGGGAGAGACAGAATGGGCGCGCCAGGGCCTCCAGCCACTGCAAACGAACTCCAGACGCGTGTGTCCCCTTGTGCATCTGGCTAACGTGGGTCCTGGGGAATCTAACTGGGGTCCTTTGGCTTTACAGGCAAACGCCTTACCCGCTAAGCCGTCCCTCCAGCCCTTATGCCACTTTTTACATCTGACTTTACAGGGTTGCTGGGGAATTGAACGCTGGCTGGCAGGATTTGCAAGCAAACACCTTTAGCCACTGAGTCATGGTCGCAGACCCCTGGCTAATGTTCCTAACACTAAGAACACTGCCATGTGTCTTAGGGTGGAAATGCTTGTGCGGCATGCTTCATTCAACCATGAGTTTCACGGCTGCTGGCCAAGTTCAGTGCTGGCCAGTCAACCATACATATTGAATACAAATGTCTTTAAATACAAATGAATATCTTGATTTATGAAAGTGTTGTGACCAGAGATTTAAAGGCTTTTGTTTTTTTTTAATATATTATTTATTTATTTGAGAGAGAAGGAGAAAGAAAGAGGCAGATCGAGAGAAAGAATGGGCATACCAGGGCTTTCAGCCACTGCAAGCTGCAGATGCATGTGCCTCTTTGTGCATCTGGCTTACGTGGGTACTGGGCAATCGAACCTGCGTCTTCAGGCTTTGCAGGCAAGTGTCTTAACTGCTAAGCCAGCTCTCCAGGGCTTTTAAAAAAAATATTTTATGTATATATTTGAGAAGGAGAGACACAACAGAGTATGGGCACACTAGTGCCTACTACTGCTGCAAAGGAACTCCAGATGCGAGTGCCACCTTGTGCATCTGCTTTCATGTGGGTACTGGGGAATCACACCTGAGCCATCAGGGTTTTGGAGCCTTTAACTGCTGAGCCATCTCTCCTGCTCTTTATCATTATTATTATTATTATTTTAATTTTATGCAGTCTTGCTCTCTAGCAAGTGCTTTAACCACTAAGCAATATCTTCAGTTTGTGACCTCAATTTTTCAATCCTGCTGCCTCTGGCTCCCGAGTGCTCGAATTACAATCATCATGCCTGATGTGACCGGAGACTTGCAGTAACCATTTCTCCTAGGAGCAACAGTTCAGCAGTCGCTAATAAACTGTTTTCATAATTTATGGACCATCACTACCTTGAATAACATGAATCGACCGTGACTGGTCATTCAGTGGCACAGACAAGGGTTTCCACGTGCTCAGAGCAGATTTTCATGCTGCCGAGTCCTTTATCTCACAACCACAAATAAAATTAGGCGCATAGATAATGAGGTAATGCCAAGGAGATTCCTTGAGAAAAAGGCAAAGCAGCCCCCTGAGTGTGAGGGCAGACAAGGAAGGTAGGGAAGAGTCAGAACCCAAGAGGAATTGGGGGGGGGGATGAGCAAGAGTGCCGCTTTCTCGGGTGAACCCTGATATCAGCACCTGGGTGAAGGAAATAGACTCCGAGGACACTCAACACCTACCAAACCAGAGACCCAGAGGCTCCTAAGAGCGCATCACTGAAGGAGACTGAATACACACCCTCCACGGCTCAGGGGATTCTGCGGAAGAGGGGGTGGAAAGATTGTTAGAGCCACAAGTTGGGACATCATGCCCAGAGGCACTGCCTCTCCCCAATAACTGACTGCTGCCCCCACAACGCATAACCCACAGTCCCCATGGGGATAACCTGCGTCCCCAACCAATGTGTGCTGTTTTCATACTAAGTATATCTATAACTAATGAAAATAAAATTAGAAATATATATATATGGTTTGTATCCACAGGACAAAAGAAAGAACTAGAGAAGCATGGAGGCTCAGCAGTGAGGGCCTCGGGGCAGCTGCCCGAGGGAGGGTCTCCTGGGGATACAGTACACTATTTTACTAGTGGGGTGACTATTCTGCCCTCCTCTTCAGCATGTCTTTAGGTGACCAGGTGACTGACTGACAGGCCTTGTTGGATTAACTCTTAAGGGAGGGACCATAGCTCTGATGCATTCACATTGCTCCCTTTCATACCAGGGAGACAGCAGTTGGGGGCCCCTTGTTTTGGGACCTCCAAGCTGGCTGATGCCTGCCTACCTACAACAGCGACAGTGGCATGTCAAGCTGCTCCCTCGCCAGAGTGGGGAAGACGTCTCCCCACCCAGACCCTTTGTGTGTTGCAGGCTCTTTTCTAATCTCTGGAGGATACGACAAGACGGTGGCCATTTGGGACGTAGGAGAAGGATACCGGAAGTTGTCCCTGAAGGTACAAGTGCCAACATAGCACAGGGAACCTAACAGGTCTTTCTTTCCCTTCCCTTCCTTTTCCTTTCCTTCCCTTCCCTTCCCTTCCCTTCCCTTCCCTTCCCTTCCCTTCCCTTCCCTCCCCTCCCCTTCCCTCCCCTCCCCTCCCCTCCCCTCCCCTCCCCTCCCCTCCCTTCCTTCCCTTCCTTCCCTTCCTTCCTTTCCTTTCTTTCCTTTCCTTTCTTTACTTTTTTTTAATAATTAATTTTTATTTATTTATTTGAAAGAGGCTGAGAAAGAGAGGGGGAGAGAGAGAGAGAGAGAGGGAGAGAGAGAGAGGGAGAGAGAATGGGCGCGACTGGGCCTCCAGTTACTGCAAACAAACTCCAGATGCATGTACCACCTTTTGCATCTGGTTTATGTGGGTCCTAAGGAATCAAACCTGGGTCCTTTGGCTTTGGCTTTGCAGGCAAATGCCTTAACCACTAAGCAATCTCTCCAGAACTTTTTTTTTTTTTTCGTTTTTTTTCAAGTTAGGGTCTCACTCTATCTCAGGCTGACCTGGAATTCACTATGTAGTCTCAGGGTGGCCTTGAACTCTTGGCAGTCCTCCTACCTCTGCCTCCCAAGAGCTAGGATTAAAGGCATATGCCACCACACCTGGCTCTTTTCTTTTCTTTTCTTTTCTTTTCTTTACTTTTCTTTTCTTTTCTTTTCTTTTCTTTTCTTTTCTCTCTCTCTCTCTCTTTCTTTCTTTCTTTCTTTCTTTCTTTCTTTTTTTTTTGAGATGAGGCCATACTATGTAGTTCAGGTTGACCACGTGCTTGTAATCCTCTGTCTCAAGCCACCCGAGTGCTGGCATGACTGGTGTGTGCCACCAGTGCTGGCTGGGCCTCCGTGTATGCAGGGCGCTGTACTGAGTCAAAGGCAATGGGATAGACCCCCCCCCCCAAGATACCTCCTAAGGGTGCTGTCACTCCATGGAGAAGGACTGGAAAGACACCCACGTAAGTCACAACAGGGATTAGTAGAAGGGAAAAAACACCACAGGGTGATGTGATTATAAAGGGACGCTAAGGCTGGAGAGGTGGCTCAGGGGTTAAGGTGCTTGCTCACAAAGCCTAGCGACCTGGATTCAATTCCCCAGTACCTACATAGGGCCAGGTGCACACAGTGGAGCATGCATCCAGAGTTTGTGTGGAGAGAGAGAGAGAGAGAGAGAGAGAGAGAGAGAATTGGTGTGCCAGGACCTCCAGCCATTGTAATCAAACTCCAGACACATGTGCCATCTCATGCGCATGGCACATGTGTGACTTGCGTGCTTGTGTCACCTTGTGCGTCTGACTTATGTGGGATCTGGAGAGTCGAACACGGGTCCTCAGGCTTCACAGGCAAGAGCCTTAACCACTAAGCCATCTCTCCAGCTCTTGCACCACTTTTTGGATCCAGCTTATGTAGGTGGCTTGGAAATTGAACCTGAGCAGGCAGACTTTGCAAGCAAGTGCCTTAAACTGCTGAGCCATCTTCCCAGCCCCACACCCTTCAAATTTCTGTCCTTTTGCTATATATAGCAGTCTAGCTCTTTTTGCTCCCTGTCTTCCTAGCCCATGGTGTTGCCTCACTTTCCATACATAAAAGAACAGGGCTGGGTTAAGTGGTTAAGTGGCTTAGTGGTTAAGCGCTTGCCTGTGAAGCCTAAGGACCCTGGTTCGAGGCTTGATTCCCCAGTACCCATGTAAGCCAGATGCACAAGGTGGCACATGCATCTGGAGTTTGTTTGCGGTGGCTGGAGGCCCTGGTGCACCCATTCTCTCTTTATTTTGCTTATTTCTCTCTCTGTCTGTTATTCTTACATAAACAAATAAAAATAAACATAAAAAAAGATAAGTAAAAGTACAACGAGGCAGGATCCTAATGTCACCAAACAACATCACCTCTCTTTTCTGGTATCATGTGTACCTTAAAGAAAACAGTTCTCCAATTGCTTAAGCCACTTTGGATCATAGATCAGTCAATAGTTACTTGAGGGCTGGAGAGATGGCTCAGCATTTAAGACTCTTGTCTACAAAGCCGAATGACCTGGGTTTGATTCCCCAGTACCCATGTAATGCTAAATGCACAAGGTGGCACATGCACCAGGAGTTTGTTTGCAGTGGCTAGATGCCCTGATGTGACCATTCTCTCTGTTTGTCTCTCTTCTCTCTCTGTGCTTGCAAATAAATATATAAATAAGATATTTTTTAAAAACCAGTTACTTGAAGCTAAAGGCCCTGGTAGGACCTCTGGGAGGGGGATTTCCTAGGAAAACAAGCATGCGCATGAAGACCTGGGCCAGGCGGAAACACCCTGCCCAGCCCCGTGGTGCGCAGCCATGCCACACACAGCACCCGTTTTTGTCATTTATATTCCACCTTAAATGTTGATAGAACAGGGTGTGTGTGGGGGGGTGCAATTAGCAAGCAACATCAGGTCCTTGTTAACTTGTTTTCCTTCAGGGACATGATGATTGGGTGATGAATGTTGCTGTTAGCAACAACAAGAAATGGATCCTCTCGGCTTCAAAGGTAAAAGGGGCCAAGGGGCGAGAGACTTAAAGTGTCTGCCATCCTTGTCAGAATCGATGACAGTGGAAGTGTCAATCCCATACCCGGATATGAAATGCCTGGGTCAGGCATGGTGGAGCAAGTGTGTAGACGCAGCATTGGGAGGCCATGACAGTTAGGGTTGGGAGTCTGAGGCCAGCCTGGGCAATATATTGAGACCCTGTCTGATAAAACAAAAAAACAAAGCGGTAAATTCCCAAGTAGGCTCAGTCTGATATCTACACCTGGGAGCTGCCCGGCAGTGTGGAAAGCAGGCCTTCCCTCTGTGAGTGTGGGGACGGGTGGGTGTGTTTGTCCAGCACCATTGACATGTGTGCTTTGCCGGAGAGATGACCTGCCTGACAGGTAAGTGGCCAGCAAGCAGCAGAGACTACCTGAGGTGGACCTTCCCTCCCTCTCCACACCACTGCGTCCGGGACAAGCTTCTACCTGACGTTACCCAACATGCTTTCTGTTTGTTTGTTAGTATGTATTGTTTAGTGAACATTTTATTTATTTATGACAGAGACTGAGAGTGGGTGTCTCAGGGCCAACTGCCCTCTCAGACCAACTCCAGATACATGAGCCACTTTGTGCATCTGGCCCGTTTTAACCTGTGGGGGCCAGTAGTCTGCTCCCCACATTTCTGCTTTTGTCTCTCCACAAGATATTTGTTGCAACTGCTAAGAATTAGGAAATGGAACATGACTCAGTGTATGAGATTTTTTTTTTTTTATTGCTGCTGTAATTACTACAGGCTGTACTGTTTAAACAACAAATAACACAAATTTAATATCTTACAATCCCATAGAATGGAAAGCCAACAGATTCTCACTGGGCTACAAGTAAGATGACAAGAAAACTTCATTTTAGAAATTATTTTTATTTATTTATCTTTTGAGGTAGGGTCTCATTCTAGCCCAAGCTGACCTGGAACTTACTCTGTAGTTCCAGACTGGCCTTGAACTCACAGAGATCCTCCTACCTCTGTGTCCCAAATGATGGGATTAAAGTGTGTACTTGCATTTCTTTATGGAGGTATTATGGAAAATCTTTGGCTTAGATTCATCTTCCCTTCCCCTGTCCTTCCTCCCTCCTCTGTCCTTACCCCTTGCCCATCTTCCTACATAGTGAGCCTTTCTACTTAACATCTTATGTGCTGGGATTATAGGTGCATGCCACTGTACCTGGCTTGTTTTGTTTTGTTTTTTAAAATATTTTATTTATTTATTTATTTGACAGAGAAAGAGGGAGAGAGAGAGACAGAATGGGCACACCAGGGCCTCCAGCCACTGCAAACGAACTCCAGACGCATGTGCCCCCTTGCGCATCTGGCTTACGTGGTCCTGGGAAATTGAAACTGGGTCCTTTGGCTTTGCAGGCAAATGCCTTAACTGCTAAGCCATCTCTCCAGCCCTGTTTTTTATTTTTTCGAGGTAGGGTCTCACTCTAGCTCAGGCTGACCTGGAATTCACTATGTAGTCTCAGGGTGGCCTCGAACTCACGGCAATCCTCCTACCTCTGATTCCCAAGTGCTGGAATTAAAGGTGTGTGGCACCACACCCGGCATTTTTTTTTTAATTTAATTTTATACATTTTGTAACAGGTTATACTCTTTATCCCCGCTCCCCTGCTCCCATTTCCCTAGGTGTCTCCTCAGTGGGATTGTGGTGTTCACTGTGGGTCATGAAGGCCTCAGTCAGTCCCTATGGGGTAATGGAGGGGGGCCGTGCCTCAGGGTACTTTCACCCACTCTGTGGCTCTTACGGTCTTTTCGCCCCCTCTTTTGCAATGTTTCCTGAGCCATGGCAGTCCTGCTGGCAGTCTGATTTAGTCTTGACTTCTTCTGGAGCCTCTGGATTTCTGCTTGGATGGGTTTTGATTGATCAGCGTGTCTGTCGCCATCGCCCTGGAGCTGGTTGTCAGGCTGGCAGTGAGCGCAGTGTTCACGGTGCTGCTTCCTCTGCAGTTTCTCCTGGGTCCTGACAGATGTTGCGGCAGAACAAGGGTAAATTACAAAGTTGCTAGAAAAGAAGGCCTGAGGCTGTTATGGAAACCCCCTTCTTGCCCAAGGACACGAGACTGGCCAGTCCTGCTTGCTGAAGATAAGAAGTGCACATATTCAGTTTTGGGATTTTCTCCCTTGTACACCCTCTCCCCATCTCCTTGTGAGAATTACAGCCGCCAACCATCATGTATCTGCTTCTGTAACGCCCACTTGCTTGCTTGGCTTCAGTTATCACTGAAGCTATAAATTGGGAGGACACACAACACTCTGGGCCGCAGACTTTCAGGAGATACCCTCTTTTCTACCCAATTTGGTGTCGATTTCTGGAGGGGCGTTTCTGCAGCAGCGTGGCAGGGCTGGCACGTCTTGCGGTGAGCAGTCGGGTATCTTTGTGTGTGTGTGTCCTATCAATGGATCATGGTTCTCCTCTGTTTTCTCTGCCTTTGCTTACCTCCCCCCCTGGTTTGCTCGCTCCCAGGCAGCCACCGTAGAGGGGCCATTGTTCTGGTCTTTATATTGTATGCCCTGTGAATTTGGCCAAGTGTGCATGCATTCACCATTACAGCAGCCAACGGAATAATGTCACTGTCTGGAAAATTCCTCGTTCTCTGTTTTGGTCATCCTTCCTCCTCTTCCCCAGAACCCCCACTGACTGATCTTTTCTGCTGTCTCTATAGGGTTGGCTGCACCAAAATGTCATATAATTGGAACTATACAGCCTTTTTAGACCGGCCTCTTTCACCTGAAAATGTACATTTATGGTTTCCCCACGTCTTTTTGTGGCTTGACAGCTCATTCCTTCTGACAGTGGAATGGTGTCCTACTCTTGCTGTACATGGCTACGTTGGTTACCCTTGTTTTTCTCGTTGCTCTAAGCAAATGCCTGATAAGAAGGAACTTAAGAAAGCAGCTGGGCATGCTGGCACACACCTTTAATCCTAGCACTTGGGAGGCAGAGGTAGGAGGATCACCGTGAGTTCAAGGACACCCTGAGACTACATAGTTAATTCCAGGTCATCCTGGGCCAGAGTGAGACCCTGCCTCAGAAAACAAAAACAAAACAAAACAAAACAAACAAACAAACAAACAAACAAACAAACAGGATGGCGGAAGGACAGGATTATTTTGGCTCACAGTTCTAGGGGCCTTACAGTGTCCGTCATGGCAGGGAAGGCCTGGTGGCAGGAGCAAGAGGCAGCTGGACTCACTGCATCCATAGGCAGGAGTCAGAGAAAGATAACACGAAGTCTGGCAGGGCTACAAAACCTCAAGGCCCTCCTACAGTGATTTACTTCCCCCCACTGCGGCTCCACGTCCTAAAGGTTCCACCACCTTCCCAAACAGCGCCACCATCTGGGGACCAAGTACTCAAACACACGAACCTTTGGGGGGACATTACACATTTTTTTTTTTTTTTTGTGACTGCTGGCTTCCTTTTTAACTTCTTTTTAGGACAAGACGATGAGACTGTGGAACATTGAGCAAATCGACAAAATTCCTTTGGTAATCGAGTACAAAAAATCCATGGGTTTAAAGGTGAAGCAGGTTGGTATTGGGTAAAAGACTCACTGATTTATTATTCCTTGAGAAAATATTTGTTGGGCCATTGTAAATACAGCTATGAACAGTGAAATCATTGTCTTGTGGGAGTTTAAATTCTAAAAGGTGAAACAAATAAGGTATTCAAGCACATGATAGGGCTGGAGAGATGGCTTAGTAGTCAAGGCACTTGCCTGCCAAGTGTAAGGACCCAGGTTTGACTTCCCAGAACCCACATAAGCCAGACGCTCAAGGTGACACACACATCTGGAGTTCATTTGCAGTGGCTAAGGCCCTGGTGTGCCAATTCTCTCACTCTCTCTCTTGCTCTTGCTCTCATAAAAAATACTAAAAAAATACATGGTAAGTTACATGGTTGCCAACAGTTTGAAGAAAAATAACAAAGGAGAGGAGAAGAAGTGTACTAGAGGTTGTTATATTTATTTACTTACTTTAAAATTTTAATTTATTTGAGAGAGAAAGAGGCAGAGACACATGCGTGCATGCATGCTTCTGTGCACACATGCACACACATAGAATAGGCACACCAGGGCCTCCAGCCACTGCAAACACAACTCCAGACGCATGCACTACCTTGTGCATCTGGCTTATGTGGGTTCTGGGGAATTGAACCTGGGTCCTCAGGCTTCGCAGGCAATTGCCTTAACCGCTAAGCCATCTCTCCAGCTCTATTTACTTTTTTTTAAAAAACTTTTTGTATTTTTAATTTGAGAGAGAGAGAGAGAGAGAGAGAGAGAGAGAAAATGAATGAATTGATATGCGAATTGGCATGCCAGGGTCTCAGCCACTGCAACCAACTCCAGTTGCTTGTGCCACCTAGTGGCCATGTGCAACCTTGTGCTTGCCTCACTTTTGTGCACCTGGCTAATGTGGGATCTGGAGAGTCAAACATGAGTCCTTAGGCTTCATAGGCAAGTGCTTTAACCGCTAAGCCATATCTCCAGCTCTGTTTACTTATTTTCTTTTGTTTATTTTTATTTATTTATGTGAGAGCGAAAGACAGAGGGAAAGAGGCATATACATACAGAGAGAGAGAGAATGGGCATGCTAGGGCCTCCAGCCACTGCAAACGAACTCCAGACGCATGTGCTCCCTTGTGCATCTGGCTAACGTGGGTCCTGGGGAATCAAGCCTCGAACCAGGGTCCTTAGGCTTCACAGGCAAGCACCTAACTGCTAAACCATCTCTCCAGCCCCTATTTACTTCTTTTTAAAACAGGGTCTTACAATGGAGTACAGGCTGTCTTAAACTCTTGATTCTTCTGCATTGACCTCCCAAATACTGGCATTAGAGATGTACACCCAGCTTGCTTATTTATTTGCTACTTATTTCAGTGCTAAGGGATGGACATAGGGCTTTGTTAGGGCTTTGTACATGTAAGTCAAGTGCTCTATCACTGAGTTATACCCCAGCTTTTTTTTTTTTTTTAAAAAAATACTTATTTATTTGAGAGAGAGAAAGAGTATATGGGCGGGCCAAGGCCTCTTCCTTCTGCAAATGAACTTCAGATGTATGCACCACTTTGTGTATCTGGCTTTATGTGGGTAGTGGGGAATCCAACCTGGGATGTCAGAATTGCAAGCAAGCATTTTAACTGCTGAGCCATCTCTCCAGTGTCATCAGGCTGGCCTAGAACACTCAGTCCCCCACTTTGGCCTCCCAAATGCTAGAATCACAGGTCTGCACCTGCTTTATTTGTTTGGTTGTTTGTTTAAACGCCTTGTGCATGCTAGGCAAACTCTCTACCAGACTCTGTAATATTGTAAAAGGGTCTGGACAGGCCTTATTGATAAGTTGACAGGTATATAAACGTGAAGTTAGTAAGGGGCTGAGTTGTACAGATACTTAGGGGAGGAACTTCCCAGTATCAGAAACTGGCAGTGCAGGGCCCCTGGGGCAGCAGCAAGCCTGCTGTGTCTGAGTGGGGCTCATGAGGAGACCTGTGGCGGGACAAGACCTGAGGAAGCAGTGATGAGTACAGGAACAGCCACGTCCTGCACCTGGGAGGGGGGACACGGTCAGTTCCACTATTGCTGGACACGGGAAAAAGGTGTAGTCCCTCTCCCTGCAAGCTCTCAGGAGCTCTGGCTGGAAATTACTGCTTCTGGAAAAGACTGATGTCAGGGTAGGGAAGGGTAGGGCTCACAAAGACCTTGTCTTTTTCTTTCTTTCTTTTTTTTTTTTTTTTTCGAGGTAGGGTCTCACTCTGGTCCAGACTGACCTGGAATTCACTATGTAGTCTCAGGGTGGCATCGAACTCTCGGTGATCCTCCTACCTCTGCCTCCTGAGTGCTGGGATTAAAGGCACTCGCCTCATGCCCGGCTTTTTTTTTTTTTTTAAAAACATTTTATTTATTTGTAAGCAGAGAGAGAGATATATAGAGAGAATGGGTGTATCAGGACCCCCAGCCACTGTAAATGGACTCCAGAAGCATGCACCACTTTGTGCATCTAGCTTACATGGGTACTAGGGAATCAAACCTGGGTCCTCAGGCTTCGCAGGCAAGTGCCTTAACCACTAAGACATCCCTCTAGCCCAAGACCTTGTCTTTATGGCCTGCTGGTCCTTATGGCTCTTGTGGCCATGTTAGTCCATAGACCCTGGAAGCCAGCTGCTATAGAGCAGTGACCAAGACAGGCCTGGGCGCTGCCTCCACTGAGTCCTCTTGTCCTTGAGTTAGGTCATGGGAAACAGGCTATAGAAGACAGCAGGTAAAGGATCTTTTTTTTTTTTTTTTTTTCTTATAGCAGGCCGGAGTGCCCTGCGCTAATGTGGGAGCAAAACAAGGAACACTGGGTGCCAGGACAGGTCTTGTTACCTTGAGGGTACATCTCAGTGGGATCCCATGAGAGGACTCTGTAATGGCCTAAAAGTTCCCTCTGGAGAGACTGCTTGATACTGGCTGGCAGAGGAGGGAGGTGAGCTGTGCCATCCATATCCACTGTGCTATGGGTTTCAGCCAGAAACAAACTTTCCATGGAGAGGATGCTCAGAGGTCAGCATGAGGAGGTGATCAGAGGTCTGGCATGACGGAGATGCTCAGAGGTCAGCATGAGGAGATGATCATAGGTCAGAATGAGGAGGTGATCAGAGGTCAGCATGAGGAGATGCTCAGAGGTCAGCATGAGGAGATGATCATAGGTCAGAATGAGGAGGTGATCAGAGGTCAGAATGAGGAGGTGATCAGAGGTCAGCATGAGGAGATGCTCAGAGCTCAGCATGAGGAGATGATCATAGGTCAGAATGAGGAGGTGATCAGAGGTCAGAATGAGGAGGTGATCAGAGGTCAGAATGAGGAGATGCTTAGAGCTCAGCACGAAGAGGTGATCAGAGGTCAACATGAGGAGGTGATCAGAGGTCAGCATGAGGTGATCAGAGGTCTGCATGAGGAGATGATCAGAGGTCAGCATGAGATGCTCAGAGGTCAGCATGAAGAGGTGATCAGAGGTCAGCACGGAGTCTCCTGATGCTCAGAGTCTACTTGAAAGCCCTGTTGGCGAGGAGGCATGGTTGTTCCCCCAGGAGGCTAGAAGAGCATGATTGTGAATTAGAGGCCAGCCTAGGTTAATGGTGCGAACCTGTGTCCAAACTCTGAAAAGTAAATAAAATTCCTCTTTGGTTCAGAAATCTGTGTGCTAGTCAGGTGTGTTGGTGTACACTGATAATCCCAGCTGCTGGGAAAATTATGCAGGAGGATTGTAAATTCAAGACTTTTTTGGGTTACATAGTGAGACCTTCTCTCAAAATAAAAACTCATACAGTGGGGCTGGAGAGATGGCTTAGCAGTTAAAGTGCTTGTCTGCTAAGGTTAAGGACCCAGGTTCAATTCCTCAGTACCCAGGTAAGACAGATGCACATGGTAGCTCATGCCTCTGTCTGGACGCCCTGGTGCATCTATTTTCTCATTGTTTTTCTCTCTCAAATAAATAAATTTAAAAAATAAGGAAAAGCAAAAGGGAAAAAAAATTAGCTTTAATCCCCGCACTCGGGGAGGCAGAGATAGGAGGATCTCGGTGAGTTTGAGGCTAGCCTGAGACTACACTTGGCTAGAGGGAGATCCTACCTCAAAAAAAAAAAAAAAAAAATCACATACAGAAAAGTTGGTGATGTAGCCCAATGGTAGCGTTCTTATGAGGTACTGTTTGCCTCTCTTGGTTCTAGAAAAGTCAGGTGTCCCCAGCATATCAAGGAACCAGGACACTCCCACGCCTGTTCTTGCCCCAAACACATGGCTGCTCCACGCCCCCCACTTAGCCCTGAGGAGGAAGACGGAGGGAGCAGAAGTCTGAGCCCAGTCTTGTTCTCTGAGCCAGCCATATGCATTGTGTGGGGTTAACGACTCCAGAGTCTTGTCTTGGCTCAGCCCAAGATAGCTTAGATAGCTTGATGGGGTTGTATGGAATTCCATGCCCGGATCCCCTCTAACCAGCACTGCCTTTCTGTTCTTTGACACTATTTCATGCCAGTGTAAGGGATGTGACCGGCCTTTCTCCAGCTTTGGTAGCGAAAGCCCATCTGAAATCTTCACCCGGTGCGTGTTCTGCCGGAGAGAAGCCAAGGACATTCCAGAAGACACTTCATCGTCGTCAGAGGGCTGATGGCCGCTGGGCTGTGTGAGTGACAAGCATGGACCACATCATGTAGGCTTGGGGGTTCTGCAGAGTCCCTTCTCCAGGTTGCTTCCCCAGCTGAGTGGAGCCATCAGACTGAGGCAGGGGCCAGGCGGGGCCAGCACAGGCGGCCCCTTCAGCCACACAGCACCCTTTGGTAGGGGGAGCTCTTTGAGTTTCCATGCAGAATAAACCTAGATTCCTTTGGAAAACAAGTGTGCAGTGCAAATTAGAGAAGCACTGCTACCTCGGTTGTCTTGTGTTTGGAACACATCAGAGGTTCATATTCTGGGGTGTCCCAGTACCACGGCCCTCAGGGGCTGGTACCTTCACTTGTTGAGAACAGGGTTTTCAAGTGTGGGGCCCGCTCTGTGGGCAAGGGTGGCAAGGCACTGTGACTGCTATGGCCTGGCCGTGCGCTGTCCCCTAACAGTTCACGTGCTGGAAGGAAGCTTGGACTCTTAGGTAGCCATATGGAGCGGAAGTGGAGCCTAGTGGAAGATAAACGTCATGGGGCACTACACTGGACAGTAAGGACCGTCTCTGGAGGGTGGGCTAGGTGTCAGGGGCCAGATTAGCTACCTCAAGTGGATTGTTATAAAGTTAGGCCACCCGGGTTTCTTCTGCACGGCCGCTGTTGTCACCTGTGTCTCCGCCACGTGGTGACGTCTGCCATGGTGAGACGCAGCATGTGGCCATCTGATACTGACTTTGCCTACCTCCAGAGCTATGAGCTTAATAACCCTTCTGTTTTTTTTTTTTCCTTTTTTCTCAATAAAGTACCCAGTCTCCGGTATTTTGTTTATAGCAACACACAACCACCTGCCCACTGCAAGGGAAGATCTGGTTCGAAAGGAGGTGTTGGTGGCATCCGAGTCATGCTCTCCAGCACTCTTCCTGCTTATGTCCAACATAAAGCAATTCGGAAAGGTGACATTTTCTGCTTACGAACGCGCAGGGCCCACTTTTCCAGCTGATATGGTAAAATAGTCCTTAGCTTAGCTCTAGGTAAAAAATTAGATTGGAGGACTGATTTATAATGTCGTCTGGCACCCAACAATTGTGCACGAGCACCATAACGTGGGGTAATCACTGGGCAGGCCTAAGATAACTGCTGGGATTCAAGTGGGCTGCTCTATTCTTCCGCTTATTTCTAACGAGCCACGTATGAATTTATCAAAGCTCCACCCCACCTCACAGCTCACCCCCAGAGCTTTGGAAGACGGCTGGACTGCAGCACTCTAGCCCAGGCTGACCTGGAGTTCACTATGTAGTCTCAGGGTGGCCTCGAACTCACGGCGATCCTCCTACCTCTGCCTCCCGAGTGCCGGGATTAAAGGCGCGCGCCACCACGCCCGGCTCCTGCGTATATAATTTTGCACAGCCTGGGCATTTCGGCGGCTGGGTCTCCCACGGGAACAGTGTTGGGGGGCTAGGTCACCAGCGATGCGCTCCGTCGATGCAGCCTGAGGGAGCACCCCAGAGCGACGGGGAGCCCGCTGGAGAGGGTTGCCCGGCCTCAGGACGCAGAAAGGGGGCGGCGCTCACGGTCTCCGGGGTCCAGCCGGGCCGCAATGGGGGGGGGGGTCCCCGCGATTCCTAAGGCCTCTCGAAGTCACCGCCTCGTGACCGCCCCCGGCCCACGTCCCGCCCACGACGGGAGGCACGCCGGAACCTCCCGGAGCGCTTCGGCATCCTCCGGCCGCGGAGGCGCGCCCGAGCGAGGGCCTGCAGCGCGCATGCGCCCGCAGCAGGCACGGGGAGGATGTGCGCACGCGCGCGGCTCGCGAGGCAGCTAGAGATGGGGACGAGTTTCTCGCCGCAGTCGTGCGGGCGGCGCCGTGGCTTAGTTGGTTAAAGCGCCTGTCTAGTAAACAGGAGATCCTGGGTTCGAATCCCAGCGGTGCCTCAACCGAGCGTCCGTGGCTCTTTCTGTTTTTGTCTCTCTGCTTGCTTTTGCTCGGGCCCCCTCAGCTGACCGCTCCTGTCTTTGGGGGTTTGAGGGTGACCCTGCCCCCAAGAAGGCATTTTAGCCGTGGCTGTGGCGGGGCGGGGCCTCAGGCGCGTCTCATCAGTGCTGCTCTCAGCTCGTGGGTCCCCTCTCTCACCTTTGCCTATCGAGTCTCCCACGCGTGACGAGTCTCTTAGCTTCGCTGAGCTTTCCAAAGGACTGCCTGTTTCCACCGTGCAATGAGTACCAGCGCTCTGCGCACTGGAGACCGACTTGGCCAGGTCAAGCACGGCCCAAAGGAGAAGTCCGCAGGTTCGAATCCGGCCGCCAGTGACCATCCGTTTGCAGAACGCATGACAACTGCGGGTGGATCAAATGTCACTCAACGCCCTAGTGTGAGACCGAACTGCAAGGCCTGGCTGTGTATGCTAATTGCTGGGATCCCACAGATCCATGGGGATCTACTCTAACTCAAATTCAGTCAAGGCTTTGGGGGTTGGGACAGGCTGTGGGGTTAATTTTTTTTTGAAAGTGCTGATTATTATATGATGTCAGAAAATTTTCCTACCAGTTATTAAACAAGCCATTATTGAAAAAAAAAAAAGATAAAACAAAAGAAGGGCTGGGGAAGTGGCTTAGCGGTTAAGGTGTTTGCCTGCAAAGTCTAAGGACCTTAGTTCGATTCCCCAGGACTCATGTAAGACCCACAAGGGGGTGCATGCCTCTGGAGTTCATCTGCAGTGGCTGAAGACCCTGGCATGCCCATGCCCTCTTTCCCTCTGCCTCTTCCCTGTCTCTCTCAAATATATATATTAAAGAAATCAAACAATACAAATTTACAGTGAAATAAATTACAAAAAGCAACAACAAAAAATCAGAGGACTAAGTAATAAACATGAAAAGACATAGCTAAATCTCAAAATAATTATGTAAAATCCCGAAAAGGAGGAGTACTGTGTGATCCCTGTATTAGTCATCCTCTCATGGAATGGGACAGAATGTCTTTATTAAAGAGCTGGCAGTGCTGGCACACACCTTTGATCCCAGCACTCAGGAGGCAGAGGTAGGAGGCCTGGGTCAGCCTGGCCTAGAGTGAGACCCTAATTTGGTGTGGGGGTGGTGGGGAAGAACTAGGGCTGGATAGATAGCCTAGAGGTTAAGGCACTTGCCTGTGAAGCCTAAGGACCCTGGTTCGATTCTCTATGGTGGTGCATGTGTCTAGAGTTCATTTGCAGTGGCTAGAGGCCCTGGAGCACCCATTCTCTCTCTCTCTCTCTCTCTCTCTCTCTCTCTCTCTCACACACACACACACACACACTTGCTCTCTCTCTCTCTCCCTCTCACTGTCTCTAATAAATAAAAATAAAATCTTAAAAACACTCAGATTAATTTCAGGGCAGGGAAGGCATGGCTGGCTGGTCACCCTCAGTCCACAGTGAGGAAGCGGAGAGTGATGACGGCTGGTGCTCAGCAGCTCTCTCTTCATACCGTGCAGGCCCAAGGTGTCTTTCCACCTTAATTAATCCCTCCCCCAGAGGCTAACCTAATCTATGTAATCCCTCACAGTGATTCTAGGTCCAGTCAGGTTGACAACATAAACCACCACAATCCCACCGATAGAAAACAAATCTGTACTGATAAGAGAGAATTGCCTGAGGGCAGAGGAGTGAGAGAAGGAGAAATGGGGCATGCTGGGATGATGGGCTGTGAGGGAAATGCTTCTCCTTTGGGTTGTGATGTCTCCATAGGTGTGCACGTGTTCACATCTGGCAGGTTGTACAAGGAGCAACTAAGTGCATCAGGCTGTGGAGTTTTAAAGAAAGTTCCTCAGGGTTTCACATAAATCAAAACTCAACAGACGGCCCGATGAGCTGCAGAATGTGCCTGAGGTTTTTCTAGGCAGGGTCTCACTAGCCCAGGCTGACCTCGGATTCACTGTGCAGTCTCAGGCTGGCCTCCAATTTACAGCCATCCTCCTACCTCTGCCTGCGGGAGTGCTGGAATTGAAGGCGTGCGCCGCCACACCAGTGAGACTTTGTCTAAAAATAACAAAGAGGAAACACTTTGGGAATCTGTCTTTTGTTAATGGTGCTTGGACCACTTGCGTGTAATGTAATTTATTAATACAATTGGATTTAGGCCCACCTTTTATTATTTCCTGCATGTGCCAGCTGCTTTTGGTTTCTCAAATTTCTTTTTTTTTTTTTTTTCTGCCTTCATTTGGGTTATGTGTACTGTTCTTAGTGTTTCTTTTCTTTTCTTTTTTTTTTTGTTCATTTTTTTCATTTATTTATTTCATTTTTGTTTTGTTGATTTTTTTCATTTATTTATTTGAGAGTGACAGATAGAGAGAGAAAGAGGTAGAGAGATAGAGAGAGAGAGGGAGAGAGAGAGAAAGAGAGAGGGAATGGGTGCGCCAGGTCCTCCAGCCACTGCAAACGAACTCCAGACGCATGCGCCCCCTTGTACATCTGGCTAACATGGGTCCTGGGGAATACAGCCTCGAACCCGGGTCCTTAGGCTTCACAGGCAAGCACTTAACCGCTAAGTCATCTCTCCAGCCCTTGGTGTTTCTTTTTAATTGTATGTGTTTTGGGACAGGATCTAGCTTTGAACTTACTGTCTTTATGCCTCAGCCTCCCAAGTGCTGGGATTAAAGGCGTGCATCACCACCCACGCGCAGCTTAACTGTGCTTTTGAGATCTCTTTTTGCAAATCTTTCAGCAGTGGGCCCAGTGATTATATCTCAACTTCATGTCATATCCTGGAAACTCAAATATAGGTAAATTAAAATGCTAACTGTACAAATCATAATTTTGAAATGTATGGAAGAAAATATCTATGTCATTCACTAGGGAAGAATTTCTTGAACAAACCAATAAAAGTATATGAATCATAGCAACATGTCACTCACAAACATGTAAAAAGCCCAATACATAAATGAAAATATGCTCTACATCACTAGTAGTTGGAAACAGTAAATACAACCACAGTGAGATACCATTTCTTATTTTTTTAAAGATTTTATTTTATTTTTATTTATTTATGTATTAGAGACAGAGAGAGGGGGGGGAGAGAGAGAGTAAGAATGGACACGCCAGGACCTCTAGCCACTGCAAACCAACTCCAGATGCATGTACCACCATGTGCACCTGGCTTACATGGGACCTGAAGAATTGAACTGGGGTCCTTAGGCTGCACAAGCATGCACCTTAACCACTAAGCAATCTCTCCAGCCCCCATTTCTTATTTTTTAAAATATTTTATTTATTTGTTAGAGAGAGAGAGGGGAAGAGGCAGATAGAGAGAAAGAGAGAATGGGCACACCAGGACCTCTAGCTATTGCAAACAAACTCCAGACACATGTGCCCTCTTGTGCATCTGGCTTATGTGGGTCCTGGGGAATTGAACCGTGGCCCTTAGGCTTAGCAGACAAACACCTTAACTACTAAGCCATTTCTTCAGTCCCTATTTCTTATTTTTGAGATGATGGAGGCTGTTGGACTAAGTATTGGTGATAATCTGAAGCAAAAAGAAAGATTTTATTTAATAAGGATTTTTCTATTTTTTGAACAATATATATGCATCACCACACCTGGCTTGAACAATATGTTTTAAAAATATTTTATTTATTTATTTGAGAGAGGGGGCCAGAGAGTGGGTGTGCCAGGGCCTCCAGCCACTGCAAATGAACTGCAGATGCATGCGCCCCCTTGTACATCTGGCTTACGTGGGTCCTGGAGAATCGAACCTGGGTCCTTGGGGTTTGCAGTCAAGCACCTTAACCACTAAGCCATCTCTCCAGCCCCTTGAACAATATTTTTATTTATTTGCAAGCACAGAGAGAGGGAATGGGCTCACCATGGATTCTAGCTCCTGCAAATGAACTCCAGTTGCATGTGCTATCTTATGTGCTATGTAGGGACTAGGGAATTGAACCCAGTCTGACAAAGCTTTGCAAGCAAGCACCTCCAACAGCCGAGCCATCTCTTCAGCTCCTATTTCAATTTTTTTGTGAGACAAGTCATAGCTCTGTAGCCCAGGCAGCCCTGGAGGTCTCCACCTTCCTATCTCAGCCTCCTGAGTACCAGGATTACGGGCCTGTGGTACACAGCAGGCAGTGGTGAGCAATCAATCTTATGCCCTGCTGGGTGGTATGTGAATTCTTCCCACCACTGGCGGAGGCAGTGGTTGGCCGAGGTTGCTCAGGCATCATGACCCTGGCCAAGCATCCCAAGCCCACAAAGAGAGAAGTGATGTGCATTTTCAACAGCGTGATCTGGGCCATCAGAAGTCAGACCTTGGGGCCGGGCGTGGTGGCGCACGCCTTTAATTTCAGCACTTGGGGGGCAGAGGTAGGATGATCGCTCTGAGTTTGAGGCCAGCCTGAGAATACATAGTGAATTCCAGGACAGTCGGGGCTAGAGTGAAACCCTAACTTGAAAAACAAAAATGAACAAACAAATAAAGGCCAGACACTGGGCTGGGCACATGGCTCAGGGGTTCTAGGCACTTGCTTGCAAGCCCTGCCAGCCCGCGGTTCAATTCCTCAGCACCTATGTAAAGTCAGATACCAAGAGTGGGACAAGTATCTGACATTTTGGGGGGGCAGGAGCAAGAGACCCTGACATGTGCACACACACACACGTGCGCGCGCATGCATGTACATAAATAAGTAACAAATGTAAATAAATATATATATTTTAAACATCAGATACAGTCAGAACAGAAGTAAATAAACATTGGTACATTAATGCAATGGAATACTTCACACATGTTCACTCTTTTCTTTTTTTTTTTTTTTTGGTGCCAAGATCTCAATCCAGCCCAGACCCACCCACCTGGATCCCAGGGTATAGTCCCAGGCTGACCTCAAACTTACAATGATCCTCTTACCTCAGCATCCCTGGGATGAAAGGCATATGCCACCATGCCCGGCTCTCTATACCAGCTCCCATAAATAAGCAATGTAGTTGACATGGACAAATTTCACCCCAAACTTTACCGAACGGTACAAGTGCCTTGTGGAAGGAGGCACGCAGGACGCAATTTATACGTTGTGCGTGTCCCTGTTGTTTAGAATTGCTTCTATGCATAATGAAGGGACATGCGGGAACAATGAGACTAAGTTCGGGTAAGTGGTTATCTTCAGGAGAGGCTTGCAGGATGGGTGGGGAAGAGTATTCACGAAATTCTGCTGTTTGTGGTCATTTGGTTATAGAGTCTCCCGGAAACTTGGGGTGGTGGTTTGAATCAGATGACCTGCATAAACTCGTGGGTTTTGAATGCATGGTCCCCAGCTGGTGGCAGTTTGGCAGGTGTGGCCTTTCTGGAGGAGGTGTATTGCTGGGGGCAGGCTTTGGGGTGTTATAGCCAGCTCCCCCTTGCCAGAGTTGAACTCACTCTCCTGCTGCTGTTTTCCACCTGCTGTGGCCGAGGTGATGCCCGGTCTCTGCTCATGCCATGCTTTCCCCTGCCATCATGAAGCTTCCCCTCGAGGTTGTAAGCCAAAATTAAAAGTATTTCCATCAGCTGCTTTTTTGTTGATGTTTTTTTAAAATATAATTTATCTATTTCTTTATTTGAGATAAAGAGGGAGAGAGAGAGAGAGAATGGGCATGCCAGGGCCTCCAACCACTGCAGACGAACTCCAGATGCATGTGCCCCCTTGAACATCTGGTTTACGTGGGTCTTGGAGAGTCAAACTGGGATCCTTTGGCTTTTCAGGCAAGTGCCTTAAATGCTAAGCCATCTCTCCAGCCCCTGTTGATGTTTTTTTTTTTTTTGAAGTAAAGTCTGGCTCTAGCCCAGGCTGACTGGAATTCACTATGTAGTCTCAGGGTGGCCTCAGTCTCACTGACAGCCTCCTACCTCAGGGATTAAAGGTGTGCACCACCATGCCCAGCTGCTTTTGACTGGGTGCTTTGTCCCAGCAACATGAAGGTGACTACTACATCTGAGCTTCAATGTACTGGGGCCCTGAGGGGATCACATCATGGGAGGTGCTGCCCTTGAAAGGTTTCACACTGGCAGTTCCTGCAAGAGCGAGTCCTTAACGAGCCCACTCCTCCATGTCTCCGGCTTCCCCTCTCTCCATGCCCCCTGGCACGCTCCTCTGCATGCACTCCCGCCGTCCTGATACCATGTGCCCCAAAGCGCCAACAAAGGCTGAATCAATGGCGACAACCCATTTGGGGCTTCCGGCTTCCCAACCTGTGAGCTAAATGAACCTTTCCATAAATAGATAGCTTTAGGTATTTTTTTAAAAATAGCAGTCAATAACAGAATAATGAAGTATTCATTATTCAATAAGCTTTTTGTATGTTTGAAATATTCAACAATAAAACTTATGTGTAGATTTGTATACAGACACACACACACACACACACACGCACACACACACATCAGGGGTAAAGTTTAGATCTAGGCTGTTCACAAATAAGGCTGTGCACGAATGCTGTGTGTGGCAGTGCAGAGGACCTTAGAATAATCAATACAAGTCGGAAAAGAATCAGTCAATTATGGATTTATATCACAAAAAAAGGTTCATAAACTGGCTGTCTTGTACGTGTCTATAATCCCAGCAGTCCGGGGCTGTGGCAGGAAGATAAAAATTGAGGCCAGGGCTGGAGAGATGACTCAGAGGTTTTAGGTGTTTGCTTGCAAAGCCTACCAGCCTGGGTTTTAATTCCCCAATGCCCATGGAAAGCCAGATGCAAAAGGTGGTGCAAGCATCTGGCATCTGTTTTCAGAGTCAAGAGACCCTGACACATGTGCTCACAGATGCACGGGTGATCACACACACACACACACACACACACACACACACAAACAAAATAGGCACACTAAATAAAAAGGCTAAGAAAAACATTGAGGCCAGCCTGGATACATAACAAAACCCATCTACAAAAGAGAAGGACATTTAAAATATTTAATTAATTTATTTGAGAGAGAGAAGCAGAGACAGAGAGAATGGGCACACCAAAGGCCTCCAGCCACTGCAAACGAACTTCAAACACATGCGCCACCTTGTTCATCTGGCTTAAGTGGGTCCTGGGGATGCGAACCTGGGTCCTTGTTACTTTGCAGGCAAGTGTCTTAACTGCTAAGCCATCTCCCCAGCCCGAGAGGGATATTTTAGATCAAGACAACATGATATGGTGATGAGATAAATAGATCAATAGACCAGTGTGGAGTCCAGGAATAGACCCTGACACGCATGTTCCGCTGATCTCAGCACCTCATTTCTTATCAGCCACCTGTTTCCCACCAACAATTCTTGTAGTCAGTGAACCTCCTACCTCTGCCTCTCGAGTGAATGGGATTAAAGTCATGTGCCACCACATCCAGCTCGGTGTCTAGTTTTATTAGTCAACATGTAACTAGCTCCAAAGTTACTGGACATTCATAAGAATGGCTTCTATTTGATGCCAATTCACAAGGCTTCAAGGTTGTCAAACACTCAAGCTCTTAATCAAAGCTGAATCCCTGACCCACACAGAAAACTTCCAGGGTTGGGCTAGGCCAAACATAGAATTTGGAATTTGGGCAGCTGGTCTGTAATATGCAGACCCACGTGCTGGGAGAGGAAGATGGAGGTGGTGGTGAGTGCCATGTTTTCTGCCACGCGATTGGAGATGTTTTGCCCAAAGAAAGGCTGGGATGAGGGACCCAAACCACACCATGTTGCAACCAGGTCACTGGGCGTTCCTGTTTGAACCTTTGTGCATACAATAACCAGTCCTGGGTCCTACAGCAAAGTTCTGTTGAGTGTCTATTACTTGCAGTCCATAATGTTCTAATGCTCAAATCCCTCATCTTCCATGGACATGTTTTTTTTTGGGGGGGGACAGGGGAAGCAAGAGCTGATAAAATGAAGGCAGATGGGCCAGGAGTGGTGGCGCATGCCTTCAGTCCCAGCAACTTGGAATGCAGAGGTAGGAAGGACCGCCATGAGTTCAAGGCCACCCTGAGACTACAGAGTGAATTCCAGGTCAGCCTGGGCTAGAGCAAGACCCTACCTTGAAGAACCAAAAACATCAACAAAAATGAAGGCAAATGGGATTATTTCTCCTTTTTAGTCATAGAAACAAACAAACAAAAAACAAAAACAAGGAAATGAAGGAACACTTTGCTTTCTAAGTGTTACTTAAATATTCAGATGACCTTTGGGGGATGAACACTTCTGAGGCTCATTGTCTACAGGGGACGGTCACTCCTGGCTTTCTTTGTCGAAGCATAGGGACTCAAGGGTGGAAGAAAAAGCAGTCTGTCCCAAGGACCTTGGTGACCTCCAGTCTGCACACAGTTCGCTCCGTGCCGGGGACAATGCGAAGCCAACTTCCACTTCAGTTGCCTGTGGGAATGCAAATTTGTGTTTCCACTGCCAAATACCTTGCCTTCTTTTTGTTATTTTAGATGTAGGGGCTGGAAAGACCCCAAGAAGCTTTCTGGCACCAATTATCTCAAAGACTTACGAATGGAAAGGATAAAATCTCCTGGAAGCCCTCTGCTCAAGGAACTATTTCAGAGCCCCCTCATTCTGTCGGCAAGCGTGCCCTCCCGCGATGTCTAGGGAGGCACCGTGTCTTCCTATTTCTCAATGCTTGTTTCCCTTGAAACAGATGCCACAAGGTAGGAGTGCCCAGCTCACAAAGGGAGAAAGGCAAATGGCCAACTAATGTGTGAAAAATATGTCCAGCAAAGGAAATGCAAATTGAAACAGCGAGACTCTTCCCTCCCACAACATAAGGAAATGCACACACACACACACACACACACACACACACACAAAGAAAAACATTGAGGCCAGCCTGAGAATACATAGTGAATTCCAGGTCAGCCTGGGCTAGAGCAAGACCCTACCTTGAAGAACCAAAAACATCAACAAAAATGAAGGCAAATGGGATTATTTCTCCTTTTTAGTCATAGAAACAAACAAACAAAAAACAAAAACAAGGAAATGAAGGAACACTTTGCTTTCTAAGTGTTACTTAAATATTCAGATGACCTTTGGGGGATGAACACTTCTGAGGCTCATTGTCTACAGGGGACGGTCACTCCTGGCTTTCTTTGTCGAAGCATAGGGACTCAAGGGTGGAAGAAAAAGCAGTCTGTCCAAGGACCTTGGTGACCTCCAGTCTGCACACAGTTCGCTCCGTGCCGGGACAATGCGAAGCCAACTTCCACTTCAGTTGCTGTGGGAATGCAAATTTGTGTTTCCACTGCCAAATACCTTGCCTTCTTTTTGTTATTTTAGATGTAGGGGCTGGAAAGACCCCAAGAAGCTTTCACACACACACACACGCATGCGCGCACACGCAAACATGCTTCATTTTGTCACACTTCGCTTAATTGTGTTTTGCAGGTATTGTGGTGTTTAGATACTGAGAGTATGTGGCATCCCTGCATGAGAAGGTCTAATCTGATCTTTGGCAATAATGCATCATTCAATTAAGTCATATATACTTTTATGTCTTAAAAATTATTTGCTATTTAATGTGTGAATGTGAGTGTGGGCACATGCATGTCATGGTTCATGTGTGGAGATCAGAGGACAACGTTTGGGTTGGTCCTTACCTTCTACCTCATTATTTATTTATTTTTATGCTTTGGTTTTTTGAGGTAGGGTCTCGCTCTAGCCCAGGATGACCTGTAATTCTCAGGATGGCCTTGAACTTACAGCGATCCTCCCATCTCTACCTCCTGAGCACTGGGATTAAAGGCGTGTGCCACCTCGCCTGGCTTATTATTTATTTATTTATTTTTAATTTTTATTTTTAAAAATATTTTATTAATTTATTTGAGAAAGAGAGAGAGGGGGAGACAGAGACACAGAGAGAGAGAGGGAGAGAGAGGGAGAGAATGGGCATGCCAGGGCCTCCAGCCACTCTAAACGAACTCCAGATGCATGCACCCCCTTGTGCATCTGTCTTACATGGGTTCTGGAGAGTCGAACTGGAATCCTTTGGCTTTGCAGGCAAATGCCTTAACCATTAAGCCATCTCTCCAGCCCTTATTTTTTATTTTCTAAGGTAGCATCTCAATCTAGCCCAAACTGATCTGGAATTCACTCTATAGTCACAGATTGGCCTTGAACTTACAGTGGTCATCCTACCTCTGCCTCCCAAGTGCTCCACTTCATTAAAAAAATATACTTATTAGAGAGAAGGAGAATGAATATGGGCATGGCAGGACCTCCTGCCACTGCAACAGCATTCCAGATGCATGTGTCACCTTGTGCAGGTTTACATGGGTACTGGGAAACTGAACCCAGGCCAACAGGCTTTGCAATGACTACTGTGCCATCTCGTCAGCCTCTACCTCACTTCTGAGGTAGAGTCTCTCCTTGTCATTCACCACTTTTTTGGTGAGCTTCCAGGAAATTCTGTCTCCACCTTCCTTCTCTTTGTAGGTGCACTACTGAGATTACAGAAGCCCACCACCGCTTTCACATTGGGTCTAGGGATCTCAACTTAAGTACTGAGCTGTGTGGCAAGTCCTTTAACCACTGAGTCATCTCCCAGCACTGCCATGGATGTGCATGTGGAATGGGTGCAGGGGATTGGAACTTGGGTCCTCTTACTTATGCAGTTTGTCAACTGAACCGTCTTCCTATGCCCTGTACACTGGATTTTAAAGATATAATGCTTTTGCGCACTTAATAGGATATAGTAATGTAGGAATAACTTGTATATGCAACAGGAAACCATGATGTCTGCGTGACTTGCTTTACTTGACATTTATTTTAAATGGGAACTTTTTTTTTTTTTTAAAAAAAAGGTTTTATTTTTATTTATTAGAGACAGAAAGAGGAAGAGAGAATGGGCATGCCAGGGCCTGTAGCCACTGCAAATGAACTCCAGATGCATGTGCCACCATTGTGCATCTGGCTTACATGGGACCTGGAGAATCAAACCTGGGTCCTTAGGCTTCACAGGCAAGCGCCCTAACCGCTAAGCTATCCCTCCAGCCCTTGATATTTATTTTATTGTAGTGATCTGGGAATTGAAATATCACTGAGCTATACTTGTATTATACAAAGATTAAGATAATTCCCAGAATTGCTGTGAAAATAAGCACTTTATAATATTTTACTTATTTATTTGAGAAAGAGAGAGAGAGAGAGAGAGGGAGAAAGAGAGAGGATAGTGCATCCTGCCACTGCAAACAAACTTAAGACACATGTGCCATTTTGTGCATCTGGCTTTATGTGGGTACTGGGGAATCAAACCCGGGACATGAGGCTTTGCAAACAAGAGCCTTTAATTGCTGAGCCACCTCTCTAGCCCAAGTAAGCACTTTTTATATTCCACTGGAGTTTGTGTGGACTGGCCACCCTCTAGGTGCAACATGGTAGTATGCAGTAACATTGAAACCTTGCATCCTTTGCCCAGAGACTCGACCTGCAGGTTGTGAGGATAGGCACCTAGGACGCTGCTGGGGGTGCCCAGGAGGGAGACTAGCAACAGCTTAGTGCCACCGCAGGGACTGGCTAGGTCAGGGCTGTACACTGCACCTTCTGTGTCGTGTAGGCCAGGCCCTGAGCGCCAGGATGGGGGCTTCACAGGGAGTGTGGAGGGGCTGAGCACTGTTTAGGGACATTTTGAGGAGTCATCTTACCAATCATAAAAAGACAGACACCATATGATTTCACTTATACTTACTTAGAGACGTTAAATTAAAATAGACAAGCTGGGCACGGTGGCACAAACTTTTAATCTCAGCACAAGGGAGGCAGAGGTAAGAGGATGGCTGAGGTGAGTTTGAGGCCACCCTGAGACCGCATAGTGAATTCCAGGTCAGCCTTGGCTAGAGAGAGATCCTACCTCAAAAAACCCAAGATAATTAAATAAATAAATAAATAGACAGACAGTAGAATGGTGGTTGCCAGGGGCCAGGGACAGGGAATTGCTCAGTGGTTCAGGCACTTGCCTGTAAACCCTAAGGACCTGGGTTCAATTCCCTAGTACCCCCATAAAGCCAGATGCACAAAGTGGTTCATGCGCCTGGAGTTTGTTTGCAGTAGTTAGAGGTCCTAGCTTGCCCATTCTCTCCCATTCAGTCTCTTTCTGCCTGCAAATAAATAAACAAAATGAAAATTTAAAAATATTTAAAATGGTAAATTTCGCCAGGCGTGGTGGTGCACGCCTTTAACCCCAGCACTGAGGAGGCAGAGGGAGAAGGATCTATATGAATTTGAGGCCAGTCTAGAAGCACAGAATGAGCTCCAGGTCATCCTGGGCTAGAGGGAGATTCTGCCTCAAAAAAGACCAACAAACATAAAGTGTAGGGAAATATATATATATATATATATATATATATATATATATATATATATGATAAGAAAGTGGGAGGGAGGGATATAAAGGGAAGGAAGAGACAGCAATGGAAGAGAAAATAATGACGAAACATTGCATGCTTTCTCTCATATGTGGAATCTAGATTACATATACACACATTCATTCACACATATATACACATGTATACATGACTAAAAGCAGAAGGAGGGGTATTAGAGGGAAGGGGCAGGGAGAAGGAAACAAGAGAGGGTAATAGGAGCAGTATGAGCAAAGTGCTGTGATAGACATGCACGATAATGTTATAACGAGGGCTGGAGAGACAGATGGCTTAGTGGTTAAGGCGTTTGCCTGCAAAGCCAAAGGACCCAGGTTAGATTCCCCAGGACCTGCGTAAGCCAGATGCACAAGGTGACACATGTGTCTGGAGTTCATTTGCAGTGGTGGAAGGCCCTGGTGCGCCTAATCTCTCTCTCAAGTAAATAAATAAAAATTACAAAAACAAAGAAAATGTCGTAATAGAAAACAGGACTGGAAACTCATCCAAGTAGGGGGAAATGGGTAGCTGAAAGAATATTTACAAAAATAACAGCACTGAGACTAGAGACATGGCTTAGTGATCAAAGACACTTGCTTGCAAAAGTCGGCCAGCCAGGGTTCAATTTCCTAGTACTCACATAAAGCCAGCATCACAAAGTGGCACATGCGTCTAGAGGTCAAACACACATACAAACACTTTCTCTCTAATAAATAAATAAAAATATTTTTAAATGACAGCACTGGTCTTTGGGTGGTCACTTTTTGTTTTCTTTTTTAAATATTTATTTTATTTTTATTTATTTATTAGAGAGAGAGAGAATGGGCACACCAGGGCCTCTAGCCACTGCAAACAAACTTCAGACACATGAGCCACCATATGCATCTGGCTTACATGTGATCTGGGGAATCAAACCTGGGTCCTTAGGCTTCACAGGCAAGTGCCTTAACCACTAATGCATGTCCCCAGGCCCTCTTTGTTTCCTTTACAACAAACACATGTCACTTTCACATTCAGTGAAGTTCTCCCAGCTAGCCCTGGAATCATAGAAAGTTCCACTCCTATTTAAAATTCAAAAATAGTTTCACATAGACTTGGAGCCCACCTTCCGGAAATGCTGCCAAGCATTTCTGTCTGACAAGCTTAACTTAGAAACAAATGTGCATTTCTTGCTCCCCTCACTCCTCCCACCTTTGCCTCAAACTTCCCCCAAGGAGATTGGCTGGAGCACCAGACCCTGGGCACTGACAAGACTTAGCCCTGAGCCCCAACAGGCCATTCTTTCCAACAGCAGACACCAGGGGGAGTCTGTGTTTAACTGGGGAGGAGGGTGAAACTCCAGATAGTTTCTGTGGCCCATCATAGCAGAAGCTGGGCACCAGCATGGCATGGCGCTGGGGTGACCAGACCCCAGAGCGTGATGGGCCCAGGGTTGGGAGCAGGGGCCCATGGACCCCATTTCTCAGCTCGGTGGTCACCCCTGGCAGGTCTTGGCTCCCCCTGCCAGACACCTGAGGGCCTTGGTTTCAAATCTCCAGAGCCCTTGACTTCCTTTGGGGGCGTGATGTGTTCCCGTGCTCTGCTGGGCCTCTCTACTGCAGCGCTCTTCTCGCTGGCTTCAAACAGACCGAGAATAAAGGTCTTCCCCGGTGTCGGCGAAGGCTCTGGAGAGTCAGCTTCTAACCTGTATGCCAGGCTTTGTGACAGTGCTGTCCCCAGCCTCAGAGGATGGTGGCCAGGGGGAAATCCCACCATCTTTGATCTAGGATAGAGAGAATTGGCTAGATGTTTACCAACACATTTGGATGCAGACCATTTCTCTAATATTGAATCATGCAGCACCCTCATGCTTAGTGGCTTAAAAGACAAGTGTTATCCCATAATTTCTCACAAGATGGCAAGATGTGTCCAGTGCCTTTCTGGCTGTTGGCTGGAGCTGGCCCTTAGTCAGTGCCATGTGGGACAGCCTGTAAGACAGTTCACAGAGTGTGGCTTCTGTCAGAGTGAGCACCTTTGAGAGTGAGCAAGGAGAAAGTGAGAGAGGGCAGCCCAAGATAGAAGCCATAGATTTTTTATTTTTTATTTTTTTATTACTAACAACTGACCCAGGCCCCCAGCCCCTCACTGTGGATTCTAGACAAGTGCTCTGCCACTGAGCCACACCCCAGCCCCTCACTGTGGATTCTAGACAAGTGCTCTACCACTGAGCCACGGCCCCAGCCCCTCACAGTGGATTCTAGACAAGTGCTCTACCTCTGAGCCACGCCCCCAGCCCCTCACTGTGGATTCTAGACAAGTGCTCTACCACTGAGCCACGCCCCCAGCCCCTCACTGTGGATTCTAGACAAGTGCTCTACCACTGAGCCACGGCCCCAGCCCCTCACTGTGGATTCTAGACAAGTGCTCTACCACTGAGCCACGCCCCCAGCCCCTCACTGTGGATTCTAGACAAGTGCTCTACCACTGAGCCATGCCCCCAGCCCCTCACTGTGGATTCTAGACAAGTGCTGTACCACTGAGCCACGCCCCCAGCCCCTCACTGTGGATTCTAGACAAGTGCTCTACCACTGAGCCACGGCCCCAGCCCCTCACTGTGGATTCTAGACAAGTGCTCTACCACTGAGCCACGCCCCCAGCCCCTCACTGTGGATTCTAGACAAGTGCTCTACCACTGAGCCACGGCCCCAGCCCCTCACTGTGGATTCTAGACAAGTGCTCTACCACTGAGCCACGCCCCCAGCCCCTCACTGTGGATTCTAGACAAGTGCTCTACCACTGAAGTACATCTTCATCCACCTCATACATTGGTTAATGATGGAAACACGTTCTAAGAAATGTGCCATTGGTAATTTTGTCATTGGGGGAACACCATCAAGTGAATTTATATAAACCTAGGTGGTGTAGGTTAACCATTGGACATGTTTTCTCCCTGAAATGAAGAGATGCAGTAAACTCAAGGTGGTGATGCACACTTATGATCCCAGTGCTCAGGAAGGGAGAGTAATAGAGGCTAGATATAGCTCAGTTGGTTGAGTGCTTGTCTAGCATGCATGACACCCCGTGTTCAATCCCCAGCACTGTATAAACTGAGTGTGGTATGCACACTTACAATTCCAGCACTTGGGAGGCAGAGGCAAGAAGATCAAGAGTTCCAGGTCATCCTTGGTTTCATAGCAAGTTCAAAGCCAGCCTGAGCTACATGAGACCCTGTCTCAAAATAATAAAAATGGGGGCTGAAGAGATGGCTCAGCAGTTAAAGTGTTTGCCTGCAGAGCCTAACGACCTGGGTTTGATTACCCACATAAAGTCAGATGCACAAAGTGGCACATGCATCTGGAGTTCATTTGCAGTGGCTGGAAACCCGAGCAGTGCCTATTCTCTCTCTCTGCCTCTTTCCCTCTGTCAAATAAATAAATAAAAACAAAATATTTTAAAACTAATAAAAATGCTAGTAAACAAAAGCCGTATGAGGCTGCTGCTGGCACGCCTGTGTAACATTTCCTACTGTTTTACAGTAATTTAATATTTATTAATTTAACTTAATTTAATTTATTTATTTGAGAGAAAGAGGCAGATAGAGAGAGAGAATGGGCATGCCAGGGCTTCCAGCCACTGCAAACAAACTCCAGATGCATGCTGCCACCTTGTGCATCTAGTTTACATGGGCTCTGGGTAATCAAACCTGGGTCCTTAGGCCTCACAGGCAAGCACCTTACCCACGAAGCCATCTCTCCAGCCCCTTAATATTTATTGTTTATTTATTTATTAGAAAGAGATAAGAGAGAGAGAGAGAACGGGCATACCAGGGCCTCTAGCCACTCTAAACAAACTTCAAATGCATGTCCCACCTTGGGCATCTGGTTGACATGGCTGCTGGGGAATCGAACCTGGGTCTTTAGGCTTCACAGGCAAGTACCTTAACCCCTAAGCCAACTCTCCAACCTTACAGTAATTTTTGTGAGACAAGATTTCCCTTGCTTTACACTGGTCTTGAACTTGCCTTCCTCTTGTCTCTACCTTCTGAGTTTTGAAATTACAGACATTATCACCATACCCTAATACAGTAAACGTTTTTTCTAAGTAGAAGGACCACACTCTAGAACAACATTAAGGGCTGGGAGATGGATCAGTGGTTGTAACTTGCTTGCAAAACCTGATGGTCAGGGTCCAGTTACCTAGTGCCTACATAGAGCCAGGTAGCACTAAGTGGCACATGCGTCTGGAGTTTGTTTGCAGTGGCAAGAAGCCCCGATGTGCCCATTCTCTCTTTCTCTCTCTCAAGTAAGTAAATACTTAAAATAGCATTCTAAAGTACACTATAATAAACCAGTAACATAGCGGTTTACTATCATTATTAAGTCTTTTTCTTTTTTTTTTCTTTTGTGTGTGTGTGTGTGTGTGTGTGTGTGAGAGAGAGAGAGAGAGAGAGAGAGAGAATTGGCATGCCAAGGCCTCCAGCCACTGCAATCAAACTCCAGATGCGTGCACCACCTATGTGCATCTCACGTGTCACCTTGTGCATCTGGCTTACGTGGGATCTGGGAAGTCCAACATGGGTCCTTAGGCTTTGCAGGCAAGTGCCTTAACCACTAAGCCATTTCTCCAGCCTTTTTCTTTTTTCAAGGTAGGGTCTCACTCTAGCCCAGACTGGCCTGGAACTCACTCTGTACTCTCGGGCTGGCCTCGAACTCACTGTGATTCTCCTACCTCAGCCTCCTGAGGGCTGGGATGAAAGGCGTGTGCCACCACACCTGGTGTAATGCTTAATCTTATTTTCAACATGGTTCCATTGAGAGACTCTCAGGAGATCAGTAAATAGCTTACTTCAAGGTATGTTTATCAGAATATTTCCGGGAAGAATAACAAAGGGGAAGACCCACCCTGAGAGTGAGTTGTGTCACCCCGGAGGCGCAGGCAACGCTGCTGTGGGCTGGGTCATGTACCAGGCAAGCTGGGCTTTCTCCGTCTGTTCAGAGACAGGAAAGATGGGGGTGTGGTCTCTCTTTCTGGGAGAGCCTGAAGAGAATGGGGTTCTGACAACTGCATAGGTCTTTTCCCAGGAGGGGGATTCCAGTCATTGCCGGGGTCCTTAGTGCTACTCCGTGTGGTCCTTGTTGGAGTGCCTTGTAGGCATCTGTTTCCTCCGTTTTTTAGTGACATAAATACCGTCATGTCCCATGTTAAGCAGACTTTTTCACTGCTGTACACCTGAGAGCAGTTTTGGGAGGAAGGGTTTAACTCAGCTCTGTTTCAGAGCCATCAGTCATAGCAGGAAGAGCGTGGAGGAACGGAATCATTCTACCCGTGGCCACCAGGAAGCTGAGTGAGGGCAGCAAGAGGCCAGGGCAGGATGGACCCTTCAAAGACAGGCCTCCAGCAGCCTACTTCCTCCAGCCAGAGCCTACCTCCCATTGTGTTCCCCATAATACCTCAATAGCTTATGTAAATATTCAAAAAATTATTTATCTATTTGAGAGAGAGAGAGAGAGAGAGAGAGGGAGCAAGAGGCAGAGAGAAAGTGAGTATGGGTGCACCAGGACATCCTGCCACTGCAAATGAACTCCAGACGCATGTGCCACTTTGTGCATCCGGCTTATGTGGACACTGGGGAATTGAACCCAGTGCATCAGGCTTCGTAAGCTGAACCATCTCTCCAGCCCTTATTTAAATTTTGAATTACGTCAGAGCGTCCTCGCAATCCAACAGTTCCTGGAAATGCTATCTGACACACCCAGAGGTGTGATTCTCTTATCTACAAGGTGTCTCCCTGTCCAATTCAGTTGACAGCCAGAATTAATCATCACGCAGCCACTACACTGTGTTTACGAACGAGGAGCCAGGTCAAGAACCTTGTTCACTTGGGGCTAGTGGCGGAGCTGGTGGAGCCCTCGGAAGAGTGACTTCAGAGTCCCTGCACTTAAGCATGTCAGGTCTTCCTGCTCGCAGACGTGACCTCCAGTGGGATGGGGAGATTGGGCTGTCACACTCTATAATAAACACCATAGCATGTCATTCTGTTTCCAATTCTCCTTCAGTGCATTTCATTCTGTTAAGCAGGAAGTCTCCAGTTTGACGCCAGTGTGCCTTGAATACGCTAGATGACGTCTCCCTTTTAAAGATGAGAACGGGGACTGGCTTAGAGATAGGAAGGGAGGGAGGAGAGGAATAGAAAGGTAGGGATAGAGAACTAGGGGGGCAGTGGGATCCAGCTCAGTGGTAGAACCCTTGCCTAGCATGTTCAGTCTCTGTCCATGCATCACCTTTCTTCCTGTGGCGGAACCGGGTCAAAGATCAGAGATGTGTCAGCCCACCTTGGGGTTCTCATGGGCTTTGCTCCATAAGTCATTTAGTGAGGTGCACCGAATAGAATTGACCCCTCCTCCACAGTTCAATAACCCAGTGATTACTGTTCCAGGGCACTTTGGAGGCTCCGGGAAGGCCAGGGGAGCTTTTTTTTTTTTTTATTTATTTATTTATTTTTTTTTTAAATTGAAACCTGATGCTGCATTGAGCACTCAGACCTGTTATGCAAACCAAGGGGTGCTCTGGTCCTAACATTTTTATGGCCATAAAAGACTAATTATTGATGGTTTTTTTTTTTTGTGGAATGGTGTTTTTCTTTTCCTTTCTTTTCTTTTCTTTTCTTTTCTTTTATTAGGGAGAGAGAGAATGGGCACACCAGGGTCTCCAGCCACTGCAAATGAACTCCAGACGCATGTGCCACCTTGTGCATCTGGCTTACATGGGTAATGGGGAATCAAACCTGGGGTCCTTAGGCTTTGCAGGCAAGTACCTTAACTGCTGAGCCATCTCTCCAGCCCCGGAATGGTGCTTTAATGACACAAGTCCCATCACTGTTCCAAGCCTATAATTTAAAAATTGCTGCTCAAAGCAGGGCATGGTGGTGCACACCTTTGATCCCAGCTCTCAGGAGGCAGAGGTAGGGAGGATCACCATGAATTCAAGG
The DNA here is from genome assembly GCA_036346955.1 of Dipus sagitta. Taxonomy (NCBI): domain Eukaryota; kingdom Metazoa; phylum Chordata; class Mammalia; order Rodentia; family Dipodidae; genus Dipus; species Dipus sagitta. Next base: position 4,041,891 of record CM070775.1, on the reverse strand, counting down.
CCACCCTGAGACTACATAGTGAATTCTAGGTCAGCCTGGGCTAGAGTGAGACCCTACCTTGAAAAGAACAAAAACAAACAAAACAACCAATAAAACCCCCAAAATGTTGCTCAATACTGAAGGTGAAATGATTTTGCTGCTCCTAATCTGTTAAAGTTGTAAGAGTTAATAGTGTTGAGAGCATCAGTGGCTAGACACTTGGCCATAGATGTGTGTGCCCATATGTGGCACTGGGTGGGTGGTCTGTGGCCTGGGCACCTCTCGTGAGCAGGCCAGACACTCAGCTCTGGAGAACAGAGACATTGGGAAGCCACCCTAAACCCCAAACAGCCTCCCAGGCGGCTGCCCCACCCACAGGCCTCACATGGAAATGTTGGTATAGCCAAATGTGGAGTCTGAATGTGAATCGTCCCCATAGTCTCGTGTGTTTGTGTTAAGCCTCGTGCTCGGCTGGCGGCAGTTTGGAAGGTGGAGCCTCGCAGAGGAGGTGGCTGCTCAGGTGGGCCTTGGGGTGTTACACGCCAAGCTCCCCTTGTCGGAGGTGGCTCACTCCAAGTGCTTCTTTGCCCTGCTGCCTGCTCCTGCCGCACTTGCCCCACCATGGGGAAGTTTCTTCTTGAAACTAAGCTGAAATAAACCCTTTCCTCCCGTCGTTGGCTGCTTCTGGCTGGGCATTTTTGTCCCAGCAACAAGAAGGTTACTGCTATACCGTATATTTTGCTAGCTTATTTTCAGAATTTTCTATTTATTTTTAACTTAACTAATTAATTAATTAATTATTATTATTGTTATTATTTTTGAGATACAGTCTCTCTCTAGCCCAGACTGACCTGAAATTCACTATGTAGTCTCAGGGAGGCCTTGAACTCACAGTGATCTTCCTACCTCTCCCTCCCAAGTGCTGGGACTAAAGGTGTGCTATGGCTAATTTTATTTTTATTTTTTAAATACAGTTCATTTAATTAATTAATTTATTTATTTGAGAGAGAGAGAGAGAGAGAGAGAGAGAGAGGGAGAATGGGCACGCCAGGGCCTCCAGCCACTGCAAACGAACTCCAAATGCATGTGCTTCCTTGAGCATCTGCCTTACGTGGGTCCTGGGGAATCTAATCGGGGTCCTTTGGCTTTGCAGGTGAGCACCTTAACCACTAAGGCGTCTTCACCAGCCCTAATTTCATTTTTTATTGTAGTAAAAGACACATAACATGAAATTCACCTTTTCTTTTCCCTCTGAGGTAGGGTCTCACTCTAGCTCAAGCTGACCTGGAATTCACTATGGAGTCTCAGGGTGATCTCAAACTCATGGTGATCCTCCTACCTCTCTGCTCCTGAGTGCTGGGATTAAAGGCATGTGCTATCACACCCAGCTAAATTTACCATTAGATTTTTAAAAATTTATTTATTTGTGACAGAAAGAGGCAGACAGAGAATGAGTATGGGTGTGCCAGGACCTCTTGCCACTGCATATGAACTCCCGACACATGTGCCACTTTGTGCATCTGGCTTTATGTGGACTGGGGAATTAATACTGGGCTATTAGGGTTTTGAGCAAATGCCTTTAACTGCTGAGCCATCTCTCCAGCCCCAAACTTACCATTTTAACCTGGACTCCTCTCAGGGGGAGGGTGTGGAGCCATATTGGACCACCACAGGCCTAGCTTTTTACAAGTCATCTTTTTTTTTTTTTAATTTTTTTATTTTTCGAGGTAGGGTCTCACTCTGGCCCAGGCTGACCTGGAATTAACTCTGTAATCTCAGGGTGGCCTTGAAGTCAGGGTGATCCTCCTACCTCTGCCTCCCGAGTGCTGGGATTAAAGGCGTGCACCACCATGCCGGCTATATATATATGTGTGTGTGTGTGTGTATATATATATATATATATATATATATATATATATATATCAAGTCATCTTTTAAAAATGTTTTAAGATTTTATTTAAGAGAGAGAGAGCGAGAGAGCTAGAGATAGAGAGAGAGAGAGAGAGAGAGAATGAGCATGCCAGGTCCTCCAGCCACTGTAAAGGAACTCCAGATGCATGCGTCACCTTGTACATCTGGCTTACGTGGGTCCTGGGGAATCGAACCTGGTTCCTTTAGCTTCTCAGGCAAGCGCCTTAACTGCTAGGCCATCTCTCCAGCCCCAAGAGTCATCTTTGAGACAGGATGGCCGTGGCAAGGAGGAGGACAGAGGAGCGGGAAGAGGGACACCTCAGGACCAGAGGTGCATGTGCACCTCTGCGCAGTGTGTTATCTTCAGGTCCCCTGGGCAGCCCTCTCTGTGCCACCCCACCTTCCATTGAGCCCCTCGCTCCTCCCTCTCTCCCCAGCACGACCTAGGTCTAGGCGTCAGAGAGAGTCGGGGGTCAAAGGCCTGAGCCGGGCCGCGCGCGGAGCTGTCCAGCACCGGAGGCGGGGCGTGCGCCCCCGGCCCGCCCCAGCCGCCTGCACCCGCCCCTGCCAGCGCCACTGCGGCTCGGCGGGCGCGTCACGTGGCTGGCGCGGCTCCGGGCTCCGGGCGCGGGGCCGGGCGGGAGCACCGACGAGCCCACCGCCGACGCATCCATCCCCTGCCGCGGCTCCAGCGGGGCTATGGGCGCGCCGGGGGTCCCTGCGCTCCGGCCGGCCTCCGCGCGGCGGGGCCTGGGGCTCGGGGACGGCGGCGGGCGGGGGTCGTGACGCCGCGGCCGAGGTGGCCCCGCGCGCTGCGGCCCTGCACCGCCTCCGCCGCCGCCGCCGCCGCCGTGCCCGCCCCGGCCCCAGGGCACCGGCTTGGCATGGAGAAGCGGGCGTCCTCCGGGCCAGAGGGGGCGCCGGGCGCCCGGGCGCAGCTCGCCGTCGTCTGCCTGGGTGAGTGGGCCGCGCAGGCCTGGCGCGGTCCGGGGCCGGGTCGGGGTCTCCAAGCCCGCAGCTCCGCGCTTCCCCGCCCGCCACCAGCGCCACCTGCGCCCGCACGGCGATGGCCCAGGCGCCGGGTCCGCAGCATCCTCCGTGCGCCCGGGCTTCCAGCCTCGGAGCTCGCCCCACGCTTCCTGCAGGGGCTGCTGGCAGCTTAGCCCCCCTCTGGGGGCGCCCGGGGCCTCCCGAGAGGTGGACAAAGGCCCGGACCGCTGCCTCCCCACCCGCCCCAAGCAGGAACTGTTTCCTGTCTGGACTCGGGGTGGGCCTGAGTGCTGGCCAAAGACGGAGAGTGCACGGGGCAGCTGCGAGAATGACTCATTTTCCCTTTGTGTGTTGCCAGACCTACAAGGTGGTGGGCCTGCTCCGGCCTGGTGGGAGGGAGGGGGGGGAGAGAGAGAGAGAGAGAGAGAGAGAATCAGTCCCTGGGAGGGTTAGTGACCGGCTAGGCCTCACACCTGAGCTGGCGAGCTCCTCCCCTGTCCAGGATTTATTTTTTCCTGTTCACCTTCTCAGGGCCATGTGCGGGAGGAGGGGGTTAAATCCTCAACCCACATGGCTCTTTTATTTACCTCGATGAAGGAGGGAGGCCCTTCGAAGCTAGGGTCATTAGGGGACACGCTGTGATGTCACTGTTGAGGGACACATTGGGAAAACCGCCTTCGTTTTAAGCTGTCACCCTCATCTGCCCCCTCCCCCACCCGGAATGAGAAAGGGTGGAATCTGGGGGAAGGCCGTGGTTGCTGGTCAGTCTAGGGACTTAATGCCCAGGGTGCGCATCCCACAGGCTGGGGATTCTGGAAGGCCCTGAACTGCTGGTGTGTTCTGGGGTGAGATCAGAACGCCCCTGGGTCCGATGGGCATGTCTGGGCTCAGTAGAGGCCCCACTTCTCCGAGCTGCTCCAAGGATGCCCTTTGCATCTTCAGTAGGGGAGGAAGCACTCCGAGCCCCAAGAAGTTGGATTTGCCTCTCATGCCGTCTAGATCCTCTTTCTAGACGGGAGCCCCTAAAGTGAAAAGATGCCCGGTGCGGCTGGGCACTTCAGGAGGTGGCAGGAGGAGGTTTGTTTTTTTCTTCAGGCCAGCATGGTGCAGGAAACAGGACAGTGCTGTCACAACACTACAACACTAGCTGAGCGTCCCTGTAAAGCGGGAACGGACCAGAACTTTCCCTGCACAGCTGCTGGCTGGGGGAACTGGTTGGCAAAGGCCCTTGGAGGGAGGAAGCCCTTCAAGGTGGTGGCAGCCCCCCTCCTTCTGATAGGCAGGGCCCCCACTTGGGTTGAGCCTATGTTTTGCATGACCCCAAGCCCAACAGGGAGGCCCCTAACTCCAAGGCAGGAGGGAGGTGAGGTGGGGTGATGCTGCGGGCTAGCAAGCTGTGGTGTGCTAGGGCTGTCCTGAGACTGCTGGACGCCTCACCCTCTGCCTGTTCCAAGTGGCCGTGCTCTGTGGGACAAAGGGGATCAGCTCTGACTTTGCCTGCGTTGACCTGGGTTCCTGCATCAGCTGCCACTAGTTTGCGGCAGGCGCCTGGGACCTTGGCGAGCCACTGCCCCCCTACTGACCCCTCTCTGTGTCTCCCACAGTGAACCTGTTTCTCACTGGGAGGCTCAGCAGCGCCGTTCCTGCCTTAGGTGAGTAAGCCCCCCACCCCCACCGGCCTTTCTGGGTTCATGACCTCTGAGGACCTTTAGTCCTGGGCTCCACCCTGTGGCCAGCAGGTCTCTTGTTGGATAACCTGCTTGCTCATCTTTTCAGTATCACCAAGGAGCTGCTTGGCTTTGGGACGGCTTCAGTTTCCTGTGCTACAAAAGGGGCAGAACACCAGACCACCTCAAACCTGGGAGTTGGGGCCCATGGTAGCAACGTGCTTAGTGTGGTGTCTGGCGTGCAGTGGCTTGCTAGCCCTGAGCACTCCAAACCTCCCTGTGCAATTGGTGGGCTGTGGGGCTCCTGAGGGCCATTTGATGCCTTTGCATTGCTTCTCTGTATCAAATAATACCTGGGACTTAACTTACAGCAGCAAGACTCATGCTGCCGCGGGTGTGTCATTGCCAGTGCAAAAAGAAGCTTAAAAAGATCTTTTTTCGCTAAAAAAATTATTTTTATTTATTAGAGACAGAGAGAGGGAGAGGGAAAGAGAGAGAGGGAGAGGGAAAGAGAGAGAGGGAGAGGGAGAGAGGGAGAGGGAGAGAATGGACACGCCAGGGCCTCTAGCCACTGCAAATGAACTCCAGATGCATGTGCCACCATGTGCATCTGGCTTATGTGGGACCTAGGGAATTGAACCTGGGTCCTTAAGCTTTGCAGGCATACGCCTTAACTGCTAAGCCATTTCTCCAGTGTTCTTTTTACTTTTTTTTTTTTAAAAATTCTTTTCTTTTCTTTCTTTCTTTATTTATTTTGGTTTTTCGAGGTAGGGTCTCACTCTGGCCCAGGCTGACCTGGAATTCACTATGTAGTCTCAGGGTGGCCTCGAACTCACGGCGATCCTCCTACCTCTGCCTCCCAAGTGCTGGGATTAAAGGCGTGCACCACCACGCCTGGCTTACTTTTTTAAAAAAATTATTTATTTATTAGCATGTGTGTGGTGGGGGAAATATGGGTGTGCCCAGGGCTGTTGCTGCTGCAAATGAATGCCCGATCCTTTTGCCACTTTTTGTGTCTGGCTTTACATGGGTGGCTGGGGAAATTGAATCCTGGGCTAGCAGGCTTTGCAAGCAAACACCTTTAACTGCTGAGCCATCTTTCCAGCTCTCCCCAACCCCCCCAAGTTTTGTTTTTGGCTTTCCAGTTGTGCTTGGCAGTAAAAACCTGTAATTCCAGCTATTTGGGAAGCTGATACAGGATGATAGAAAGTCAAGACCTGCTCTGGGCTACAGAATGAGTTCACAGCCAGCTTGGACAACTTCAGTGAGACTTTATCTCAAATCAACAACAAAATTTATTAAAAACTAAAAACAAAAATCCAAACAAAAACAAGGAAAGGGATGTAGCTCAGTGGTAGAGCACTTGTCTAGAATCCAGAGAGGGGCTGGGGGCGTGGCTCAGTGGTAGAGCACTTGTCTAGAATCCACAGTGAGGGGCTGGGGACGTGGCTCAGAGGTAGAGAACTTGTCTAGAATCCACAGTGAGGGGCTGGGGGCGTGGCTCAGAGGTAGAGCACTTGTCTAGGATCCACAGTGAGGGGCTGGGGACTTGGCTCAGAGGTAGAGCACTTGTCTAGAATCCACAGTGAGGGGCTGGGGATGTGGCTCAGAGGTAGAGCACTTGTCTAGAATCCACAGTGAGGGGCTGGGGGCGTGGCTCAGAGGTAGAGCACTTGTCTAGAATCCACAGTGAGGGGCTGGGGGCGTGGCTCAGCGGTAGAGCACTTGTCTAAAATCCACAGTGAGGGGCTGGGGCGTGGCTCAGAGGTAGAGCACTTGTCTAGAATCCACAGTGAGGGGCTGGGGACTTGGCTCAGAGGTAGAGCACTTGTCTAGAATCCACAGTGAGGGGCTGGGGACTTGGCTCAGAGGTAGAGCACTTGTCTAGAGGCCCTAGGCTCAAGCCCTAGTATAAAAAAATTAAGCAAAGAGAAAAGAAAAGAAAAATAGACGACTTTCCATCACAGCTCAGTTCTGCGGTATTGGGATGAGGGAAAGCAGAACCCCAAATCTTTGTTGGGGTTTCCAGGGCAGCAGCAGGCAGGTTGAGAGCTTAGGTAGCTCAGAAGCGACCACTTTGAATGACTTCAAGGGCGTGGCTAAGGACAGGCTCTGGACGCCTGGCATCTGGTCAAGGTTAGGGTGGGAGGGGAGGGGAGGGTACTGGCTGCTGTATGAGGGTCCGGACGTGGGTGGATCAGGACACATCCTAGAGAAAGGCAAGTTCCAGGCTAGCGAGCTGGCAGAGGAGAGGTTGACTTTGGCCTGTAGTGCACACAGGGTGTGAGAAAACACAGAACTCCTGTGCTGGCTTCCTGCGGTCAGTGTCGGCTGGCCATCTGATGACCAGCTTTGGGCTCTGGCCTGGTGCCAAGCACGGCAGAGACTGTTACGAGGAGGAGGAGGAGAAGTCACGAAGATCCAGTCTCCGTTTCCGAGGGGCTGTCAACCCCCCCCCCCCATGTTGAAAAATGAAGAGTTTTGTGATGGGACAGTAAGGGACCCCGTTTTATAATTGACATGCCCAATAAGCCTCACCATCTCTTGCTAATTCAGCCCAGCTCTAAAAAGGTATGAAAGTGCTGGGCGTGGTGGTGCATGCCAATGATCCCTGTACTGGGGAGGCCGAGGCAGGACGATTGCAAGTTTGAGGCCAGCGTGGGTAACAGAGGGCGCTCTAGGCTAGTCTGGGCTCCATAGAGCCTGTCTTCAGACCTGTGCACGGCCAGCCGCCCCCAGCCCGGCTCGCACTGAAGGCGTCCCGGGTGTTAGAATGAAGAACTTTTAGAGGAAGGGCCTCTGGCTGGCGTGCTCACGGCTGGGGGAGGGGGATCCGTAGAGGCTGGTCGCCCTGCCTGACCTGAAGGCCGGGGCTCTGTCCTCATGACACCTCCTGCACCCTGCTCTGTGCTTTCTGCAGCTTTGCTTCCTCTGCTGACCAAGGCTGGCCCAGGGCCCTGCTTCACTCAGCATTAAACCAGCCCAGGCCATAGAGGACAGACAGCCCCGTGTTCCCATCCCCTTTTCCGGGAAAAGACTGCCTGGCTGAGGTCCCTGACCAGGGTAAAGTGCAGGAAGGTGGTGGTGCGGGGGGGGGGGGGGCTCAAGAGGTAGTTGACATCTTACGGATATGAGCCCCAGGCCAGCCCTGAGGCTGGTGATAGGTGAGCGCATTTCCCACTGCAAAAGTAATGCGCGAGGACACAGCTCACTGACGGGGCCCGAGAGAGGAAGCCATCTGTCCTGCGGCCTCGTGGTGGCTTTTCTCAGCTCTCGGGACCTCAGGTCTCTCAGGCTCCTTGTTGCTGACCTCCAGGGCTTGGGGCTTGGCCTTCCTGTTGTCACATTATGCCAGGCGGGTTGTCCAGGGTATCGATGGCTCTGGCAATTGCACCTGCACTTGCGCTCCATCAGCCCTTGCTTCCGGCTTTCAGGAAGGCTTGCCAATGCTTTGGACCAGGAGAGGACACGGCCCATGAAAGCGTCCAGTCATCTCCTTTCCACTTAGCCGGCCACAGAGGGCCAGGGCAATCCTCTGCTAGAGCAAAGGCAGGTCCCTTCCACTTCACGCTCAGACAAGACCTCTCCAGCCCCCAGGACCACACAGAGACCTCCCTTGCATCAGTATCCCCCAGATACACAGGGCTTCCATCTCTGCTAAGCCCACCTGCCCTAACATACTCTGCCACACTCTCACGTCTCATGAGGCATTCCTGTAGACAACCTTGTTCCGTTGGTCTGTCTCCCATTCCCCATCCCGTGAATGCTGCCTCCAGATCGTCACTCTCCCGATTTTCCACCCATCACACTGAGACCAGCAACATGCACAGACTCCAATTTACAGATGGACAAGCTGAGGCCCAGTGCAGAAGGGTACATCTGGCAGTGGGGACTGGGTTTCTTTTTTTTTTGGTTCATTTTTTTATTTGTTTATTTGAGAGTGACAGAGAGAGAGAGAGAGAGAGAGAGAGAGAGAGGGAAAGAGGCAGATAGATAGAGACTGGGCGTGCCAGGGCTTCCAGCCACTGCAAACGAACTCCAGACGCGTGCGCCCCTTGTGCATCTGGCTAACGTGGGTCCTGGGGAATCGAGCCTCGAACCGGAGTCCTTAGCCTTCACAGGCAAGCGCTTAACCACTAAGCCATCTCTCCAGCCTGGACTGGGTTTTTAAAAAATATTATTTATTTGAGAGAGAAAGATACAGATAGTCTCTAGCCACTGCAAACAAATTCCAGACACATGCACCACTTTGTGCATCTGGATTTATGTGGATCTCGAGAATTGAACCTGGGTCCTTTGGCTTTGCAGACAAGTGCCTTCACCGCTAAGCCATCTCTCCAGCCCCTGGGACTGGGTTTATCAGCCTTACTGTAGCCTAGGTCTGGGCCCCCTGAGTTAGTGCACTGGGGTGGATGAGGCTGTATGTGTGTGTGTGTGTGAGAGAGAGAGAGGGGGGGGGAGAGGAAGAGAGAACAAGAGTGGGGTTGGGGGCAGACGGGCTGAGCTGGCATCGTCCAGGCCTGTTGCCAAGTGATGTCCAGTCAAGAGCCCTTACAGAGCTCCCAGCTCCCACAACAGACCCAGTCTCCCTCTTGTTGTGGCTGGTGGCTGCAGAATCATAGTCCCTGTGGTCCCTGTGAAGAAGAGCAAGCAGTTGACAGAGGCCCTGAGGTGGAAAGCTCTGAGGAAGGCCTGGGGTTCCCATGGTGATGACGTGGGGTAGAGCTGACAAGAGGTTGGGATGGCAGTGGGCCAGTCACCTGGTCAGACAGGCCACCCAGCCCCTGAACAAATGGGCAGATACAGGCGTTGAGGTGCCAGGGCTCTGGCCGAGGCATGAAGAGAGCACGGTGCCACCTCAGGGCTCTGCTGATTCAGAGGCTCGGAGCTTCCACTGCTTTACCCTGAAGACGGGGGGGGAAGAGGCATCTGCAGTCTCCCCAATGCCCTCCCTGTCCAGGAGCCCTCAGCCCCAAACCTTCTGGAAGGAGAAATCTCTTAGGGCATACCAGAGTGGCACCCAAATCTGCGAGATCCCCTTGGTTGGTTTCACCCACCAGTGCAGGCTGGGAGCACTGGGCATGTTGGGTTGAGCACGTGATTCAGTGACTTGGCACTTGCCCACCTGGGCTGGGGACCAAGTGTGTTGTTCCCATGTCCCCGGTGAGGCATCCAAAGTGTGGGAGGCCGTGTCCTGGGGACAGGTGCCAGCGCCAGGGACAGGTGCGCACTTTGCTGAGTTGGGACTCTTGGGGCTCTAAGGATGACCAGCTTTGTATTAGGGACAGAAGTAGTATTTCTTTACTTTTACTTACTAGAGAGAGAGACTGAGACAGAGAGAATGGGCATGCCAGCCACTGCAAATGAACTCCAGATGCATGTGCCACCTTGTACATCTGGCTTATGTGGGTCCCGAGGAACCGAATGCGGGTCCTTTGGCTTTGGAGGCAAGTGCCTTAACCACTAAGCCATCTCTCCAGCCCCAGAAGTAGTACTTCTTTCTCCTTCCCTTCCTTCCTCCCTTCTTCCCTCTCCTCCAGCTTCTTCTCCTCTTTCTCTTCCTCCACTCTCTTTTTGGAGATAGGGCTGGCCTGGAATTCACTGTGTAGTTTAGGCTAGTCTCAAACTCATGACCATCCTGCTTCGGTCTCCTGAGCGCTGGTGTCGCCTGTTGTGTGCCCTCACGCCTAGTCAAAGGGGGCATTTCTGACTCATCTCTTTGATGTCACTGTGAGCTACTGGTAGCTTGACCACATCGCAGGGTTGGATATCTAGCTCCCAGCAGAACTGGTGTCACCCACCCCCAGCTTGTGCCTGAGGACGCTCAGTAGGTAAGGAAATGCCCATCAAAGGTTCACACTGGGCTCCCACTGTGTGTCAGGCAGCATGCGGTCCCCTGGGGACAGTGAGTTTGGCCAGGGCACCCCAGCCTGCACTCACTGGGAGCTTGCCACTGAATAATCCCAGGAATAGGGGGAATCACCATGTGGCAGAAGCTGAGAAGAGAAGAGGGGTGGAGGATGGGTGCTTTGTTGGGCATGGCCTGGTGAGTGGTTCTCATTAAGGGACTTAGGGGCTGGAGAGATGGCTTAGCAGTTAAGGCACTTGCCTGCAAAGCCAAAGGACCCAGGTTCGATTCCCCAGGTCCCACGTAAGCCAGATGCACAAGGTGGCATATGCATTTGGAGTTTGCTTGCAGGGGCTGGAGGCCCTGGCGTGCCCATTCTCTCTCTCTTTCCCTTTCCCACTCTCTCTCAAATAAATAGATAAAAATAAAAAGAAGGGACTTCAGGGTTGGAGAGATGGTTTAGTGGTTAAGGCGCTTGTGTGCAAAGCCTAAGGACCTAGGTTTGACTCCTCAGGACCCACATAAACCAGATGCACATGGTGGTGAATGTGTCTGGAGTTCATTTACAGTGGCCAGAGGCCCTGATGTGCCCATTTATTCTCCCCCTTCTCTGTCTGTTGCATAAATGAATAAAAAATATTTTTAAAATAGAAGGGACTTCGGAGAGATGAAGCTGAGTAGGAGTGAGTAAGTGTGATTGGAGGGCAATGGAGGAAAGTCTCCTGAGTGAGGGCATCTAGGACAACAGAAGCAGTTGCTGTCGTGGGAGGTTGACAGTGGACTTGGGGGAAGGGTTGTTCATTTCCCTGAGCCTCGGTGCCCACATCTGTGAAACTGGGCCTGCCTTCATCTCAGGCCTGCATCTGATAAGCCAGTGTAGTGGGGCTTGTGGTGGTGTGGGGAGGCTGAGAGAGGGACGCAGTCAAGTGCACAGGTGCCCTGCCTGGCCCTTGGAGGGGTTCGCACCTCAGGGCAGGGGGGTCACTGTGCTGCCCCGGCTTCGGGCCTTCACGCTGGGTGGATGCAGCTGGGGAGCAGAGGCTGCAGCTGGTGGGCTGTGAGGCCGACGCTGTGCTGGGCTTCTGTCACCCTGGCTGACGGTCGCTGTGTGCTCGTCCCTGACGCCGCATCCGGGCAGCACTCTGCAAATGCCTGCTAGCTGAGGGCTGGTCAGCCTTTCGGAGCCTGTGTCCTCAACTGGCTAGGACGCCTGCCTCCAGGACCTTCTCACAAACGCCCAAGATAAAACCCCAGTTTCATTCAGGGTGTCTTCGGACCTGGCCTGCACCTGCCGCCAGGGTCTGCACAGACAGTGCCGCCTTCCTTCCCCCCGCCCGCTCTGCGTCAGGTCTGCCCGCTTCCATTCCAGCCAGGGCCGGGCTTTGGCCTGGCGCACTCAGCATTTCTGCCGGTTTTGCTTGGTGCATAGAAGGTGCTGACTAAACTAAATACGTACCCGGTGGCTCCTGGGCCTGAGGTCTACAGAGGTAGGCAGGGGACCCTGACAAGACTGCCCGAGTAGGCCTGGCAGAATTTGCCACTGAGCTGAAGTCCCCAGGCCTTACATCGCAGTGCTGGTGGCCAACGGGAGTCGGTGGCTTGCTGTCCACCCTGCGGGAGGGGTGCAGTGTGCCCGTTCTGTGCAGGGCTCTACACCTGAGTCCACGTGGCTCCTCCGTGGCTTCTGTGAGACTCAAGCTGTAGCCTTGCCCTTGTCCATGGCCGCCACTGTCTGGACTTGATCCCGCCAAGCCAAACCTGCTCCCCACCCAGAGACGAGCAGGCATTTCTCGGCCTCCTCTCCCCATAGCTGCGTGCAGTGGGAAGCTGGAGCAGCACACAGAGCGGCGAGGCGTCATCTACAGCCCGGCCTGGCCTCTCAACTACCCTCCAGGCACCAACTGCAGCTGGTACATCCAGGGTGACCGTGGGGACATGATCACCATCAGGTAGGGGGTCCTGGGGCACCAGGAAGACTGTACGCATATGCGTGCATGACTGGTGGGTACAGAGGACACACGGGTGTGGACAGGTATCTGTGTGCGAGCACACACGTGGACTTGCCTCACTCGTCTGAGCAGGCGTGAAGGACACGTGTGTGTGTGTGTGAGCACAGGTGGGTGCAGAGACATACAGAAGCAAACACCCGCGAGAAGTGTGACCATGTGTGAGCTATAAGCATGTGTGCATATGTGAGCACACATAGGCATGTGACTGTGCCCAGGTCCACTGACTAGGAGCCCTGGCCTGTACTGAACCTCTTTTGGGGAGCCCTGGGAGCTGGTGGGCATGGTCTAGCGCCTTTGAGGTGGTAGAGGTACCCTATGTCTTGGCTTGAGGCCAGGCTGGCATGGAATCCAGGTCAGGGTTTCGGTAGTGTAGGTGCAGTGGTTAGAATAGCTGGGAGACACGGAAGGGCGGTGGGTAGAGCAGCTGGGAGACGCGGAAGGGCGGTGGGTGGAACAGCTGGGAGACACGGAAGGGCGGTGGGTAGAACAGCTGGGAGACGCGGAAGGGCGGTGGGTAGAACAGCTGGGAGACGCGGAAGGGCGGTGGGTAGAGCAGCTGGCTGTCCTTGCCACAAGTGCCAGCTCCCTACTCATTTCCTTGGTCCTGTCTGCCCCGAAGTTTCCGCAACTTCGATGTGGAAGAGTCCCACCAGTGCTCCCTGGACTGGCTCCTGCTCGGCCCTGCAGCTCCTCCTCGCCAGGAGGCCTTCCGGCTCTGCGGCTCGGCCATCCCGCCCGCTTTCATCTCGGCTCGTGACCACGTCTGGATCTTCTTCCACTCGGATGTCTCCAGCTCTGGCCAGGCCCAGGGCTTCCGCCTCTCCTACATCCGAGGTAATGCTGGTTACTCAGTGGGACGGGGACGTGGGGAGGGGCCGAGGTACACACGTGGGTTAGGGGCGCGCCCCTCACCGACCTCGGCTCCCTTCGGAGCTTCCGTGGCCGGCGCTGCTAGTCATAGGGTGGGGTGGCGCTGGCTGTCATGCTGCTGTCGTCAGGGGCCTTGGAGCCTGTCCAGTCACTGGCCCCACTTCCCAAGTGTGGCTAGAGGTGGATTTGAACCTCTCCCCCTACGCTGAGCTTGGGGACTGAACTCAGGCCGTCATTCCAGAAGTCTCTGCCCGTAGGTGGCCTAGTCACGATGGGGACCCACTTGCCTGCTCCGGGCCTCAGGGGGGCTCTGCTGTCCCCCGACTACCTACTTCTACCCCTTTGCCCGCAGGGAAGCTGGGCCAGGTGTCCTGCCAGACAGACGAGTTCCGCTGTGACAACGGCAAGTGCCTGCCAGGCCCGTGGCAGTGCAACGCCATGGATGAGTGCGGAGACGGCTCGGACGAGGGCAACTGCTCGGCCCCGGCCTCCGAGCCACCAGGTAGCCTGTGCCCCGGGGGCACCTTCCCTTGCAGTGGGGCGCGCTCCACCCGCTGCCTGCCGGTGGAGCGGCGTTGCGACGGCACGCAGGACTGTGGCGACGGCTCGGACGAGGCGGGGTGCCCCGACCTGGCATGTGGCCGCAGGCTGGGCAGCTTCTACGGCTCCTTCGCCTCCCCGGACCTGTTTGGCGCCGCCCGCGGGCCGTCGGACCTCCACTGCACGTGGCTTGTGGACACGCAGGACCCCCGGCGCGTGCTGCTGCAGCTGGAGCTCCGGCTGGGTTACGACGACTACGTGCAGGTGTACGAGGGCCTGGGCGAGCGCGGGGACCGTCTGCTGCAGACGCTCTCCTACCGCAGCAACCACAGGCCCGTGAGCCTGGAGGCGGCTCAGGGCCGCCTCACGGTGGCCTACCATGCCCGCGCCCGCAGCGCCGGGCACGGCTTCAACGCCACCTACCAGGTGAAGGGCTACTGCCTCCCGTGGGAGCAGCCGTGCGGGAGCAGCAGCGAGGGGGACGGTGACGGCACGGAGGACCAGGGTTGTTTCTCGGAGCCGCAGCGTTGCGACGGCTGGTGGCACTGTGCTAGTGGCCGGGACGAGCAGGGCTGCCCAGCCTGCCCACCGGACCAGTACCCCTGCGAGGGTGGCAGCGGCCTGTGCTACGCACCTGCCGACCGCTGCAACAACCAGAAGAGCTGCCCCGACGGTGCCGACGAGAAGAACTGCTTCTCCTGCCAGCCGGGCACCTTCCACTGTGGCACCAACCTGTGCATCTTCGAGACGTGGCGCTGTGACGGCCAGGAGGACTGCCAGGACGGCAGCGACGAGCACGGCTGCCTGGCCGCGGTGCCCCGCAAGGTCATCACGGCCGCCCTCATTGGCAGCCTGGTGTGCGGCCTGCTGCTCGTCATCGCCCTGGGCTGCGCCTTCAAGCTCTACTCCCTGCGCACTCAGGAGTACAGGTGGGTGCCCTGGAGCCTCCGTTTCCCTGGAGAGAAGCTGTTGGTGCGAGGACTGCACTGGTGTGTTCCGGGCATATCTTGGGATGCTGGTGGCAAGGTGTGTGTGTGTGTGGTGGGGGGGAGGTGTCCCCCGAGTCCTGTTGCTGTGATGGGTCTTTGTCATACTTCTTCCAATCATTGCTTTCAGGGCCTTCGAGACCCAGATGACGCGCTTAGAGGCCGAGTTTGTACGGCGGGAGGCACCGCCGTCCTATGGGCAGCTCATCGCGCAGGGCCTCATCCCGCCCGTCGAGGACTTCCCCGTCTACAGTGCGTCCCAGGTGAGTTCCTGCAGTGGTGCGGCTCCCCCAGGCCCCACGCTACCTACTGGGCCTCAGAGAACCTGTGAACACCGGGAGGCCCAGAGTCTAGTAGGGGCTGGGGTGGTTAAAGGAAGGGGACTCTTAGCCGGGCGTGGTGGCGCACGCCTTTAATCCCAGCACTCGGGAGGCAGAGGTAGGATGATCGCCGTGAGTTCGAGGCCACCATGAGACTACATAGTGAATTCCAGGTCAGCCTGGGCTAGAGTGAGACCCTACCTCAAAAAAACAAGCAGAAAAAAAAAAAGGAAGGGGACTCTTAAAGGAGGACCGTGGCAGGTAGAGTGGATACAAACTGTCCTCATGCAGGGTTGCTGACCTTCTCTCTCGAGCGCCTGGCCACCCCCTCAGCTGCTGCCCCTCTCTCTCCCACAGGCCTCAGTGCTGCAGAACCTTCGCACAGCCATGCGGCGGCAGATGCGCCGGCATGCCTCCCGCCGGGGCCCGTCTCGCCGCAGGCTCGGCCGCCTCTGGAACCGGCTCTTTCACCGGCCGCGGGCGCCTCGCGGCCAGATCCCGCTGCTGACAGCTGCACGCGCCTCACAGACTGTACTGGGTGATGGACTCCTCCAGCCAGCATCTGGGGCTGCCCCGGACCCCCCAGCATCCCATGCAGACACAGACAACCCCAGGGCTACTGCGGACGGGCCTCCCAGTGGTCCTGGTCATGCATCAGAAGTGGGGCCTTCAGTGCTACCCCCGTCGTCAGGCCTGCAAGACGCAGAATACAGGCCGGCGGACAAGGACAGAAAGGCCTGTAGGGACCCTCTGGAGGATAGCTCAGTCCCTGTGGACACACCTCCTGAGCCCTGCTTTGACCCAGGAACCCCAGGCTTCCACTGCCAGTAGCACCCAGGACCCCCAATCACCAGAGCCACTGGGGGTGTGCAGGAGCCCCCCACCACATAGTTCCCCAACATCGGAGGCCAGTGATGATGAGGCTCTGCTCGTCTGCTGACCCACTGGACGCTGGTGACTGCCACAGCCCCGCTTTGTAACCAGGGAATACACAGTCGTTTCTACTCCGCCTCTGTGTCCTTTCTTACAGAAAGGCCCACCCAGCAGCCCCAGTGGAGGGCCTGGGCAATTAGCCAGTGGGCCACCGCAGCACGCCCTCAGCCCTGATAGGCATGGCAGGCAGGGGCTGAAGGGGATCAACCCAGGGCAAAGGGTGGGGCAATGAGCCCATCTCATTAGTCCTCATGACTACATCACCTTGGGTCTCACTTCTATCTGCTCTTCACAACACTACTCTGGGAGTCCATGTCCAGAGAAGCAAGGGGGGCCAGGGCCGGGCTTTCTGGAGCATCTTCTGTGTGTGGCTTCTCGTCTCAAGTCACCTTGTGGCACTGTCTGTGTCCCAGAGCTATGCCAGAGCTGTAGTGAGGCTTGAAAGGGACCGTGGGGGGGGGGTGTTTGACCTCCTCTATGGGGAGTGTTCTGTTTGCCCTTCCTACTAAGGCCCTCAGGAGAGCTGAACTAGAAGGCTTATGCCTTCATCCTAATGCCCGTGGTGGCAGGATGTGCCAAGGTAGGCTGGTGCCCCTTGCCTGTGGGGTCCATCTCCCCAGGCGTCCTGGTAAGGCTGGAGATGTGTGCATGGGGCAAGGACCATGGGGGGTCCTTGCAGTCCCAGAACAGGTTGCTTTATGCTTTCTGAGGGGACAGAGGCCGAGGCACTGGTTGACAGTGTCAACATCCATCCCGTCCAGCGTCAGGGTCTCGGTTTCCCCACCTGACGTCAGGGTGAGGCTGTGCTCGCAGAAGTAGGGGCATTCACTCTGCAGTGACGTATGGGGAAGAATGACAGCTGTTATCTGTGGGCTGTCTTGGGTGGCTGAACTCAAGCTGGCACGAGGGACAGAGAGCGAGGGTCAGATAAAGCTCATCTTTGCTGTCCCTTTGGGTGCCATGGAGGCAGCCCTGACTTAAAAGCAAAATCCCCCAGTGCTGAAAACCTGCACAGTACCTTCTCAGCTAGTGACACATGTGCCCCCACTGAGGCATGCCACCACCTGCTCCCAGTATGGGTCACCCAGGTACTCTACTGGTGCACAAGCAACAACCAGCCCTGTTTATTTATAGACTTTTCAGGAAAAGCTAGCAGGGCAGCACTAAGGCAGGAAGCCTTTTCCCAGTGGCTTCCTTACAACAGGCCTCTTAAGGGTTGTATCTCTTTGCCAGAAAAAAAAAAAATTTTTTTTTGTTGTTGCAAAAAAAGGAAACCCCTCAGTAATAAATGACATGTAAACAGAAACAGCTGCTGCGGTCTCTACAAGGTCTCACTGTGTCTTCAAGGGCTTGTCCATGGCGGGCAGTGGGTAGGGCTGGCCCACGGGGCCATTTTCCTCCTCCTCCAGGGAACCCTGGGGGTAAACCACGAAACACAGCTCCTGGCCCCAGCATGTCATGGACTCTGAGGACAGACGGAAAAGGCAGATGAGGGGCTTGACACTTTGGGACAGGGGTGATCCCACCTCTGGACATCTCCCCTATTCCCTCTGTATGTGGGTTTGGGCCATAATTTGGGGAAGCCACTGAGTCCTGTGTCACCAGCCAGACTACCAGGAGACACTGCTCTGTGATGAGATCCCAAGGGTCGCCCCTCTCCAAGGGGCGTGGTGGCGCGGCTGCTGGCTCACCTATGAGTCTGTGCACACACTTTGGTTTGCTTCTCCAGAACACTCCCAGGAAGAAGATGGGGACCCCTGTGAGGATGATGATGATGCCAACCCCACAGACCATGGGCTCTGAGATGAAGCTGAAGACCAGCAGGAACGCCCAGAACAACAAGTACGCGACGGGGATGAGGAGGTTCACCTGGCGGGGAGGACAGGATGGTGCCGCACCCCTCTCTTGCCCCTCCCGCCCCTGGGGTTGAAGCACTTCCTCCAGCTCTGGCAGCTGGTTGTCCATAGGGCCCTTTCTGGAGGCAGGCAGCCCAGTGTGCTGGAAGGTTGACCAGTTGGCCGGACTGCTAAGGCTTCTGTTAATTTCAGCAAAATCAAGCTGCCCGTACAGCTGTGTGCAGACTTGCTCCCTGCACTTGGCTGCAACTCAATGAATTTTTTGGTGCTTCACGTTGAAGCACCGAGCACTTCTCTCCCTTGGGATTTAGATGCAAATGGAAAGCTTCTCTGTTACCTCCATTTCCAGTCTTCTGTTTTCAGGATCTGTCACCTGCAGCCCCGTGACCTTAGTTTCAATTTTCCCTGTCTAGAGATGGAGCAAGAAAAGCACTTCCCTCATGGTGTGGTTATAAAGAGAGACTGGCAGTGCTTGGAAATCTCAGGGGTCTGCATATACTGTACCCATTGTCAATGTCACCCACATCTGTCTCTGGGGCCCAAATTGCATGAAGGAGGCCCTGGCTTTCCAATCTCACCTTGATGGGCCTGTGGAGTGCTGGCCGTCTCCAACGCAGCACGAGCAGGCCCAGTATGGTGACGCCATAGCAGAGGTAGTTGATGAAGGACACGTAGTTGATGAGTGTGTATGTGTCTCCCACGAGCATGATGACTGCTGTGGCCCCGCACTGGGAAAAGACCAGGGGCTGACAGCTGGCCTCTCCCTTGAATCTGGCAATTCCTGCAGGCTTCCCTGGGTCTGCCCACTCAGGCCAGGAGACCTGGTGAGTCCTGCCCTTCTCCTACCCACCATAGCCCACCCACCGTGGCTAGGGACTCTTTCTCACAAAGTTTGTTTCCCCAATTGCTTGGCGCCCCTGACTCCACATCATGGCTGTCCAGGGTACCCCAACTTACACAGACGAGGAGAGCAGGGATAGGGGTGCAGCGTCTGACATGGATCATGGCCAGCAGGCTGGGCAAGTGTCCCTCTCGGGCTCCAGAGAAGCATAGTCTGGGCATGGGGTCAGAGGTGGGTAAGGCTCCGGGCCCAGCACTGGGGATTCTCTTACTCCTGGCTAGAACCCAGATGCTCCTTTCAAGCTGTCACCTTTGACCTTTTGCCCTCCAGCCCTGACAAGCTCTGCTGGGTGGCTCTTCCCCTCTGGCAGCCTGACGCTCTTTTGCTCTCTTTTTCTTTTCTCTTTTATTCGCGTGTGTATGTGTGTTACGTGCCTGCCTGTGTGTGTGCATGTTTGTGTGGACATGCATGTGGAGGCCAGA
This sequence comes from Dipus sagitta, assembly GCA_036346955.1. Lineage (NCBI taxonomy): Eukaryota > Metazoa > Chordata > Mammalia > Rodentia > Dipodidae > Dipus > Dipus sagitta. The sequence goes on along the minus strand of CM070775.1, from coordinate 4,022,659 downwards.
TGTTGGAGACAGATGTCTTTCTCGGTTGCTTTACATTTTGGGACGGGACCTCTCACTGAACCTAGAGCTCACTGATTCAGCTAGACTGGCCCAGTCAGCAAGCCCCAAGGATATGCCTGTCTTGACCTCCCCAACACTACGATTACAGGCACATGCCAACACGACTGGCATTTTATGTGGGTGCTGGGGATCTGAACCCAGGTCCCCATGCTTGCGTGACACTTTAGCCACTATCTCTGCAGTGCCCTTCTTGCTTCCTTTCCCTGAGTTGGAATTGAACAGTTGTTACTGGCGGGTTCATTGTCTCTTTTCCTTCCCGTGGTCCCCGGCACAGCCGGCACACACCAGGTCACCTGCCTTGCCTCACCTGGGCCCCCCTTTCTTCCTCTCCCCAACCCAGTCACCTGGAAGAGGTGAACAGGTAGCCATTGATCCCTCCAAAAGTGGACAGTGCCACAGAGACAGGCATGACCCATGAAAAGTAGCCCAGCAGCTTCTCCCCGAAGGTCTGGGTGGGCACAGAAGAGAGGCGGGGTGTGAGACTCGGGTGGGGGTGGGGGCAGTCAAGGCTGAGGTCAGACAATGTCCCCACTCACCACAGCCACGGCGTTGGAGGACAGCAACTCCTGGGGGGACATGGCGGTGAAGTAGGCGATGTTGGTGAATGTGTACACGAAGGTTACCAGTGGGATGGAGATGAAGATGGCGCGAGGTAGGTTTCTGGAGGCAGAGAGCGGAATGTTGCATCAGCATCAGTCCCTGGTGGGGGGGTGGGACTCCGTAGTCACGATAGCCTGGAGTCGCTACCTCCTGCATCCTCTGGGGGCCTTTGGTACAGGAGAGGGGGCAGTGTTGCTGTTGGGGTCACAGAAACACTTCTGCCTGCCTTTTCCTCAAGCCCCTCCCAGAATATGAGCTAAAAGGAAAGCAAGGGCAGATGAGGGAGAGGCCATGGGGGTGATGCCACGTCATCTCCTGAGAGTGGGATCTAATGAATGTCTGAATAGAGAGAGAAAATTGCATACAACCAAAGCCAGCCTGGAAAAATCCCCCAGGTGCCGTCAAGCTTGGCCCTCAGGTCTGGGGTCTCCCTTGGGGACTCTGCCCTCCCTAGTCCACTCAGCTGCCACTGCTCCTGTCAAGGTCCCTGGTGGAGCATCGGATGGAGTCATGGGCTGCTTCTGCCAGGACCGTATTGTGTGCGTGTGGGTAATTTTGGAGCAAATACAAGTCTGCACTGACAGCAGATGACAGTGTTTCTGAGGCCCAGTGAGGGGCCCGGTTGGAGCTATAGCCACACAGGCTGAGACTGGAGGAACACGGCGTCCCGGCTCTCCTCCAAGGGAGGTTCCCGTGGGGCAGCAGCCACGGTTAGTGGGCGACCAGTGTGGTCTTCGAGTGGCAGTGGGTGTGTGAGGACGGCTGCTTCCCCGCCAGCGCCTGGCTGGATGCTCCACTCACTTGCGAGGGTCAACCAGCTCCTCCGTGACGTAGTTGAGAAAGTTCCAGCCACTGAAGGCGAAGGAGCCCTGGAGGAAAGCCAGGGCCAGGTGACCCACGGAGGGCGTCATCCAGAAGGTAAAGGCGTTGCTGGGCTTCAGCTCCTCGAAGTGTCCTGGAAGGTGCAGACGTCAGGGGTCAGAACCGTCTCCCCAGCCTCGTGCACGCTCCCACCCCAGCTCTACCTTGGAAGATCTGGACAAAGCCAACGCCAATGATGAGTGACAGGGCCAGCAACTTGCCGCCTGTGAAGACGTCTTGGATGCGTGTGGCCCAGCGCACGCTGGAGCTGTTCACCCATGTCAGCAGCACTGGGGAGGGAAGAGGAATGGGCCCTTGAGGCTAAAATCTCAGGGCACACCACAGCCAAGTTCAGACCGGGCAGCACTGCAAGGACTCCAGGTCCTGAGGTTGATAGTGTAGGGGCTGGCTGCTGTGGTGGGGGTGAGGCTCCCACTGTGTTGTCCCCGCACTATGGGCACAGAGCATCATGGGGTGGGGCAGTCAGCTGCTCTTGGGTCAGGGGCTCAGGGACACTCACTGAGACAGGCCATGGACAGCACGTGGGAGGCGGTGGCCGGGGGGATGCAGTTGGGAAAGACAGGCTGTAGCACGTAGTTGGAGAAGGTCATGGAGATGACAGCCAGGCTGGTAGGATACATGATGAGCACAGCACTCCAGAGCAGCAGGAATCTGCAGGCAGTGAGGGCCAGCACGCATCAGCACGTGTCAATCAGGCATCCTGTCGTCTGTGAGGCCCCCAGGCCTTGGAGGCTGGACTGGGCAAGCACTGGCTCCGAAGGGCTTGTGGGGCTGCTGGAGTCTGGGGAGGAGGTAGGATTGGGAACCAAACCCAGGCTATTTCCTGAGCCTAAGTGGGCTGGCACCAGCCTTCCGGTCATAGCATCAGCTAGGGCTCTCAGCAGAGCTTGTGGCTGACTCTGAGCAAGGCAGACTTCTTCAGTGAGTGGGGTCCTGGCCTTGAGAATGGAGTGATTTATGCCTTTTCTACCGGAGTCGTCTCGCCTCTGTCTGGCTTCCATGGGGGCACTGAGGCTGTGTGTTCAAAGCCTTTCCCAAGGACTCTGCCTGCTTCCTGCTCACCGTTGAGGGTGGGACTCGTCATGGGCTAGCCTCTTGTCCTCACCCTGGCTCTGCAGCTGTGTCTCCTGTACCTTCTTTACGCAACCTGCCCCTTGGCTTCAGGAACACAGGTCGACAGCCCACCTTCGCTGCTGCTGGAGAACACTGCCTGCCCCTACATGCTGGCTGTCCGTGGGGCAGAGCCTTCAGCCTCTTCTCACCTTCTCCTAAGAACTCTCCCTAGGCCCACAGTACCTTTTGTCTGCGTCAGACCTTCCACCCGAGACCTGACTGGCCAACTTCCTTGACATGCCATAGAGCACCTGCCAACATGACCCCAGCCCCTCCCCTCTGTCACAGGTACAGCCACTATGGACCTTTGAAAGTGGGACACTGGGCGTCACCCTTGCCTGTATCTACCTGATGCTCATGACATACTGCCACCACATCCTTCTGCATCGGTTTCCTCCAGGGTTTGGGAATCTGCCTGCACCTAAGGCTCTTGGCAGCTGTTGTCTAGGTGACTACAGCAGCTTCAGTACCCGTCTCCCTCATCCTTGGCACCTACTGTGAACCTGACCTTGGCTTCTAGCCACACTAGACAGACTGCCCAGACCACCACCATCTGTGTGTGTGTGTGTCTCTGTGTGTGTGCACGCGCGCCCATGTGCGTGATCCAAGGGTCTATGAAGGTCTGTGCTCTCCTCACTGTCGGTGCTGAAAAAAAAAAATCCTATTGTTCCTGCAAGGCCACGTGACTTTCCGAGTCCAGCGTGCTAGCTGTCACACAATGGAACCTCACCAAACATGGCTTTCCACATGGCATGTGTCGTGTTTCCTGCTGGGTGGCCATTGACTTCTGTCACATCCTCTAGGTGGGATCTCATTCAGGGCCCATCCCACTCCTCTGCTCTGTGAGCGACTTGACGTCAGGGGACAGATATTGCGGCAACCCTGGCCCTCAGCTCAGAGCAGGTGCCCAGCCAGTTTTCACAGGTATTGGATGAGTAGTGTCGGGGGAGGGTCTTGCCGGGCAAGGGAGGACACTGTTGCACCTCCTTTTGCCGCAGACGGCTGTGCTGAGATGAAGGCCTCTCCTTGCCTAGGTGCTGGCATTTTCTAATGGCTTTAGACCTAAGAGCCTCTCTCTCCTCCACAAGCACCCAGGTGGGAGTGGGGCTCACAGGGAGCTCTTTTCTAAAGCAGATACAGATTTGAGTGCGGTGGCATAGGCCTGTAACTCTGGGGAGGAGGATGCAGGAGGGTCATGAGTTCAAGACCAGCCTGGGCCACATAGTGAGACTCTCTATCCCAGAAGGCTAAATCAAATAAGACAAAATAATAAGAGAAAATAAAATAAAAGGAGACACACAGGTAAAGGGGCCAGTGGAGACCGCTGGCATTTGTGCCAACCACCCCTTATCCATCCACACCCATCGCATTCTGGAGAGAGCACCCCTTTCCCCGCCAGAGCCCCACACTCACCCAGCCAGGCCCCCGAAGATCTCGGTGACATAGGCGTAGTCCCCGCCTGACTTGGGGATGGCGACTCCCAGCTCTGCGTAGCAGAGGGAGCCCAGAGCTGTCACGCCTCCACCCAGGACCCAGACAAAGAGAGCCAGGCCCACAGAGCCCGAGTGCTCCAGGACACCCTTGGGTGAGATGAAGATACCAGAGCCAATGATGTTCCCTGCAGGGAAAGACAGGAGGCATCAGGCTGAGCTGCCTTCAGCAACCTGGCTTCTCTGGGGCGGAAGGCTGGCCTGATCCCTGGAGGAGAAGGCACAGGTAGCCTGGGCATGCTGCTGGGCCTCTTAGGCCTGGCCAGGCCCCTTCTGGGATCATCATCAGCCCGTCCTTGGTCTCTGTGCCAGGCATGAGGAATGGCACCTTGTCCAGCCAGCCAGGCCCCTTACTGGGGATGGGGTCCTGAGATCTTCTGTCTCGCTGGCCCCCACTCCTGAGCAGAGGGGTGGTCTGGCCACCTCAGTGATGGCAGAAAGGGTACTGCTGTGCGGCCTGCGTGCCCAGGCTCACGTCTTTGCCTCCAGCCACCTATCTCCCCTTCCACCTACTGACCAGCTGGTCTCTCACAGCAAGACTTTGACTTCCCATCTGCTCGGCCCTCTCCTATTGGCCAGAGCTCAAATTCATGATGGCAAACCAAGGAGCTCCTCCCTCCCCCCCCCCGCCTGACACCCCCCTCCCCCCACCTGACACCCCCCTCCCCCCCCCCGCTGTGGGCTCCTGTGTAGGTGTGTGCATGCCCTAGCCGGCACATGGAGGTCAAGGGACAACTTCAAGTACTAGTCGTAGCCTTCTCCCTAATATAACACCGGCCTGTGGGCATGCTGTATTGAGGACACTTAGCACCGTGGCATCCAGCTTTACGTGGAGTCTGGGGATCAAAACTGCAGTATGCATGGGGCTGGAGACATCGATTGGCAGCTAAGGTGCTTGCCTACAAAGCCTAACAACCAGGGTTCGATTCTCCAGAACCCACGTAAAGCCAGATACAGTGACACACGCATCTGGAGTTCGTCTACAGCATCTGGAGGCCCTGGCATGCCCATTCTCTCTTTTCTCTACCTCTCTGCTTGCAAATAAACTTTTTTTTTTTTTAACTTAGGTATTTATCTGAGTATGGTGGCATACACCTTTAATCCCAGCACTCGGGAGGCAGGGGTAGGAGGATCATTGAGAGTTCAATGCCACCCGGAGACAACAGTGAATTCCAGGTCAGCCTGAGCTAGAGTGAGACCCTACCTTGAAAAAACAAACAACAAACAAACAAACAAACAAAAAAAGGTATTCACCATTTACCCACGGAGCCATCTCCCCAGCGCTTACTAATTTCTTCCTTCTCTATTTACCTTTGCAGTCATGGAGGCCCTCCCTGACCTAGAGCCCAGGCCATGGACACAGACTCCCAACAGATCTTGCTCCCTCGCACTGTTTAAATGTGTAGGTGCAATCCCCGCTGGGCAGCGGCAGTGGGGGCGTTCTCCCAGCTCACTTCTCCGGTCCTATCTGTAAAATAGGCTTACTGTGAAGGCCTGGGGAGATATAGCTGTGAAGCCCTCAGCTGACTTACAGCTTGGCATCTTCGCTTGGCACCTTAACAAGCAGGCACCAAAGGCACCTGCCTTCACTTCCTGTCCACCAGCAATACTCAATCAGCCTGGTGCCCATGGGGTCTCCATGCTGTGCACAGAGGCTACGATGTCCTTGTCTGGTGAGGTGGAGGAGCAGGTCACGCTCAGCCTCTCACTGGGCATCTACAGGTGAGCGAAAGGTGGCAGGGTCCCCAAGTTCCCTGCACGTGGACCCTGCTGTCATTTCGTAGTGCCTTGTCCTGCCCCCAGGCAAGGCTCATCCTATGAATGGTGCTGGGAATGCAACTATGAACTCAGAATGTCTGGGAGAGGCCAGAGGATGAAGGGGACATGTCGGCATGTTCTGAGAGTAAGACTGTGCTCTGCGGAGCAGACCCTGTATTCAATGAGACTCTTAGAATCCACGCAGCGCCAAGCTCCCCAGCGGCTGGAATAAAGCAAGGCCGTGTCCGGATTCTGTGAGCTTCATCCAAAGATTCGCGACACCACCCTGGGAATCACACCACAGCCTGACTGGGGGAAAGGGTTCTAGAGCCACAGGCCATGTAGACTAAGCAGCCGGAAGCCCTGGTGGGACCTGCAGCTCAGTCCCTAGACGAGGATCAACCCCTTCCTGATAGGGGACAAGGGAGGCCACACATCCATCAGTGCAAAGCCTGCTTATTCCACCCACCGAGCCCCACAGCTGGGTTGGCTGAGGGCACAACCGTGGTCACCCATCTGCATTCACTCTGAATCCACCATGCCACCCCTCACCCCCCACTCCCAGCCGACACAGATTTCCAGTCTGGATGGCCTCACTTGGTTTTCTGGTCACATCCCAGGGGCCCTAAACGCATCCAGATAAGGATGCAAGAGCTCCTGCGTTCCAACCCCAGAGGTAAGCGGTGTTCCTGGTCTGCTCTCTGTGGGGAGAGGAGCTTGTCTCCCTTCTCCCGTGAGGGGCCCAGGTGCTGGGTGGGTTGCTGGATTTCTAAAGGGCCTTTGAGTTCTTTCGCTCCACCCGGCAGGCAGCCCTGCCGTTCTCAGGACCTGGCTGAACAGGATTTGCCAAAAGCCAGCGAGGTTGGAAGCCAGCGGGGGCTGGGTGGCCTTGGAAGGAGGAGCTGGGCATGTCAGAGCTGGGGGTATTCAAAGCTCCGAGGCCACTCCACTGCCTGTGGATGGAGACCCCATTCCTCTACCCGATTCAACCTGGTTGAGCCTTGCAGGCACAGTTCTAGGGAAAACCACACCCTGCACCCCATCTTCTGGAACTGGGGTATGAAAGAAACCCATTAGTAGCTCTCTGTGCCGAGTGTCCAAAATCCGGATGCTGGGCTCTGATGGAGAATGGGGGGGGGGGCTGATCACCATTGTTTTGGACACGTGGCTTTAGGCTACCATTCAGGAGTTCTCCCCATGTGCTTCCAAGGACCATGTGCGCTAGCTGGTGTCTCAGGTTCTGCAGAGGGGTGGGGGAGCTCACCCTCCAGACCTGATCAACCTCCAGCACCTGCCTCAGGTGCCGGAAGTGGACAGAAAACCCCACCCTGCCTCCCTGGATGCTCTGGGCAGATGGAGGTGGGACACTGTAAGGGGAGGCATGGGGATGGTGGCCTTGGATGGACAGCAGAGGGTGACGAGGGGGAGAAGGACAGAAGTGAGGGAGGGGTTCCAGTGTGTGAATGACTACGAGTGTGGAGGAGCATCCTGCAGAGTCTAGAATGGTTTCTTCCCCAGGGGGGGTAGTGAGCTCGCGCCCCCTTACTCAGGCCCAGCACATCTGCCCTATGGAAGGGACAGCGCTGGACAGCCCAGCCCTTGGGGAGATACTGGATTAGAGGAGGAACGGAAAGTCAGGGCCCGACGAGTTCAGAGGACGGAGATATGGAATGGGCCAGGAGATGCTGCCAAATGTCTGGATGATCGTCTGATGGACAGCCAGCGAAACATGGGACCTGAGACCTCTACATTCCTGCCAACCCAATGGGCCAACTGCCTTGGTTCCCTGTAGAACCTCCCAGGCTCCCCTGGGTCTCCTCCTCCTCCCGCCCCTGTTCCCTGTGCCTGTGTGGAGCGGTTTTTATCGCATTAAGATGTTGCCCTGATGGGGCTTACCCGGATCCTTGGAGGAACGGCAGAGAAAGGGCCATTGTTCCCCACGACTACCGTGGTGCTTGCTGACCTATTTCTGGGAGGCAGTGGTGGACTGTGGAGGTCATGGGTGGACCGTGGAGATCAAGTCTGTGGAATGAGCCACCTGCCCATGGTGTGTGTGTGTGTGTGTGTGTGGTCTGATTTGTGGAAGAACAGGGAGGTCAATACTCTGAAAGCACCCCTTCATCCCTAGAAACATAGAAATGGCCACATGACTGCCAGCCAGTGCTGCTCTTCTGGGACTCAGTTTCCCCATCTGCTAGAAGGACCATGGAGCTACAGGCCAGCAGAGAGCTTGGCAGAGGATTGCTTTCTACCAAAGTCAACCTGGATTGCCAGCAGCCTCATGCCAACCCTCTAACACTTAACATGCTCCCAACAGGACTCCTGACTTCTCGTTCCTTTTCCTGATCAATCAAGGACAAACCATCCTCCCAACTGCTCAGGCCACCTCCCACGTTACCCTGGAGGCTCTCTTGCTCGCACGTCCCACACCTACTCATCACACTCGGTTTAGCGACATCTCCTCTTCTATCGCACTCTGTTTGGTTCCACAGTTCTAACACTCCCAGGACAGAACCTCCTCTCAGCCTCCCGCTGCTGTCCCTTGTCTTCAGCCACCACTACCGGGGGACTCACGTGGCCTCCTGCCTGCCTCCCCTCTGGCACCTTCGCCCCTTTGGCCTCTTCCTCCGTACACTGAGCCCGCGAAGTCCTATCCTGCCCCTTCTCCGCTAAATCCTCCAAATGGCTCCCACCTCCTAAATAGGAAAAGACAGCCTTCACCAGAGCTCACAAAGCCCCACTGCCCTCCCCAACTCATCCTGGATCTGCAGTCCCCTATGGGCGAGTGTATCTAGTGCCGCCAAGCGCCCATCCATGTGGTTGGAACTGCCCTATTCTCCAAGAGTGTTCCACAGCGCCTGGCCCTGGGCAGGTTGCAGCCCTGAGATCTCAGTTTGCTCATCTTTGAATGGGACTGGGATATTCTGAAGACTAGACATCTTCAGATGTCCACCTATCTCCAACCCTGGAGACCACAGACAGGGGTCTGTCTGTGGCTGGATGAGCAGGAAATGACCCCTAAAAGGATAAGATTCGTGAAGTAGCCCCTGATCTCTGCACAAGCCTCAAGCTGACCCTTAGACACCAGTCTGAGCTCCACATGAGTCCAGGGAGAGGGCAAAGAACAGAAGCCTGGGAGGCAGGTCCACAGTGACCCACTCTACAGCCCTGGGCACACTGCTTCTTTAATTGTGAGTAGTGTGAGGGAGATGGCTGAGGTCCCCAAGTTAGGGTGAGAGACCATATGTGGACAGCTTTTGGAAAAGGGCTGACTTATTTATCCCTGTTTATAGTGTGTGGAGGGGAGCCCAGTCTACCCCAGTTGGAGGTTTATAGTGGAGGGGGAGCCCAGTCTACCCCAGTTGGAAGTTTATAGTGGAGGGGGAGCCCAGTTTACTCCAGTTGGAGGTTTATAGTGGAGGGGGAGCCCAGTCTACCCCAGTTGGAAGTTTATAGTGGAGGGGGGAGCCCAGTCTACCCCAGTTGGAGGTTTATAGTGGAGGGGGAGCCCAGTTTACCCCAGTTGGAGGTTTATAGTGGAGGGGGAGCCCAGTTTACCCCAGTTGGGGTTTTATAGTGGAGGGGGAGCCCAGTCTATACCAGTTGGAGGTTTATAGTGGAGAAGGAGCCCTGTCTACCCCAGTTGGAGTTTTATAGTGGAGAGGGAGCCCAGTCTACCCCAGATGGAGGTTTAGTAAAATTTTTTGTTTATTTTTATTTATTTATTTGAAAGTGGCAGACAGAGTAAGGGGGAAGGGGAGAGAGAGAGGGCGAGCGAGCACCAGGGCATCCAGGCACTGCAAACAAACTCCAGACACATGCGCTCCACTTGGGAATCTGGAAAACGTGGGTCTTGGGGAATCAAGCCTTGAACTGGGGTCCTCAGGCTTCACAGCCAAGCGTTTAACCACTAAGCCATCTCTCCAGCCCCAGTTGGAAGTTTATAGTGAAGGGGAGCCCAGTCTATCGCAGTTGGAGGTTTATAGTGGAGGGGGAGCCCAGTCTATCCCAGTTGGAGGTTTTTACTGGAGGAGGAGCCCAGTCTACCCCAGTTGGAGGTTTTTAGCGGAGGGGAGCCCAGTCTACACCAGTTGAAAGTTTATAGTTGAGGGGGAGCCCAGTCTACCCCAGTTGGAGGTTTAGTAAAATTTTTTTGTTTATTTTTATTTATTTATTTGAAAGTGACAGACAGAGAAAGGGGGAGGAGAGAGAGAGAGAGAGAGAGAGAGAGAGAGAGAGCAAGTGAGCACCAGGGCCTCCAGCCACTGCAAAGGAACTCCAGACACATGCGCCCCACTTGGGAATCTGGATAACGTGGGTCCTGGGGAATCAAGCCTTGAACTGGGGTCCTTAGGCTTCACAACCATGTGTTTAACCACTAAGCCATCTCTCCAGCCCCAGTTGGAGGTTTATAGTGGAGGGGAGCCCAGTCTACCCCAGTTGGAGGTTTATAGTGGTGGGAAGCCCTGTCTACCCCAGTTGGAGGTTTTATAGTGGAGGCGGGGCCCAGTCTACCCCAGTTGGAGGTTTATAGTTGAGGGGAGCCCAGTCTACCCTAGTTGGAGGTTTGTAGTGGAGGGGGAGCCCAGTCTACTCCAGTTGGATATGTTATTAGGTTGAACCCAATTGGAGGGAGTTGAGTCTCAGTGACTCTCGTTCTGCCCTGCTTCTGAGCCGTAAAGTGCACTGGGCCAAGTTCAAATCTGAGCCCACCACTTGTAATAGGGTTATTTAACACCTAACCTCAGTTTTCCGTCTGTGTAATGGCTGCCGATCTTCCCATCTTGCACGGTGGGCACAGGAATTAAGGGAAGACTGTGTTTTCATAATGGAACAAGGTACATGATATCTGAACAGATACTGGGTGTGATTTTTCTGCAGGGCCCCAGCCCCAGCCTGTTGTTTCCCACAGCCTGCCCAGTCCCTTCCAGCTTCGCTTACTCTGGCTGTGAGCATCACCTCCCGCCCCCTCCCACAGTTGAGGTGGAATCTAACGTCTGCCCATAGTCAGCCTGTGCACACATGCCATTCCTGAAAGCCTCACTTCTCTGCCTAGTATGGGGCAGTGTTTCATGAGTGAATTAAGGAATCTTCTGGAAGGATCTTTGGAAGTTCTCAAGGTACATAATGCTAAAACAAAGCCCTCTGCAGCCTTCTCTATTTGATCAGGCTTCCCAGGTTAGAGACAGAGAGGAAGTGGGTGTACCTCGTGCAGGAAGCTGGGAGGTAGTATGGGGAAGGTAGCCCCAGAGACTTGCATGGGAGGAGATGGGGCACTTAGGGCACCAGGAGAGGACAGTGCCGATCTAGTCTCGTTTCCAGTCTCCTAGCAGGGGACAATTCTGTTTGTCCACAGTCCTGTTCAGCCCCCACGCCTGATGTAACTCTCCCAAGCTCTCCAAGCTGGGCCAGAGGGACCGCTGCTGAATCCCCTGGGCTGGAGGCTGGGTCACTGAAGCTCTGTTCCTGAACCCCCCATCGTGGGTTGGCCAAGTTGATGTTCGCCCTGGCTCAGCCATCAGTTTCTAAAGGCCAAAGGGAAAGGGTGAAGCAAGAGTGGGCTGAGCTGAGCTGGCAGTTCAGACCTGTGCTACAGGGAAAAGCTCTTGCAGGGTCTGTTCTAGAGACGGCGTGCGGGTGCAGCCACCTCCATCAGAGCCGTGGCCGCCTCCGTCTGACCTGGGAGAGAATGAGATGGAGGCAGAGGGAGTAGGCAGCTCAGGGGTGCTGAGCGGCATCCGGACAGTCCAGGGGGAGCTGTGCCTGGCATCGCAGCTAGCCCCAGACATGCCCAGCCTCGCGACTGCCTGGCCCCTCCAAGGCGTGTGAGCGCCCCCTTCCTGGACACAGCCGCTGAAGAAGAGGCAGGGTGGGGCGAAGTTCGAACCAGTGCCCTGGCCTGACCCTGAGAGCCGGCCCTGCACCTAGGCCAGGGAGCTCCGAGTCCAGCTTCCAGGGTGCTATTCTGGTGGGAGGCAGTAGGATTGCCTGTCCCGGGCTGGCTTCAGGGTCAACTCTGGATGTGGCCAAGAATCGCTTTGCAGCTGTGGTCCAAGAGCTTCACGTAGAGGCAGAGCAGGAGGAAGTGAAGACCCTAAGTCCACCCCATGGAGCTCCCCAGCCTTTCTCCACCTCCAAGGGACCAGAGGGCAGGAGGGTAATGGGACTTGCAACCCCCGCTGGCTGGGGAAGGGAAAGAGTGGCACACCATAAGAACAGTGAAGGGCCGGGTATCCATGCCACAGCCCCCAGCTCCTGAGCACAGGAAGGCTCAGAAGAACCTGGTCTGGTTGGCCCAGTTGTCCAGGAGTCATGCAACAGAGAGGGGGGAAAATACCACCACCATTTTCCTGGTTCCTGAGCATTCTGTCTACCCAGAAGCCCCTATGTGGAGACAGCCCATTTTCCAGGAAGCTGGAGCCAGAGGGCCAGGCCATGAAAGTACTCACGGAGACCCCAGTACTGAGCAGATGCCCTCCTGCCAGCTTGCTGTGACCACCACGATGCCACCACTAACTACTCCTCTGCTTCTCCCAGGGTCTGCGGTCACACTGGGCGGGAGTGACAACCCTAACCCTGGCCTCCTGTACCTAGCACACAGTAGGGACCAACTGTAGTCCGCAATTTGTCACTGAAGGCAGACCTAGCCATTATTTAAGTTTCTTAGATGGAAACAGCCTAAGTGCCTGGCCAAAACTCCACGCAGATGAAAGGCCAACATTCCAGCCTTGGGAAGATACCCCCAATTTTTCCGGAGAACTTTTTCATCGCTCCTGAGGAGAGGAGGTAGTAAGATGTGAGGCCTCTGAGCCAGGTCCTGCCCTGTGTGGGTCGCTGCATTCACTAGGCTGGAGCGGTGGGTGCTGAGGGGGGTGGGGGGATCTGCCTGGCAGAGAGGGAGGAGGAGCAGAGAGGAGGCGCCCCCGTTTGGAGCAAGCTGCCTGTCTCCCCAGCCAGTCCACCCAGTGGCGCTGGCCCCAGCTCACCGATAATGATGGTACAAGCGCTCACCAGCCCGATCTCTTTCTTGAGCGCCACCCGCTCCGACGACGACGACGACGAGCCGGGGCCCGGGCCAGGGCCTGGGGAAGAAGGCGAGGACCCAGGGCCTGGGTTCCCGCGCCCGCTCGGCTGTTTTAAGTGGCCAGTCATGTCGCTGTCCCGCCGTATCCCCGCTCCCTGCGCTACCCGGTCCGTCGGTCCGTCCGTCTGTCGGTGCGCTCTCGGTCCCCGCAGCCAGCCCGGGACAGCGCCCACAGGCGGGCGCATGCGCTGGCGCAGGGCCCGGGCCTCCGAGGTCCCCCGGGCGGCGGGGGCCAGGGAGGGGCGGAAGGAGGGCTGGCCCGCAGCCCCCTCCCCCACGGCCCTTAAAGGGAACTCCCCTTCCCCCCCAATCCTGGCTGGGAAGGAAGGAGGGGACCTGGGGGGGCAGAGTTAGGAAGAACTTCCTAGTTGAGCGCTGGAAGGGACCCTGGCTTTGTCTGAGCTATGCATACTCAGTCTAATGTGTGGGGGTGGGGTGGGGTGGGGGGTAGGGGAGCAGAGGTCAAAGCCGGACTGTCCCTGACCCCCAGGAGGCCGAGCTAGGTGGCTAGCCCAGACCCCATCGAGTGGCAGTGCGACTGCTTCTTGAAATCCCGCACAGTGTGCATGCGGAAGGAGAGGTTCAGAACCGGAGACCCCCGCCCGCCCAGAGTCAGGTGACCTTACAGCAGCAGGTGGAAACTGAGGCAACGAGGCAGGCAGTCGCACGGGGACAGTGCCCGTTCCCCCACCTTTGCTGGTGGCTCCCGGGCCTCCAGTTGGCAGTGAATGTATGTGATGGACAGCTATGGAGGAAGACTGAGGTTTTCCCCCATGGAACAATTTTGGGGGTTCAGGAGACCCTATGTAGCCTTGATCAAAGGCCTGGAGAGAGACGGAGGCCCAGGACGCTGTAATCTCACAGAAAGGTGACCCAAGCCGTCGTGGGAGGTTCGGATGGCCCAGTCCAACCTCATCCCATCTTCACCTCTCCCCACGGGCTCAGGCCTGGGTCCAGCCTTTGGTCCCCATCACAGACTGTCACAGGTTGGCGCTCACCAACTTCGGCTAGGTGGCCCCTTTGAAGGGCCCGGGGCAGGGGGGTGGACACGGGGCAGGGAGCGGCGGACGTGGGCCTGGGAGCTGCCTCCTCCGGGAAGCCCGCCGCGCGCAGGCGGGCCGCGTCGAGGCCACCGGGGCGGCGGGCGGGGCGAGGCTGGCACGACGCGGGGGCCGGCGCTGGAACAGCTTTTGTCCGCTGCTGGCGATGGCCGCGGCGCGCCGTCCCCTGCATGCGGATGAGGCGGCGCGCGGGGACACCGGTCCTTCCCCTCCCTCCCCACCGCGGCCTCCCGGCTGCCTGGGGCCCGCCGGGGGTGCGGACCCGCCGTGGAACCCGGCCTGGGCTCCAGGGCCCGGGCTGGGGGAGGAGCGTGGAGGTGGGAGCCTGGCGCCCGGCCCGGCGTTTTGTCGCAGGAGGGAACTTCGAAGTTAGTCCGGCGGGGACAGTGGAGGGGAAACCACCACCACCACCACCACCACCACCGGCGGAGCTGCATCCTTCATTCTTGGCGACCTGGGCCTCCTGCCCCAGAGACGACTTCCGAGCCGGTCTCTCTTAAAGGAGCCTTCCTAGGGCCGGTGGGAGAATGGCCCCGGCCCCAGAGGCTCGCGATGGTCGCAGGTGGTAGGGAACGGGGCCCCGAGCCTTCTTCTGGCTGGGCCCTCCGCACCCAGCTGTCTTGGCAATGCCAGGGTCTGCTGGGTGAGGGTTCAGCCGGAAGCATTGCCCTGGGGCTGATGGCCAAAGCGCCTGGATTGGCATGAGCGGCACCAGCCAGAGCCTGCGGAGTTTTCTCCAGGGACCTGGGGGGAGGAGTTTGGCTTCGAGGGGGAGGGGTGAGGCTAAGACCCTGCAAAGGAGGGAATTTGCTCCTCTCTCCGCAGCCCTCGCTGGAGGCAGTGGATCTGCAAACTCCAATGGGAACAGAAGGTTAGCACCATGAGTTTCTCATCCAGAAAGCCATCAGTATAATCTCCTCACATACACAGAGGGAAAAGCGAGACAATAGGACCTATTCAGTAGCTGGCCATTCATGATTTAAATAAACAAAAAAAGCAAACGACAAAAATGCTTGGGAAATCAGAAACAGAACTGTCTTTATCTGATGGAAGTATTTACCTAGGGGCTCAACGGTCAAAGGCACTTGCTTGCAAATTCCTGACAGCCGGGGGTTCAATTCCCCAGTACCCAAGTAAAGCCAGATGCCCAAAGTGGTGCATGTGTCTGGAGTTCATTTGTTGCAGCAGGAGGCCCTGGCGTGCCCATACTGTCTCTCCTCTTCCCTTCCTCCTCCTCCTCCTCCTCCTTCTTTTTTGGTTTTCCGAGGTAGGGTCTCACTCTGGTCCAGGCTGACCTGGAATTAACTATGTAGTCTTAGGATGGCCTCGAACTCTCGGCAATCCTCCTACCTCTGCCTCTTGTTTAAAGGCTTGCGCCACCACACCCGTCTGTCTCTCTCTTCTTTACACACTCTCTCTTTCTTAAATAAATAACTAAATATTCTTTTAAAAAGCATTTACCTAAAACCAAATACCCAAGAAACAAACCATTCTGCATTACAGTTTTCTTCTTGCTTAATGGTGAAGTACTGAACGCTCCCATTGAGGTTGGAAGTGAGAGGTGGTGTCGGCGCTGATGAGTCCTCTACAGAACTGAGCTGTAGGTCCAACAGGCAAGAAAAAGAAGTCAGACAGTTTGAAGGTCAGAAATTAGGACTAAGCCGGGCATGGTGGCGCACGCCTTTAATCCCAGCACTCAGGAGGCAGAGGTAGGAGCATCGCCATGAGTTCGAGGCCACCCTAAGACTATATAGTGAATTCCAGGTCAGCCTGGGCTAGAGCAAGATCCTACCTTACCCCCCCCCCCCGCTAAAAAAAAGACTAAGACTAAAACTGTCACTTACATATGACGTGATAGGGATGTAGAAAATAAAATATAAAGGTAAACTTAAGGTGGATAAATTCATTTGGGAAAGTCATTGGATACAGGCTCAATTTCCAAGCCCACTTGTATTTCCAAATGCCAGCAACAATTTAAAAAAAAAATGAGGTTTGGGAGGTGGGGAGAGGGATCAGTGGGTGAAATGCCTGTAGCACAAGCGTGAGGGCCGGGGTTCGGGTCCCCAGCACCCGTGTACAATGCTGGCCATGGCGTGCTGGCCTGTCACCCCAGCGATGGCGGGGGGAGGGCAGAGACAGGGAATCACTAACCAGTGAGTCTAGCTGAATTGGTGAGCTCTACATTGAGCAGAAGATCCTGTCTCAAAAAATAAGATGGCCAGTGATCGAGGAAGAACCGGATGTCAATCTTTAGCCTCCACATACACACATGCACAGCCCCATAACACACGTGTGCACACATGCATACATATGCACAGCACACAAACATACACATGTCAAAAATGAGGTTTGTAATAACATAAGGATCAAGTACTCAAGAATAAACTGTATTTAATGGCTTAGTGATTAAGACTCTTGCCTGGGAAGCCTAAGGACCCATGTTTGACTCTTCAGGTCCCACATAAGCCAGATGCACAAAGGTGAGGCAAGTGCAAAGTCGCACATGCCCACTAGGTGGCGCAAGTGTCTGGAGTTTGATTTCAGTGGCTGAGGCCCTGGCGTGCCAATTCTCTCCCCCCCCCCACTCTAGCTTTTTCTCTTTCTCACTCTCTCTGAAAAAGAAAAAAGAATTTATACTCTGAGCTGGAGAGATGGCTTAACACTTAAGGCACTCGACTGAGAAGCTTAAGGACCCAGGTTTGACTCCCCAGAACCCACATAAGCCAGATGCATATGGTGGTGCATGCTTCTGGAGTTCATTTGCAATGGCTAGAGGCCCTGGCATGCCCATTCTCTCTCTCTTTCATAAACAAATTAATTGATTAATTGAAAGAAATTATATTCTTTGGGTGGCTGGAGAGATGTTTCGGTGGTTGTGCTTGCTTTCAAAGCCTGCTGGCCTGGGTTTGATTTTCCTGTATCGATGTAAAGTGAGATACACAAAGTGATGCATGTGTTTGGATAATGTTTGTAGTGGCTAGAAGCCTTGCTCCCCACTCGCTAACAAGTAAATAAAAATTTTAAAAATTTGGGGCTGGAGAGATGGCTCAGTGGTTAAGGTGCTTGCCTGCAAAGCGTAATGACCCAGTTTTGACTCCCTAGTACCCATGTGAAGCCATGTACACAAAGTGGTGCATGCATCTGGAGTTCATTTGCAGTGGCTGGAGACTCTGCCCATTCTCTCTCTGTGTCTTTCTGTTTGTCTTCTCTTTCTCTCTCTCTCTCTCTCTCTCTTTGTGCAAATAAATAAATAAATAAAATATTTTAAAAATAGTTTAGGGCTGGAGAGATGGCTAGGTGGTAAGGGAACTTGCCTGCTAAGCTTAAGGACCCAGGTTTGATTCCCCAGGACCCATGTAAGCCAGATGCTCAAGGTGGCACATGTGTCTGGAGTTCGTTTGCAGTGGCTGGAGGCCTTGGCACACCCGTTCTCTGTCCCTCCCTCTTTCTCTCCTTCTCTCTCAAATAAATAAATAAAATACTTTATACTCTTTTCAAAAGGGCTTCATGGTCCAACTTCATATATGTGAATCTGCAAACACACGAGCTCCAGTTTCTGCACGGGGAACTTTCTCTATGTACGCTTGATTACTAGGATTTTTTGAGGAGGATAGATTCCAAGGTCCAGTGGGTTAGGAGGCAGAGATAGGCTCAGGTCACACTAAGCAAATATGTACGGTCCGTGGGATTTGAGCAGGCAGTAACAATTGAAGGGCGAGAGGTTTCCAGCAGCGCCGGGAAAGGCGGAAGTCATGGCTGTGCCCGTGAGAGGGTGACTGTACCTGCAGGGGGTGAGTGTAGCCGGGCTTTGAGCCCAGGTGAGTGGCTTCCAAGTGGAGCTCCAGCCTAGCTCTTCACTGAACATGATTACGGACATTCGAAGTTAGATATATTTAGTTTTGGAAAAAAAGTGAACCTAATTGGCCATTGAAGGAAACGTGCTACCGTTCAGTCTTACTGCCTGCTTAAATCCCCAGGACCATATATTCTTGTTTTGTGTCTCCTACCCAAGCAGACAGGAGCAGGTATGCGCTTTGGAATCCATACTTTCCCTCCACATCCTATGTAATGGGGAGCACGTCCCCCTGCCATTACATGCCTCTCTGGCCAAAACTAATAATGCAGCATACATTTCAGTGTACGCTGTTGGCTCCACCCTTGCCATGGGCACAGGACTACAGGGCCTCATGAACTCCATTTTCACTACCCACATACTATGCCTAGAACTCACAAACCAGTAAGTGTGTTGGCTCAAGAATATTCAGTAATTCAAGGACAGCTAGATGCGCTTGCAGCGGTTGTGCTTCAAAATTACCAGGCTCAAACAAACAAACAAACAAACAAACAAACAAACAAACCAGAAAAAAAGGCTGGGTGTGGTGGCACACGCCTTTGATCCCAGCATTCAGGAGGTCAAGGTAGGAGATCGCCGTGAGTTGGAGGCCAGCTTGGGACTACAGAGTGAATTCCAGGTCATCCTGGGCTAGAGCGAGACACTACCCCGAAAAAACAACAACAAAACAAACTTTCCAGGGTTAGATTTGCCGGCTGCTGCTCAGGGTGTAATGTCACCATGCTAAAGGAAGAGCTTCTAAAACATCGTCAAATGCACTGGATATTTTTGGAAACAAGGAACAAAAAGGCGGAGTTGGCTTCTGGGATTTTGAAACAAGTGTCTGGATCATGGTTTTCCTGGGGGCTGCTCTTTCTGCACCCACTTATCACTGTGTACGTTTCTTGCTTTGCTCCCAGCATTTTTAACATCCATGTCAAGCTTCTAGGGTTCAGCAGCGCCACCTAGTGGACTCTGGGAGGCGGAGCCCTGCAGGAGGAAGTGTGTCACCGGGGCTGACCTTGGGGCGCGTGCAGTCAGTCCCCTGTGTGTGTCCAGAGTCAAGCAGCTGCTTCCTTTCTTTCTCTGCTGCGGATGTGTGATGAAGTGAGTGAGCCTCTTCCTCCTCCATGATGAAGTTTCCCCTGGAATCTGTCAGCCTGAAATAAACCCTTCTCCCGTAAGCTGTTTCTGGCTGGATGTTTGTGCCAGCAGCTGGATGCTGACTCCAGCGGGCCCCATGGAAAGCCCACTGGGTAGCGGATCGCAGGCACGGCCGCTGCCTTCCCCTGCTCGGTGCCAGGAAGCTGCAGAAGAGACCCCCAGCCAGCTTTCCCGTACTGGGTGTGTTGTTCTGTCCTGGGGGAGCCTGGCGGGAAGGCCATGGTGGAGGCCAGAGAGAAGACGGGTCGGCAATGTAAGAGTATTCCGGAAGGCATTCCCATCCAGAAAACCAGGGCTGTGTCCTGGCCATCAGCATCCATGGCAAGCCAAAGCGCAGATCTACCGCCATGTGCACCCAAGGTCCAGGCCTTTGTATTGACCAATCAAGACTGGCCTCATTTACATGGTGGGAATTGCATGATGGGAAATTGCAGGCATGCTTAGTGGCTCACCCTCAGGGATAACTGCAGAAACATTGTCATGCCCCTCACACTCTGTAGTCTATTACATAGGCTTTTTCTTTTTTTTTCTCCCTCCCTTCTTTCCTTCCTTTGTCCTTCCCTCCCCCCTCCCTCCCTTTCTTTCTTATAGGTCCCCCCCCCCCCCCCCCCGCCCAGGTAGGGTCTCACTCTAGCTCAGGCTGACCTGGAATTCACAATGTAGTCTCAGGGTGGCCTCCAACTCAAGGCGCTCCTCCTACCTCTGCCTCCCGAGTGCTAGCATTAACGGCGTGCACCACCACACCGGCTTTCTTTTAGGTTTTTGAGGTAGGATTTTGCCCAGGCTGACCTGGAATTCAATATGTAGACAGTGTGGCCTTGAACTCACAGTGATCCTCCTACCTCTGCCACCCTGACTGTGGCGTCGCTCTAGCCCAGGCTGATGGGGAATTCACTATGTAGTCTTATGCTGGCCTCAAACTCAAGGGATCCTCCTCCCTCAGCCTCCCAATGCTATGATCAAAGGTGTGTGCCAATATGCCTGGCTAGGCTTGTTTTTGTTTTTTTAAAAATTTATTTATTTATTTATTTATTTGCAAGCACAGATAGAGAGATAGAGAGAATAGGCGCCCTAGGGCCTCCAGCCCCTGCAAATGAACTCCAGACACATGTGCTACCTTGTACATCTGGTTTATGTGGGTCCTGGGGAATCGAACCCGAGTTCTTTGGCTTTGCAGGCAAGTGCCTTAATTGCTAAGCCATCTCTCCAGCCCAGGCTTGGTCTTTTTAAAGAAAAAGAATGTTATCTCTCTTTTTTTTTTTTTTGGCTTCCCAAAATTCACACACATTATCACACCATCCACACAGTCACACATCAATACGTTTATGCACTCGTGTGTGGGTGTGGGTGTGTGCAGGCATGTGCATGCCACGGTGCCTGTGTGGAGGTCAGGACAGTTTTGAGGTACTGGTCTTAGCCTTCCACCTTGCTTTGAGACAGGCTTTCTCTTGTTTTGTCAGTACAAGCACTAGATTTGCTGGCCTGTGAGTGTCAGGATTCTCTAGGTGCATCAGGGTCATATCTGACCTTGTTTGGGCTCAGAGGATCTGACCTCCAGCCATCAGGCTTGCACACTAACCACTAAGAAATCTCCACAGTCCACATTTATGCTTTTTTTTATACACTTGCACACTCACAATCACACTCACCACATATACTTACACACATTGTCATACCATGCAGATAATCACACTTCACACATTTGTATATACCCAATCTCATACAAATTCACATACACACACTCTTACACCTACACACACAGTCACACACAACATTCATCACTCTTCCCAGCATCCTGTAGGCTGGGGACCTTGTGCTCACACTCGTTCTTCCACAATTAACCTTTGTTCCATTAGTTATCACACCTCAGCATTTAACACTTGCTTTTGACACTGGCATTTTAAAGAAATCCTTGCATTTAATGTTGGTGACATTCGGTCTCTCCATGGTGTGGGGTCCACTTGATGCTGGTGACATTCAGCCTCTCCATGGTGTGGGGTGACTGCAGGGACCACGTTGCCCAGGCCCAAGCATGGCCTCAATACCTGTCAGTACTTCTCAGGTGACCAGAGTGTGTCGCTCTCAGACTTCCTGAATGGCAAAGGTCACAAGGTTCCAACTCCATCCTGTGACTGGGATCAAGAACCCGGAGCCTGGCCCAGCGCTCGGCTGCCCCCACCTTCCCCGCACCATGTCCCTCCGTCCCACACAGGCTCTGTCCCCCTTCCTGGACACTGGCAGCAGCCTTGCCCTTTCCCCACTGGCCCCTCCAGCTCAAGATCTTCTTGCCCAGTGTCATCCAAGGAGACAAACAGCCCCACACAGGAAAGTTTAGGTAGCGGACCATTATGTCCTCCAACTGGGACACTATTGAAAGTCCAAGGAGGAGGGCTGGAGAGATGGCTTAGCAGTTAAGGCATTTGCTTGCAAAGCCAAAGGACCTCTGTTTGATTACCCAGGACCCATGTTAGCCAGATGTATCAGGGGGCACATGTGTCTGGCGTTCGTTGGTGCGCCCATTCTCCCCCCCCCCAAAAAAAATAAAGTTAAAAAAAAGAAAGTCCAAGGAGGCACTGTTGGTAGTGACACTAGGACACAGGTATAAGAGAGGGTGTCCCGGGAGGCTGGGGGTGCGCTCACTCTCCTTAAAGCAGCTACTGGCTACTCGGCATGCACCCAAGAATCAATTCATTCCAGCTCTTCAACTGACTTCTACTGGGTGAGCGGCTCTCATCCAGGGTCCCGTCTGGGAGGGGGAGGGAGCAGAGGCAGTATGTGGTCCCTCTGAGCCCGCAGCTGTCCCGGGTGAACTCGTCCCTTGCTCCAAGGCTCTGGGGGTCTGGAGCTTTACCGGCTGTCTGTAGAGGGAAATGGAGGAGAGGGGGGACCAGCTGAGGAGGCTGGGATTTGGGTCTTATGTCTCTCCGTCCTGTGTCTTGCGACACTCTGTGGTGGTCATTGTGAGACACAGGGACTTTAAGGAACACAAGAGCTTGGGGTTTACTCCGCTGCTCTGGAACTGAGGTCTCTTGTCTTTCCAGGTGGTCGCAGCCCCCAGGAGACCTTGATCCACAGTCATTTAAAGACATCTGCTATTCCCGAGGCGGCCACCAGAGGGCAGCCTGGGTCTCAGATTCACAGCCCGGGGATCTCTGCTGGACCCAGTGGCTCTCCAGGCCGGACAGAGGCAGGGAGGGCTGTCCAGGCTCCCTCCTGCTGCACACCCTGCGTGGTTTGCTTCCTGGTCTAGACGGTAGGTACAAGGGAGGCCCAGAGGACTGTGGGGTGCTGGCCTGGGTCAGGAAACTCATAGCGAAACCAGAGAGATCTGGTAGTGAAATTCATTCCGTGCAGAACACCTGCCACGAGGGACTGGAAGGCCACATGGTGGTGGTGGCTGAGGGGACGCCCCATCTTATCTGATGGGTCTGGGCCCTCACTGCTGAATGGAGCCACCTGCCCTTTTAGGCCCACTCCGGGCCAGAAGGCAGGGGTTGTACAGGCCGTGGGCTCAGGGCCTCATGAGCATGGGAAAGGCGCGGGCGGCAGGAGAGCAAGCATTGTGGAGCTGGAAGCCGAACAAGCCTTTCCGTTGATGTTTGAAGAAACATCAAAATTGGGCGAAAAAGAAAAAAAAAAAGCAGAGAAACGTAGGTGTTTACTTCTAATAAACAAATGTTTCTAATGCAAAAAAGACTTTGCACCAAATTGAAGTTGGGTCTCATGCTAGTGCCACATACCTGTATCCAAGGCAGGATGCTCGTGAGTTCAAGGCCAGCCTCAGAAAACAAACTGCAGTACCGAGTAACATCTTGATCACACCTTCCAAGGCTCAGGGTCCAATGCAGAAGAGGTGGCGGAAAGAATGTAAGAGCCAAAGGAAGGGTAGGACTCCTTACAACGTGCTCCCTCCAGACATAAAATGGCCTGGCTATCCATGACCTCACAGCGTCTGACACTACCTACACAAGACCATCATAGGAGGAGGAAAAGATCATGACATCAAAATAAAAGAGAGACTGATTGAGATGGGGAGGGGATATGATGGAGAATGGAATTTCAAAGGGGAAAGTGGGGGGAGGGAGGGCATTACCATGGGATACTTTTTATAATCATGGAAAATGTTTTAAAAAATTGAGAAAAAAATAAAATTAAAAAAAAGGAAAACAAAATGCAAACACATGGAAAGAGTGCGTGAGTTCAGGGATCACTGAGGCAGGGGAGACGTTGTTCCCAGGTGAGGACAGTCATGCTGGTGACTGGAGAACTGTGAGGGAAATGTCAGGAAGTCTGATCATGGGGCTCTCTGCGATGTCCCTCTCCCACACACAACACCCCCACCCAGATTCTCTGTCTGATGGGAGGAGTGGGGGACCTGGCTTCTCCAGGTTGGGGAGGGGGTCAGAGGCCCACAGGACAATCTCCAGGGGCCCAGATGTGGCCTGTGGGATCCTGGTGTGCTTGGGTGTCCCAGGGTCAAGTGGGTGCACTCTGGTTGTCTGAAGAAGACCCACCCTGGTCCCTGGCCTCACTCTGAGCACGGGAGACTGAACTCTCCACTGGAGGATGGTTTGAATATGTGTCCTCACCCCATGAACCACAGTGGCCCCAGCTCTACAGCCAGGCACCCTCAGGACCAACATCTGCTGGAAGGTTTTCCTGAGGGTGAAGGTGGGTCTCCAGTCCATTTCACAGGGAGGAGGAGTGTGAAGGAGGGGGGCTCCAGGCTGTGGGATAAAGGGGGCCGGGTGCAGCCCGCTGGCTTGCCTGGAGCGAGGGGCTGGCCTGGCCAGGTCAAGAGTGGGATCAGGGTGTGGGGAACATGGGAGCGGGAGTGGCACCACGTTATGTTCCCATTTTAACTTTGCGTGTGGTGTGTGTGTGTGCGTGCGTGTGTGTGTATGTGTGTGTAGGGCAGAGCTCAATGTTGGATGCTTTCCTCCATCATTCCCCACTTTATTGTTTTTTAATAAATTTTTATTTTTATTTTTTTATTTTTGGTTTATCAAGGTAAGGTCTCACTTTAGCCCAGACAGATCTGGAATTCACTCTGTAATCCAAGGCTGGCCTTGAACTCACAGTGACCCCCCTACCTCTGCCTCCAGAGTGCTGGGATTAAAGGTGTGCGTCACCATGCCCGTCTCCCACTTCAATTTTTGAAGCGGGGTTTCTCTCTAAACCAAGAGCTCACTGATTTGGCAACAACTATCTGGCTGGCAAGCCCTAGGGATTCTCCTGTCTCTGCCCTCTGCCCCGGCACCGAGGTTACAGGTATGTTCTGCTACCAGAAGCAGCTGATGGAAGGAACGGGTTCATTTGGCTTACAGTTTCCGAGGAAGGCTTCATGATGGAAGGAAAGGATGGCAGAGCAGAGACCGGACGTCACTTCTTGTGACAACAGGCGGTAAGCAGCAAGAGAACAAGTTTGACTCTGGCAAGGGGAAAACCAGTCTACAGCTCCCCAAAGCCCACTCCCAGCATAACACCTCCTCCAGTAAGGCTCTGACTCCCAGACTGCCACCAACTGTGGACCAAGCATTCAGAACACATGATTTGTGGGGGAATCTGACTCAAACCACCGCATCACAGGTCCTGGAAGACATGGCCAATTGACTGTGGGGTCCTCAGTTCTGTCTTCTTACCCACAGTGGGCTGTTGGTTTGAAGAGCAGAGTCCCAGGCTTATCAGTGGCTGGGTGTAGCTAGTCTTTTGGGCCTGAGAGGGGCCGTGTTTCGTCTTTACAGAGCCATCTTTGGTCTTGAGAGTGGGCTTTCTTCAGGGACTTACCCACAGGCCCTTCTGGACTCTGGACCTGACTGTCTGGTTGCTTTTGATGCCTCGCATGTCCCTGTCCTCCACCTGCCCCTGCAGTGCCCCTTGGGAGTCCCTTCTCACTCTTGGTGTGCAATCTCCACATGTAGACTCTGGGTCTGACCCCAGTTTCTTATGCCCTTTGAGCTGACGGCCCTGTGGACAGCACCCAACTGTGGGGTTCCTGGCTCTCCTTCTCTCACTCAGAGAATGTCTCTATCTGCACCCAGAAATAGGGTGATGCAGCTAAGTGCTGGGCACTTGCATAGCATACTTGAGGCCCTGGGTTCCATCCCGAGCACTTTAAACAAAAACAAGCAAATGAAAAAGCCAGGAGTGACTTTCCTGTTTCTTCCCTACCTCTCTCCTCCTGACAGTACAGCCAGACTTATTGCTCCTTCTTCTTTTTGGTATTTTGTTTTGTTTTTGATTTTTAAAAATATTATTATTTTTATTTATTTATTTGAGAGAGAGAGAGTGAGAGAAGCAGTGAGAGACAGAGAATGGGCATGCCAGGGTCTCCAGCCACTGCAAACCAACTCCAGATGCATGCGTCACCTTGTGCATCTGGCTTACATGGGTCCTGGGGAATTGGAACAGGGTCCTTTGACTTTGCAGGCAAACACCTTAACCCCTAAGTCAGCCCTCCAGCCCCTGTTTTTAATTTTTTGGAATTCAATATGTAGTCTCACGGTGGCCTTGAACTCACAGCAATCCTCCTACCTCTGTCTCCTGAATGCTGGGATTAAAGGTGTGTGCCACCATGCCTGGCTGTATTTTTTTTTTTTTATGTGAGCGAGAGCAAGAGAGAAAGAGAGAGAACTGGTGTTCCAGGGCCTCCAGCCACTGCAATTGAACTCCAGACGTGTGCTCCATCCTGTGTGCATGTGCGACCTTGAGAGCTTGTGTCACCTTGTGTGTCTGGCTTACGTGTGATCTAGAGAGTTGAACATGAGACCTTAGGCTTTGCAGGCAAGCCCTTTAACCTCTAAGGCATCTATCCAGCCCTTTCTTCTTTTTATTTTTTCTTTTTGGTTTTGCTCTGCTTTGCTTTAAGTCTAGGTCCCAACCATGTAGTACAGGCGGGTCTTGAATCCTCCTGCATCAGCCTCTTGAGTGCTTAGTATTACAGACATGCACCACCACACACAGCTTAACACCTCTTCTATGACAAAGGCTTATAATTTCTGCTTCCCTCCACAAATAAAATTTGCAGGTAATAGACCTGCAGTTGAAAATTACAAAACCAACCTAATGGGCTCACTTTAAGGGAGAAATGGAAGAAGACTGGGTTTCAGCTTCGTTGCATGGATTTGATTTGAGAAGTGCTTAGGTGTGGCCTGCAGAGGACTGGGGCTGGCCACGGGGAACAGCCAAGGCACAGGTGACGCAGGGTAAAGACAGGCGTGGGGATATCTTTCCCGGCTGAGGTACGTGCTAAAGCCACGGAGCCATCTCACAGGTGCGCCTCTCCCAACAGGCCGACGGTTCTTGGTACAGTTCCAAACGAGACAGGGCTCCAGCTCCCCTTGATTTTCATGCATGCTAAATCCCTAGGAGATTCTGCGTTTGGAAACTATGTAAAACAGAACCAGGTTCTTCCTGATGTTGGGTAAGTGTCTCCCAGAGGGCTCATGTGTTGGAGGCCTGGCTGCCAACCTGGGGTGTTACTGGAAGATAGTGGAAACTCTAGGAGGTGGGGCCGAGTGGGAGGCTGTCAGGCCGTTTGGGGCATGCCCCTGAAGGTGCCTCCTTCCCTCTCTCCTTTTGTTCTTCCCTTCGCCCCCTCTCTGCTTCCTGGCTGTCATGTGCTTCCACCGTGGCACGTTGCCCAAAGTAGTGGAGCCAAGCGACCGTGGACTAAGACTTCTGAAGTCATGGCCTGGAATAAACCTCCTTACAGTGACAGGTGTGTGGCTTTCACAAAGTATCTGAAGCTGTGTGTGAGCATGTGTGTGTGTGTGTGTGCATGCGCATGTGTTTGTTGTTGCTTTTGAGGCAGAGTCTCATGATGTATCCCAAGCTGGCCTTGAATTTGCACTGATACTTCAGCCCTCCTGAGTAATGGGATAACAGGTCTATTGCCACATCTGGCTAAGTCTCTCCTCTGAAGTTGATGATCTTGGGTATTTTGTTCCGGGGGGTGGAAAGCTGTCTAGCACAGTTCCTGACTCTGAGGAATACCATTAGGGTTTTAAAAAAATTATTTATTTATTTGAGAGATAGAGAAATAGGCAGGGGGAGAGAGAGAGAGAGCTAGGGCCTACAGCCATTGAAAATGAACTCCAAATGCATGAGCTGCCTTGTGCATCTGCCTTACGTGGGTCTTGGGGAATCAAAAATGGGTCCTGTGGCTTTGCAGGCGAGTGCCTTAACTGCTAAGCCATCTCTCCAGCCCCCCATTAGGGTTTTAAAAAATGTTTTTACTTATTTATTTGAAAGGAGATTGAGAATGAGAATAGGCACGCCAGGGTCTGTAGCTGCTGCAAACAAACTCTAGATGCCTGCACCACTTTATGTATCTGGCTTTACATGCGTACTGGGGAATCAAACCCAGACCAGCAGGCTTTGCAGGCAAGCACCGTAACCACTGAGTCATCTCTCCATCCCCCATTAGGGAATGTTATCTACCAGGATCCTCATTTTTAGCACCGTGGGCCTGTCAGGCTGGACACTTGTGTGTTGTGAGGTGTTAGGGATTACCCTGGGCCTGCACCCACCAAGTGTGAGTAGCATCCCTGCAAGTCATAACATCAAGGGCCTCAGCTTGATTTTCCCTCAGAGAATCACTGGATTGGTGGAGGACCAGGATGTTTGGATGCCAAAGGATAAACTGCTGCTGGACAGAATGCTCCTCATATTCCAAGGTCCCAGCACCCCTTGCCCGTGGGGGTTCAAATATATCCCACAAAAGCTCACGTGTTGAGGCTGGACAGATGGCTTAGCAGTAATCTGTGAAGCCTAAGGACCCATGTTCTACTCTCCAGATCCCACGTAAGACAGATGCACAAAGGTGAGGCAAGTGCAAGGTCACACATGCCCACTAGGTGGGGCACACATCTGGAGTTTGATTGCAGTAGCTGAGGCCCTGGTGTGCCAATTCTCTCTCTCACTCTCTTAAAAAAAAAAAGTTCACGTGTAGGAAGCTCAATTGTCAAGTGGTATGTTAGTGGCATTTGAGAGGCAGGTCCATGGGGGAATCTGGCTAATCCAAGCATGGAATGATGGGTCAACGGGTTATTACTATTGTCAGTACTCCTGGTTTTTGGGGGGTCTTCCTGGACAACCGGTCTCCTTCCCGTGACTCCAGGGGCTGGGATGACATGCAGGCCCCACCGCACCTGGTGCTCAATGGGCTATAGCAGGAGTGGCTTTAAGAGCAAGTTCTCTCTGGCTGTCTGCTCTGTCCTGTCACATGATGCCTTCTTCAGGGCTAGGATGCAGCAGGAGGGCTGGAGAGATGGCTTAGTGGTTAAGGCATTTGCCTTTGAAGCCCAAGGACCCAGGTTCGAATCCCCAGATGCCACGTGAGCCAGATGCACATGGTGGCACAGGTGTCTGGGCTTTGCAGCAGCTGGAGAGCCTGGTGCACCCATCATGCTCTCTTTCTCTCTATCTCAAATAAATAATAAATAAATATAAGCCGGGATGGGTGGCTCATGCCTTTAGGTAGGAGGATCGCCATGAGTTCAAGGCCATCCTGAGACTACATAGGGAGTTCCAGGTCAGCCTGGGCTAGAGTGAGACCCTACCTCAAAAAAACAAAAATACAAAAAAAAATGTAGCAGGAAGGCCCTCACTTGATATTGATATTTCCAGACTCCCCAGAACCATGACTTATATTCTTTACGAATTAACCATCCTTGGGTGTTTCGTTATGGAAAGTGGATTAAGACACACCCCACGACTACAACAACCAAAAGCTCCCTCATGTTTCTAAGCTACCACTGCCCCATGTTTCTCCCTTTCTGTCTTTCCCCAGTTTCTGACTCCCTCTTCCTGCTGCGTGGAATAGTCAACATTCCAAGTGCCTTTCCCTTCTCAGTTACCTTGGAAGCCACCACATTTGTGGCCAGGTGTCCTCCAGGGAGCCCTCCTGAGCTGCTGCGGCTCTCAGGCCCCAGCCCCAGGGAAGCTCCCATCATGAGCCCTTCATCTTCCCGTCTCGCCTCAGGCTCTCCTCTCCTCTCTCTCTCCAGCTTCCCAGTGCTGGCCATGGACGGACGGGGTCCGCCTCCTGAAAACCATCGTGAACGTTAGTGGCAAAGTGGAGAATGTGACTCAGTTCAATTCTATCTTAGAAGGTTCCAGAGCCCCTCCCATTTAGGGAAGTGGATGCATTCTTTTTGTTTGTTTGTTTGGTTGGTTTTTCGAGGTAGGCTCCCACTCTAGGCCAGGCTAACTTGGCACTCTGTAGTCCCAGGCTGACCTCGAACTCACAGTGATCGATTCTTCAACCTCAGCCTCCCGAGTGCTGGGATTAATTAAAGGTGTGCACCACCACGCCCTGCTGGAAGTGGATATTCTAAGCCACGGCAGGAGGGTGTGTGTGTGGGCGGGGGGGGGGGGGGCTGAGTGGACAGGGTAATGGTCCTGGGCTGGATCTTCAGAGAAGCTACCTGGAATCTTATTTTCCACCCCTTCTCTTGCAGGATTGGGGAAAGCATGTCCCGTGCCTCAGTTGACAGGGTTCTGAGCACTGTCGCCTGCCCAGGCCTTCCTCCCAGTTCCTTCAGGCGGATGGAATTTGCCCATCTGAAGATACCCGCCAGAAAACAATGACTCCAATCCAAATTGGAGCCGATACTGAGGAAGGACAGAGGGGAGGCAGGGGTGCCCCAGTTCTTATCCAGGGAGTGCCTGAAGGAGGTAGGGAGCCTGAGCTTCCACCTTGGGTTCTGGGCACAGTGGCATCCATCTATCTCTTCATCTACTAAGCCTGCTCCCGCCCCCACTAAGTACCATGCCAGACAATCTAGGGCCATGGCCAGAGGAAGGGAAGGCCCGCAGTGGTCTCATCTAGCCATTTTGTTTGTTTGCTTATTTTAGGTAAGGTCTCTCTCTAGCCCAGGCTGACCTGGAATTCACTACGTATTCTCAGGGTGGCCTCGAACTCATGGCGATCCTCCTACCTATGTCTCCCAAGTGCCAGGATTAAAGGCGTGCGCCGCCACGCCTGACTCATCTAGCCGTTCTTCAACCCACTAAGCTCCTGGCACACTTTGGACAGAGACCCCAGCCTGTCCCATCCTGCTTTTGTGCCAGGTTCTTAGGACTTCTCTACATAATACAGGGGCTGGAATTCGTGACTAACTTTGTCCTAGCGAGTGAGCTCACTTCCACACTGGCAGGGTTGGGTTGATGTGCTAAGGGACGCCTGGGTCTTGAGAGGGTGTAGGAGGTGGAAACTGGCACTCCTCCCCACGCTGGAACACAAAGGGCCCTGCCAGTCATCTCTTGTCAAATGCCCCTGTCCTTTGGGCTTCTGCTCCTCTGTGCTTCCAGCTGTGAAAGCGGCCATGTGACCAGCACCCTCCTCCCTGGGTGGTGACTGACGTTGAGAAGTCGGTGGCGTCCTCACAGTGAACCCCTTCAGGCCACCTGAGCCTGGGGTTTCAGGCCCCTGACACTGCCGTGTGCAGCCGGCCATGTGTGCCCCGTGTCTCAATTGGCAGGGTTCTAGGCACTATTGCCTACCAGGCCTTTTCCCCCAGTTCTTTGGGCTCCTCTTGGCGACGCAGGCCACCTTGCCAAGGCTCAGCGGGAGGCAGCTCTTGGCCAATGTGGACATGCAGCTCCTGGCCCAGGCCAGAGGCAGGATGGGGGGCAGGGGGAATCGTCCCTGCGAGCCTGCTCTTTGGGCTGGGTCCTTCTAGACTAGCAAAGGTCTTCTGCTTCGAGGGCCTGAGACCCTCCCTTGTGTGCGTGCGTGGGAGGGACGAGCCACCAGAAAGGGCCTGAGAGTGAGCCTGTGGGAGCAGGTACCTCAGAGCCCGCACGGGGGAGGGGACCACGGGGGAGGGGGGCCACGGGGGAGGGGCCACGGGACAAGTCTGTGGGAGGGGACGTAGGACAGGGAGATGCCCTCTCTTTCTGGGGCATCCTCAGAGAAGAAGCACAGCTGGGGACTGAGGGTAGACCGTGCAGACGGAAATCCTGGCCACTAGGTGTCACCAGGAGCCCATGGGACTAGATCCTCCCCTCCACAACCCCAACTCTGTATCCCATAGGTATTCCCACTCCAGCACGTAGAAGGCGTTCCCGAGTCCATCAAGATGTCTAGGCCACTAGCTGTGTTGGCCAGGTAGGATGTATGTGCCATGTCCAGGAGGGCACATTCTAGAGGCCACCCTGTCCCCACTCACATAGACCTAAGCTGAGGACTTTTTCTGCAGCATCTCCAAGGGGGGTCCTGGCCCAGTGTTTCCTCTACTTCTCAGCCTCAAAGAAGTAAGGGGGAAAGGTCCCTGCTTACATCCCAGCCCTGTCCCCACCCGGGGCCAAATTGGCAATTAGTTTCCGCCTCCTGCCCAGGTCACTGTGGGCCTTGTGTGGCCGTGGGAGGACACAGAGGGTCTTCCCGGGCGCTCAGGGACTAGTCTAGCCCCTTTGCAAGGCACTGGAGTTTTCTGGTTGGCATGTCTGCCCACCTGGCTTTGGTGGCGACTGCCAAGGAGAGGATGCCATGGTTCAGTAGGTCAAACAGGACCTAGCAGTGCAGCTAGAAACCAATCCAGAGCCCTTGGCCACTCACTGAGGACTCTGGCAGGCAGGGCAGGGCTGGTCTGCCTCAGCTCCCAAGCCTTCTGGCACTCCCACCTGGAGTGTCTCTGTGACGTCAGAGGCCGCTCCATGACAGAGACACTGCATGCCACCCCCTCCCCAGTCACCTTGCTCTCCTCCCTGTCGCCCACTTGGCACCAGGCATACTGCTCCTTACGCAGGCATCATCCTGCCCCCAGGGGTTCTGTTCTTACCGCCCGTCTACCTGGAAAGTTCTTCCCTCGGAAACCCTCAGGGCCTGTGTCCTCACTCCCCCCCAGGGCTTCGTCCAAGGCCGCGTGCTCAGGAAGCTTGCTCTGACCATTCAGCTGACCAGCCTGTCACCACCTCAGCGCTTCCTCTTCTCTCACACCCCCATCACCGTATGAGATTCTAGATATTTTACTCATTCACTTATGCATCTACATATTTTATTTAGTTTTGCAGCGCTCTGGTTGTGACCCAGGACCTAGCACAGGCCGCCACTGTCTCGTGTCCCCACCCTTCTTTTGCTTTTAAGTTACTTAGCCTGGGCTGTCCTGGAATCTAAGGTCCTCCTGCTTCAGCCTCCCCAGTAGCTGGGATTGCAGACTGCACCATCAGCCTGGCTACTTACTTTGCTTTATTTATTTATTTATTTATTTATTTTTGGATTTTTTTCAAGGTAGGGTCTCACTCTAGCCCAGGCTGACCTGGAATTTGCTATGTAGTCTCAGGGTGGCCTCCAACTCACAGTGATCCTCCTACCTCTGCCTCCTGAGTGCTGGGATTAAAGGTGTGTGACACCATGCCCCGCCTACTTACTTATTTTGTCTGTCTCTCCCTTTGCCCGCACAAGCCTGTGGTCTAGTTTGTTTCCTAGGCGTCACAGTACCTAGCACAGTGCTAGGGTGTCACAACAGACGCAGGCATGGATGAGTAAAAGAATGAACAACACGAGAGGGACGAGGCTGTCTCCATCCTTCCCATTTGGCTCATTTGGCTACGGCACCACCAGGGTTTGGGCCTTCCCATCTCCTGCACAGCCATTTATCTCAAAGGGTTCCCTGGCCTGGTTAAGCTCTATTTGAGGTAGTTCCCATGGAGAGCTTCCTGCATCCTGTCTGAGCTGGAGACGGTGCCCAGGCTGGGGCCGGGGTGATAGAGCCACAGACCATCACATGTCTGTCTTGTTCTATGACCCTGTGACCATGGTTTACTTCCAGAAAGTTGCGTTGAACAGTCTCCGGCAGACACCACAAGGTCTGGGCTGCAGGCGTTGTGGCGCACTGCGTGTGTGCCCTGGAGGCACTGGGGACATGGCAGGATCCAGAAAACTACAGGGCAGGGAGGAGCTGATACCTTGTGGAGAGTCAGGCTTCGGGGCGCTTGCTGCCTTGTCAGGGGGAGCCAGTGGGCCAGTGGGTGGGGACGTCCTATTGTTATGGTTCCCCGTGAAAGGGTTCAGTGTGGAGGTGACACCTCCTCTGGGAGCTTCCCATGTACGAGCCTCCATGGAGGTCACCCAGCTCTGCAGAGGACCCTGTCTGTCCTTACTGACTCTTCTGGCCTCCAGTTGATATTGCAAACAGAACACTGGTTTGGGTTTATGCAGTTGCCCTTAAGTGATTTTGTACACCTTTTAGGACATCATCGGTTTACTAATGCATTAAAACTCACTGAATCATTCCAGAGAAAAGATCTTAAAGACACACTTACACATAGCTGGAGCTAAAACTAGCCTAGAGATTTAAAAACACTTTTTGAGAAATATCCTCAAAAAGCAGTATATTAAGCCAGGTGTGGGGCGCACGCCTTTAATCCCAGCACTTGGGAGGCAGAGGTAGGAGGATCGCTGTGAGTTTGAGCCAGCCTGAGACTACATAGTGAATTCCAAGACAGCCTGGGCTAGAGTGAGACCCTACCTTGAAAAACAAACAAACAAACAAACAAACAAACAAAAAGCAGAAAATTGCTGCTCCCTTATTTTGAGGAGAGAGGTGGGGAACCCTGAACCTCTAATATGAGGAGGGGCTTTGAAAGGAACCAAAGGACCCCTGGAGGTTCCTCAGAGCACACTTTGGGAACCTCCAGATAAGCCTGAACCCTACAGAGAGAGAATTTATCCCCATGAAGGGAGCATGCGTCCATCACAAGGCAAGCAATACCCGACATGCTCGATAGGGGGCACTGCTAGGAGGAGGTTCCCACCAAGTCCAAGCTATATCAAAGCTACAGACCCAAGTGGCCCCACCAACTTCTACCTTAGTGCTGGTGACCTCCAGCCTGGGTCTTCTTTGAGCCAGGGGCCACCACATGTCCTCCCAGTGGACAGAGCTGCCCTCTGGCCATGTTGCCAGCTGGCGAGCGCTGGTCAGAAGCCCTCAGCTCCAGGACTACAGCCAAAGCCAGGACCACAGGGATTGGCAAGGGTTTCCAAGTCAGGGCCAAGCATTGCAAGGGACAACTGCCGTGTCTCTCCGGTCAGTGCCTGGAAGGGGGCCAGCTCAGCCTCGGAGAGGGGCCAGGCACATGCCAGTACATGCAAAGGCATCCACACCCATGCATGAACACAAATACACACACGTTCAGATGCATGCCCACAGATGTGCTCACACATATATTTCATGCACATGAACACAGACATGCATTCAGCAAGAAACACACGAGCAAGGGCATGAGGGCACAGGAGTGCAAACAGACATCCACACGTGCACAAAAAGTGTAAACGTACACATGCTCATGTGTAGAGAGACCAACTCTCTCTCTCTCCCCAGCAGGCTTGCAGATAGGTGGACAAAGATCTATGGGGAAAAGTCTGTTCAGGGTGAGTTTAGGTAGGGAGTGGGTTTCTTCTACCCCATATCGATGGTGGGTGTATGAGAGAAAGTGGCAGCTGGAGTGGCCAGCCTCGGCTGGGGCTATTCTGGGCAGTTGAGGAAGCCTTCCCTAGAGTTCAGGAAGCCTTCCCTAGAGTTCAGGAAGCCTTCCCTAGAGTTCAGGAAGCCTTCCATAGAGTTCAGGAAGCCTTCCCAAGAGTTCAGGAAGCCTTCCCTGGAGTTCAGGAAACCTTCCATAGAGTTCAGGAAGCCTTCCCTGGAGTTCAGGAAGCCTTCCCTGGAGTTCAGGAAACCTTCCATAGAGTTCAGGAAACCTTCCCTAGAGTTCAGGAAACCTTCCCTGGAGTTCAGGAAGCCTTCCCTGGAGTTCAGGAAGCCTTCCCTGGAGTTCAGGAAACCTTCCATAGAGTTCAGGAAGCCTTCCCTGGAGTTCAGGAAGCCTTCCCTGGAGTTCAGGAAACCTTCCCTGGAGTTCAGGAAACCTTCCCTGGAGTTCAGGAAACCTTCCCTGGAGTTCAGAAAGCCTTCCTGGAGTTCAGGAAACCTTCCCTGGAGTTCAGGAAGCCTTCCCCGGAGTTCAGGAAGCCTGCCCTGGAGTTCAGGAAACCTTCCCTGGAGTTCAGGAAGCCTTCCCTGGAGTTCAGGAAGCCTTCCCTGGAGTTCAGGAAACCTTCCCTGGAGTTCAGGAAACCTTCCCTGGAGTTCAGGAAACCTTCCCTGGAGTTCAGGAAACCTTCCCTGGAGTTCAGGAAGCCTTCCTGGAGTTCAGGAAACCTTCCCTGGAGTTCAGAAAGCCTTCCCCGGAGTTCAGGAAGCCTGCCCTGGAGTTCAGGAAGCCTGCCTTCCCCGGAGTTCAGGAAGCCTTCCCTGGAGTTCAGGAAACCTTCCCTGGAGTTCAGGAAGCCTTCCCTGGAGTTCAGGAAGCCTTCCCTGGAGTTCAGGAAGCCTTCCCTGGAGTGCAGGGAGCCTTCCCTGGAGTTCAGGAAGCCTTCCCTGGAGTGCAGGGAGCCTTCCATAGAGTTCAGGAAACCTTCCCTGGAGTTCAGGAAGCCTTCCCTGGAGTTCAGGAAGCCTTCCCTGGAGTTCAGGAAACCTTCCATAGAGTTCAGGAAGCCTTCCCTGGAGTTCAGGAAGCCTTCCCTGGAGTTCAGGAAACCTTCCCTGGAGTTCAGGAAACCTTCCCTGGAGTTCAGGAAGCCTTCCTGGAGTTCAGGAAACCTTCCCTGGAGTTCAGGAAGCCTTCCCCGGAGTTCAGGAAGCCTGCCCTGGAGTTCAGGAAGCCTGCCTTCCCCGGAGTTCAGGAAGCCTTCCCTGGAGTTCAGGAAACCTTCCCTGGAGTTCAGGAAGCCTTCCCTTGAGTTCAGGAAGCCTTCCCTGGAGTTCAGGAAGCCTTCCCTGGAGTTCAGGAAGCCTTCCCTAGAGTTCAGGAAGCCTTCCCTGGAGTTCAGGAAGCCTTCCCTAGAGTTCAGGAAGCCTTCCCTGGAGTTCAGGAAGCCTTCCCTAGAGTTCAGGAAGCCTTCCCTGGAGTTCAGGAAGCCTTCCCTAGAGTTTAGGAAGCCTTCCCTGGAGTTCAGGAAGCCTTCCCTAGAGTTCAGGAAGACTTCCCTGGAGTTCAGGAAACCTTCCCTAGAGTTCAGGAAACCTTCTCTCGAATTCAGGAAGCCTTCCCTGGAATTCAGGAAGCCTTCCCTGGAGTTCAGGAAGCCTTCCCTGGAGTGCAGGGAGCCTTCCCTAGCTCACCCACTCCATGTCTATGGGTGGAGGAGCTGGAATTGCTCCTACATCCCATGGAAGCTAGTTGGCAGAGGACCATGGTGATGCTGGGGTCTCTGTGAGGACAGGGAGACCCAAGGAGGCATGCTGCAGCTGAGCTAGTCTTCCTCCAGACTACTGCTCTCTTAAAGACCCTCTACTTCTGCCTTGGTTCCTGCCAGATGCTAGGGCTTCTTGATGTCTCCTTTGTTTCAAACACTTGAGAGCCTCAGAGGCCAGAGCATATGGCCTCTTGATCCCTGTCATCCCCTGCCAAGGCTAGCACGCTAGTGCATCAGCTCAAGGCAATGCTGAAATCATCTCAATAGATCATCAGTTCTCTGCTTCCGAGAGATCTGGGGCCATGGCGGGGGCTTCAGAACACCCAGAAGCTTAGTCCTGCTCTGGATGAGCTCTGCTAATTCCAGCTCGCTGACCACCAGCTATGCCACAGTCCTTGGCAGGGGGGCAGAGTTTCATCACCTCCCCCACCAGATCAATACTCCTTGGGCTACTGTCATCAAATCTTTGACCCGTGGCCTGGCCACACACGGCGAGTCCTGAAGTTACCAGTCTTTCCACCAATCCTTGCTTTGGTCTCTGGGGTGGGTGAGGGGCTGACCCCTGGCTCTGGCCCAGGCTTTGGGAGGAAGGGAACACATTAGGAAGCCTGTCCCCATGGGCCCAGCCACTTCCCTCCCCTCTAGACTCAGAGCTGAGGCATCTAGGTGGGGTCTCCAGGCCCCTAGAAGGGTGAGAAGAAAAGATGTGGAGGAGCCTTCAAGTGGCCTGAGAGCTCTGGAAGCGCCAGCCCCAGGGTGCCTGTCTAAGGCCCACAAAGGTGCCCACTGATCTCGAACTGCAGCGCCCTGGCCCCCGTTCTGTGGCTTGCGACGCTCATCCTCAGTATGGCCCCGCTGAGGATGACCTCGAGGACAGGGGAGTGACACAGCTGGTGATGGCAGCGTTCACGCCCATGCCAGGGCCAGTCCACAGTCTGACAGGGATGGGGAAGACTCTCTTCCTAACTCAGTGGGTCCGTCCCTGTGGTAAGCCTCACCATGGCCAACCTGAGACCCGGCAACCCTGCATCTTGGAGCTGAGGAAGAGGGAGGGACTGCTCAGAGGACCCCTGAGCCCTGTCCCCTGTGGCTCAGCTGGGAGGGCCATTGCACTGGCCACCCCTATCCTGCTATGACTGGAGGCATTTTAGGACATTGTCCTGCTGGTGGGCCTGGTGAGGGTACCAGGAGCCCGTTCTCTTAAGCCATGCATAATACAACTTAAAGAGCCCAGATATCCTTGAAAAACACCACTGCCCCGAGACTTGGCATCCAGGGAGACAACTAACACCATGAGACCCTTACCTGGCTCTTAAGAACAGACAACCTCCTTCACTCCCCTGGGGTGTTCTGAAGGTTGGGACCAAGTCTCTCTGTCCTAGGTCTGTAGACATCTGCCACAGGAAGGGGCAGTTGCTCAGAGACTGCAGCAACGACCGCCTAGGTGGAGAAGTAGGGGGAGGAGGCTCAGGGAAGAGGGACAGAGGGAGAGATGGCTGTCTGCTCACATGAGAGATATAGGTGGTTGGGGGCACACTGCAGATGGGGATCCAGGCTCAGAGAAGGCTGTAAGCAGGACAGCTGTGGGTGTGTGCCCACATGGACCTGATTCCAGAGCTATGGGGGCCTTATTTTTCAACCTTAACCTTGAGCTCTAGGTTCTAGACAGGGTTCTGATCCACTGCAGAGACCCCCTCCTTAAATCTAGCCTATCTACTTCACGAGGGGACTTCTTGGGGTTCAGGAGGTACCAGGCCAAGGCTGAGGCAGAAGATTCACAGGTGGGCGACAGGCCCAGAGTTAAACAGAAATTAGTGTTTTTCTTTTTGCAGTGCTGTCTGGGAATAGAACCTGGTGCCTTACGCATTCTTGGCAAGTGCTCTACCTCTGAGCCATGCCCATAGCCCCTTACTGGTGGATTCTAGATAAGCGCTCTACTGCTGAGCCACGCCCCCAGCCCCTCATTGATGGATTCTCCGCAAAGGCTCTAACTGAACTATATCCCTAGCCCTCTTTTTACTTTTTATTTTGAGACAGGGTCTCACTAAGTTGCCTTGAATTGCAACCTCTCTGCCTCAGCTTCCCCGGTTGTTGAGATTGTAGGTATGCACCACTGGACTTGGGTAACTCATGGTTCTCAGGACCACATCCCACACCTGGCACTGGCTATGCCAATGAGCATCACTTTGGCAATCTTCGGGGTTTTTTGGGAATCCCAGTTTCCTCTTTGCCTGGGTCAGGGCCTGTCGGTGGGAACAACCCTGCCCAATCCAGCCATGATACCTGGCTTAGAGTGTTGGATGCCCACCATAGGGGTGGCCCCACCCAGGCTTCTTGGATGCCCAGTCTACTTACCACAGAAATGGACATCAGAGAAAGGGGGCAACTGTGTGATTGGTTCAGGGAATGAAGCTGAACTTGGCGTGTGGGTGGGCACTTCGGGTGATGAGCAGAACCCTGCTGCAAGTGGGCTGGGAGTACTGACCTTGGCCATAGTGGGTCTTCGTCTGGTTTTTCTGCCTACTCAGGGCACTGCCTGGCCACCAGGGAGGAAAGAAGTGTCTCCAGATGGCCCAGCCTTAAGGCTACTGAGTAACTTTTCCAGAGAAGGAGAAGGTGGGAATAGGGTTCTGAGCTGGGCCCACCTGGCCCTGTGCCCTCACAAGGCCTGGGGACAAGGACGCTGCCCAGGGGAACCCAGGATATGCCTCGTCCTCATGGTCACTGGGGTCGACTGCTTCCTGCGCAACTCAGGCTTGGCACAACACAGTGCACCACTTGGGTTACTTTAGGGCTCTGATCAGACTCCTGCTCCGACTGGAAAATGGATACAACTGTTGCAGTCAGTTTTGCATTGCTGCAGAAATCACCTGACCAAGAGCAGCTTTTGGGGAAAAAAGGGTTTCTTTTGGCTCACAGACTTGAGGGGACACTCCAGGAAGGCAGGAAAAACGATGGCATGAGCAGAGGGGTGGACATCACTTCCTGGGCAACATCAGATGGACAACAGGAATAGGAGAGTGTGCCAAACACTGGCAAGGGGAAACTGGCTATAACACCCATAAGCCCGCCCCCAACAACACACTGCCTCCAGGAGGCTTTAGTTTCCAATTGCCATCAGCTGGGGAGAATAGCATTCAGAATATCTAAGTTAATAAGGGACACCTGAGTCAAACCACCACATTCTGCCCCTTGTGCCCCAAAACTGATAACATCCATGATTTAAAATGGAATGCATTCATCCAACTTAAAAAAAAAATCCCCATAGAAAAAAAAGAAAAGAAAAATAAAAAAAGTATTCACTCAGTACAAAACTAATTAATAAAAAAAAGAAAAGAAAAAGAAAAAAAATCCCCATAGTTTTTGTCAATCCTAATGATGTTCAAACATCCCCATAATCCAAGGTCTTTTAACTGAGTGATAATACCATAAAATATACCCCCCCAAAAAACTCATAATGGCACAGAATAAATGCTCACACTGCAAAAGATAGCATTGGGCATAGCAAAGAAATGTTCAACCAATACAAGATTTAAATAGGACAAACATCAAACTCTATAGTGCCAAGTCCAAAAATTCTAGTCAGTGACAAGTCTCCACAAGTCTGATAATTCTAACCAGCAACAAGTCTCTGGTATCCCAATTTTGCCCCTCCAGCTAGGCTACTCACAGTCCTGGAAAACTTCATCCCAGACCGGCAGCTTTCCATAGCAGCCATCTCCTGGTCCCGGCATCTCCACTGGGTCTCCACTGCAACCCACGGTTCATCCTCATGGCTCCATGGGGTCTCCATGCAGGCAACCAGCAAACCTGCTTCACACTGCCCATGGCCATTTCCAAAACACAAGACCAATGACCCTCTCTTTCCTGCATTTCTTATACTCCACAATACCAGGTAGGTGCCAATTTATTAACCCAGTGGGGGAATAAAACAGACTTTGAAGAACAGGAAACTCCTTGAGCACTCAGGCCCCTTCAAAAGAGTCTGCATTCTTCCTGTTGCCCAAGTGCAGCAGTGGGCCCAAACTCAATGGTTGTAATCTCTCAAACAATTGCAGGTGAACGGGCAGCAGTTTTGGCCCAAATATTTCATTTTTTTCTGTGCCATATCTCTGTACTCACACCAGTCCATTTCTATACAATGCAACCCTGCACAAGTTCTCAGGACATGGGCATAACATCAAGCCTCTCACACATACTGCTTCTAGCCCAGTTCAGGCAAAGCTCTTTCTCACTATCATAAGTCAAACCTCACAGTCCATAGTTCTTACTGCATTCATGTCTTCCAGAACTGACCAGAATAGTCCATCAATCTGTACTTACACCATGCAAGGAGTCTCTTAGACCAAGGTTTCAAATCCTTCCACGTTCCTCTTGAAAATCAGCTCCAAAAGGCCAAAGCCGCACAGTCAGGTGTCCAGCAGCAATCCCACTCTCAGTACCAACTTTACTGATACAGTCAGGTTTGCATTGCTGGAAGAAATCACCCAAACAAGAGCAGCTTTTGGGGAAAAAAGGGTTTATTTTGGCTCACAGACTTGAGGGGACACTCCAGGATGGTAGGGAAAATGATGGCATGAGCAGAGGGTGGACATCACTTCCTGGCCAACATCAGGTGGACAACAGGAACAGGAGAGTGTGCCAAACACTGGCAAGGGGAAACTGGCTATAAAACCCATAAGCCTGCTGCCCCAACAATACTCAGCCTCAAGGAGGCTTTAATTTCCAACTGCCATCAGCTTGGGAGACTAGCATTCAGAATATGTAAGTTTATGGGGGACACCTGAATCGAACCTCCACACACACCATGTACACAGGTTCTCTCTTTCAATCACACACACACATATATACATATTGAGAAGGCCCTCAGACATCATACAACACACACCAACCCATGCACAGAGCACATGCCGCACACACAGCCCACAGATATCGTGCATTTATGTACACACACAGAGGATACACACCACACAGACACAGCTCACAAATGTCATACAACACTCACATGCACACAGAACACACGTAGCCCACAGACATCACACTTCCGTGTAGAAACACACCACACAGACACATGAACATGGCACGCACACCACACAGACACAACGCACAGATGTCATACAACATTTTTGCAGGTGCATATCACATACCTTCCCACACACACGGAGTTCATAAAGGTCACACAACACTCAGACATATGCCACACACACAGCATGTACCACACAGACACAACCCATAGATACCATGCAAAACTCACATGAATATACACACTACACCCATCACACAGCACACGGACACATGCCACATGTGTACATAGAAGGCAGACCTCATAGACATCCCACGGACCTCATGTAACACAGACATACTTCACACACCGACAGCCCACAGGCATCACATAACACAGGCGCAGAAGTAGACGGCACCTTAGCCCTCCCCCGCCCTGTGGACGCGTACCCATCCTGGCCCCTTTTCTGCACAGGCAGAAGGAGGTCCGCACTGCCCTGGGCCACAGGCCCCTCCCCCACCTCAGAAGCCCTCCAGCCTCTACTTGGCCACTCTGGAGCTGGGAAGCGCTGGGCCCGGGGAAGGAATGCAGAGGGGAGCGGGCACTTGCAAGAAGCGGGAAAGGAACAGAGGGCGGCCTTCCCTCTGTGGTGGGGTGCTGGAAGCAGAAGCCGGGGTGGGACTGTCCCCTGGCCCCGCACCCTTCAGCACGGTTGTCATCGCTGCCTCCAAGGGCCTCGTGGTCCTACCCGAGCCACGTACCGCTTTCTGCATCCTGGGGTCTGGGTGAGCATAGAACTCCCTCCTTACCCGCCTTTTCTCAGCCAGGGTGTTTGGCATGGGCCCCTCCCTAATGAACATACACAGGGTATCAGATGTGGGTGGGGATACCCGCATCGTGTGACAGAACAAGAGCAAGGGTCCTGGCTTACAGGGGACACCTTTGGTCTAAGCTGAGAGGCCGCCATCTGCCCCAGGCCGTGATAAGGGCTGCCCCAGACCCTTGGTTCTTCTTGGACTGTGAGCCTGTGGGGGCAGAGGTCCATCTTGGAGATCAGGACCCTGGAGGCCTCTGACTCACTGGATCAGCCTGACATTCCACCCAGGAGCCAGACCTTTCTGCCACAAAGAGTCCAGGCTGTGCTGAAATGTGAACGGACGGCCTGGTGGTTGTTTAGGGCCGCGTGGGGCGGGGTGGGAAGGAGAAGGGAAATGAGAGCAGCTGGCTCCCCTAGGCCTGAGGGCTCTTCCCGGAAGTCACAGGCTGGGGGCCGTGGGATTCTGAGCAGCAAGGCCGCCGAGCTTCCTCCAGGAGGCCCAGCACGTGGAGGCGACAGCGTACAAATGGCCGGGCAAAGCGGCTGTGCTCCTGCCGTCCCCGCACAGGGGAGGCTGAGGCAGGAGGATCCTGAGTTTGAGGCCAGCATGGGCTACACAATGTCTCAAAAAAAGGAAGAAAGAAGAGAAGAGAAGAAAAGAAGAGAAAAAAGAAAAAGAATGTGAGTAGGTGCTGCGCTACAGGGATTACTTCCTGACCCTCCTGACAGGGCAGAGTAATCACTGCCCAGCAAGGGCATCTCTATTAGTGACTTTCACTCTTGATTCATCACTGCCCACTGGTCACCACTGGCTGGGCCTCCCTGCCCAGGAAGCATTTAAAAAAAAAAAAAGCAGCAGAAACAGCCACTAGGTTTATTAACTTGGACAGAAAAAGCAAAAGACCCCAGACTTCTGAGAACCCTCTGTACCAGTGGAAGGCCGAGGGAGGCCGCACTCAGGGGCAGGTTGTGGGTAAGGAACACCTTCTCTCCCAA
This sequence comes from Dipus sagitta, assembly GCA_036346955.1. Taxonomy (NCBI): domain Eukaryota; kingdom Metazoa; phylum Chordata; class Mammalia; order Rodentia; family Dipodidae; genus Dipus; species Dipus sagitta. Next base: position 3,979,594 of record CM070775.1, on the reverse strand, counting down.
GTTCCCGTGCTTCGTCTGGCATGGGCACCGCGCCTTTAGCTGGCTCTGCCTGGACCCTCCATTCCTCCTGGTCAGCTGCCAACTGCAGGCCCCAGCTGCAGCTCGGTCCCTCCTGGAGGCTGGTGCCCGCCGGCCATTCTTTCTGGGTGCGGGGGCAGCTGCTCCTGGAAAGGGCCCTCGTCACCTGCTCACAGGAACCTGCACTCGTTCTCTGGGAAGTGCCTCAGGACTCCAGAGCTGGACGCCCTGGGGCTGACCCAAAGGTCCACGCTAAGCCACCTGCAGGGTGGGCCAGGCCCCCTCCCCTCCAGTGCCGCTGCTGCCCCTTGGCTCCATGGAAAGCCCATCTGACTGTGGAGTGCCGGGCACCTCGCCTGCCTTTGGTTTCCTCACTGACTCTCCTGTCACAAGGGACTTCCGGGCTCCCAAGGCACTCGGAAGAAAGCCTGACACTTGGAGACTTTGAGGACCTCTGTTCTTCTCCTTCCTCTTCTTCTTCTTTTGGTTTTTCTAGGCTTCACTGTAGCTCCATCAGGGAGGCAAGGTGCACCCTTCTCCTCATCAGCAGAGCTGGACATCCCCTGGGAGTTCCTGTGTGAACTGCGTGGAACGTGGCCTGGTGACATCAGGTGTGCTGCAAGTGTAGATAGTCCCAGACTTAGAAATGTCTTCATGCATGATGTTTTTGCCTTTATGATGGTGCAAAAGAGACACAGCCTGTAGAAATTGTACTTCCACTTTCTTTCTTTCTTTCTTTTTTTTTTTTCAAGGTAGGGTCTCGCTCTAGCCCAGGCTGACCTGGAATTTACTCTGTAGTCTCAGGGTGGTCTCGAACTCACCGTGATCCTCCTACCTCTGCCTCCCAAGTTCTGGGATTAAAGGTGTATGCCACCATGCCTGGCTTTTTTTAAAAATATATTTTATTTATTTATTTGAGAGAAAGAGAAAGAGGTAAAGCGAGAGAGGAGATAGAGAGAGAATGGGCTCGCCATGGCCTTCAGCCACTGCAAACGAACTCCAGACAAATGCGCCTCCTTGTGCATCTGGCTTACGTGGGTTCTGGAAAATCGAACTGGGGTCCTTTGGCTTTGTAGGCAAACACCTTAACTGCTAAGCCATCTTCTCCAGCCCCTGGCTTTTTTTTTTTTTTTTTTTTTTTTGGTTTTTCGAGAATCTTGGTCTCTCATATTTTTCTTGTTTTTGGACCTCTGTGGTTCCTTTTGTGAAATTTCCTCAGATGCGTTTTCCTGAGTTCCAGTTACTCTTTCAGCCACTACTAAATTTCTGTGTAATCCACCCACTGGGCTTTTATTTTACATTGCAGTGGAGCTGTTCTGAACAATTATGCATTAGTCAAGTTTTGATCATTCTGACAATTATCAAGAGAAGAAAGATTTCTTTAGCTCCTGGTTTCTGAAGTCTTTATCATAATGGCGGCAGGGGACGTGGGATGGAACAGAACTGCTCACAGCTTGGAAGCCAGAAAACAGGATGCCTGCAGTCACAGGATTCTTCCTTCTTCCTTTAAAAGTTTTTTAAATCTAATATATATATGTATATTTGTTTTTTTGAGGTAGGGTTTCACTTTAGCTCAGGCTGACCTGGAATTCCCTAAGTAGTCTCAGGGTGGCCTGGAACTCTTGGTGATCCTCCTACCTCTGCCTCCCGAGTGCTGGGATTAAAGGTGTGCGCCACCACGCCCGGCTATATATATTATTCTTTGAGAGAGTAAGAGGGAGAGAGAGAGAGAAAATAGGTGCACCAGGGCCTTCAGCCACTGCAAATGAACTCCAAACACATGCGCCCCCTTGTGTGCATGTTCAACATGTGCGCTTGTGTCACTGTGTGTCTGGCTTATGTGGGGCCTGGAGATTTGAACATGAGTTCTTAGGCTTTGCAGGCAAGCACTTAACCAGTAAGCCATCTCTCCAGCCCTAATTTATCACACACACACACACACACACACACACACACACACACACACACACATATATATTTGCAAGCAGGGAGAGAGATAGAAAAGAGAGAGAGGAGAGAGGGAGAGAGAGAATAGGTGTGCCAGGGCCTCCAGCTGTTGTAAATGAACTCCAGATGCATGTGTCTCTTTGTGCATATGGCTTTATGTGGGTACTGGGGAATTGAGCCTTGGTTGTTAGGCTCCTGCAAGCAAGCACCTTAACCACTGAGCAATCTCTCCAGCCCCCTTCTTACCTTTTAATTCCACCCAAGTCCCCAGCCTTTTGGATGGTGACGCCTGTACTCAGGGTAGGTCTTCCTTTCTCCTCAGCAACTCCTCTAGAAATGCCCTCAGATACACCCAGAAATGTACTTTGTAACTCTCCTAGGAGTTTTCAATACAGACAAATTGACAATCAGGATTAACCAGCACAAGCTATTTAATTTCTTTTGAAGTCTACATTTTTTTTTTTTTGTGTGTGTGTGTGTGTGTGTGTTTTGCTTTGTTTTGAGACAAGCTCACACTATGTAGCCCAGGCTGGGCTCAACTTGCAATTCTCTTGACTTAGCCTCTTGAGTGCTAGAAATATAGGCATGAGCCACCATGCCTACCTATGTTATTATTATTTTTTTCCCAAAATAACAGCCTGATGTTTTTTCCAAGTACTGGGATTACAGTACTTGGGAAAAGTAATGTATTTATCTTATTGACAATTTGTTTTTGTTTTTATTTTTCGAGGTAGGGTCTCACTCTAGCCCAGGCTGACCTGGAATTCACTATGTAGTCTCAGGGTGGCCTCAAACTCACGGCGATCCTCTTACCTCTGCCTCCCAAATGCTGGGATTAAAGGTGTGTGTGACCACGCCCAGCTTATTGACAATTTTATACATGCATATAATGCCTTTTAAAATGATTTCTATTTATTTATATATTTGCAAGCAGAAAGAAAGAGGGGTGAGGAATACGAATAGGAGTGCCAGGGCCTCTAGCCACTGCAAAGGAACTCCAGATGCACATGCCGCTTTGTGCGTCTGGTTTTACGTGGGCACTGGGTAATTGAACCTGGGTTGTTAGGCTTTTCAGGCAAGCACATTAACCACTGAGCCATCTCACCAGCCCTGCAGTGCATTTTGATCATATTCACTCTCCACTGCCTTCACTTCCTACTCCCACTGTACCTCTTCTTTCCAGTTAGTCCACTTGATGTCATTTTTTGTGACCCACCGACTCTCATTAGGGTAGCTTGCATGAGCACGGGTTGGGGGTTGTTTACCTTGCAGCCTATGGTCTCCTGCGCCTGTGGTCCCAGTGAGATTCCATTCTTACCCCACAGCCTGTCTCCTCAATCTTCCCTCAAATAAACCTCGCCCTGTTTCACAGAGGTCCCCTCCTTCCTGGTTCAAGGCTGTGTGCCCCAGTTATGTCTTGAACTCCAGAGGGGTCCCTGTAGCCTGGAGCCTTCCAGACAGGGACATCCTCCAACTTTCAAAAGCCCCAGACCCTGGACAGTTGGTCTCTTCTATCTAGGATTTCCTAGTACAAGATTGAAAAATAGGCCATTAGAGATCTGGAACTTTCTGGCTATGGAAACCAAGATCTTTTGGTACAGCGGTTCTTGACTTGGGACAATGCTGCACTTTCAGGGGACATTTGACAATGTCTGCAGACATTTGGGAACATCATGATTGACAGCAGTGGTGCAAAAATATTGCCAGCATTGAGTGGATCCTGGCCAGGCATGCAGCTAAACTTCCTCATGTGTCCCTGATCACGGCATTGTTCAGCTCAAGTGGCATCCAGAGTGCCACTGCTGGGCTGGAGAGGTGGTTCAGTGGTTAAGGTGCTTACCTGCAAAGCCTAGGAAGAAGGGTTCGGTTCCCCAGTACCCACGTCGAGCCAGATGCACAGGTGGTGCCCGCGTCTGGAGTTCATTTACGGTGGCTAGAGGGCCTGGCGTGCCCATTCTGTTTCTGTCTCTCTTAAATAAACAAAGAAATAAAAAGAGTGTCACTGGCTGATGCAGCCTACACAAGACCTGCTGCATAATAGGAGGCAAAAATTATGACAACAAAATGGAGGAGAGACTAGTTGGAAAGAAGGAGGGATCCAATGGAAGGGGGATTCGGGTGGGTGAAAAGGAAGACAGCTGTTGGGGATTACGGTCGTGGTATATTGTTTACATTTTTATTGAAGTTGTCAATAAAAACAGTTTTTGATAAGAGTGTTGCCGTTCTGTTGAGGAACACTTACGGCCACACCCCCTTTCTCGCTGGTGGGTCCTGAGTCCCGAGGGGTGGAGCAACATGTCATCCCAGGTAGATGGATATGGGAGCCACGTAAGGCCCTGATCCCAGGGGATTCCCCATAAGAGGACAGAGCTGCTTCCCCAGAGTGGCTCTGGGGAAGGGTGCCTCGCAGAGGACCCAAAAGGCCAGCAGATGCTCAGTAGCTTCCAGCAACACACAGAGCCCACTGGGCCCACATCCCAACATACCTGCCCCATATGAGGCGTCCTGCTCTGTCTGTCCCCAGTACAGACCCCCCCCACACACACATGCACACGCGCACAGGCGCACACCAGCCACACCCCTGTGTGTAATGTGGTGAGCAGGCCCTGTGTGATGTGGGGAACGGGCGCGTGGTCGTTGGAGCAGGTCAGGCCCTCCTGGGCGGAGTGAGGACATATCTCTGGTGCCATCTTTCCTGTTCTGATAAATAACTGATCTGTGGTTGTGGCAAGAAGGTCACCTCTGCCCAGGGAAGCTCAGGAACAAACCACTTGTGACCGGTGGGAAGAGCCCAGCGTGGGGGCAGCGGGAAGTCTGCCTTCCCTGGCCACCAGGCTGCCGGGGGCAGATTTCAGAAAAGGGAAGTGCTGAGCTGGGGCAGCGCTTCCTGTGGTCTCTGGCAGTCAGGGCACTGGGGCGGGCATAGCCAATCAAGGGGTGGGCATGGCAAATCAGAGGGGTAGCTACCCTGCCCCAGGAGAGGTCAAAGCAAACCTTCCCTGGTCCCTAGGCCTGAGGCAGGAGCCTCTCCACCAGGCACAGTCAACTGCTGTCCTTCATGGTTTGGGAAGACTGAGGGACTTGCTAAAATGCCAACAGACCGCAGCTCTCCTGCTTCAGCGTGAAGCGCCCCTGGGCTTTGTGATTCTGTGATTCGCGCCTTTTTGGCTCTTGCTTCCTTGAAGCGACTCATCACGTTTCCTCTGCAAAATGCCCACTCCTCGTGGCCTGCTCCAAGAACTGAGGGTGTGTCTTTTCCCGAAGCCCGCTGCTCATTCCTTTCTGGGGGGCCCACAGTAATTTCCATCGTTGCGCTGGGACCACCCCGTTTTTGTTCACAGACCCTGGTGCCCCTCACATGGGTAGCTGTCTGCCGCTGCTGCCTGCTGTTGGGAAGGGAACTGCTGCAGGCACCCAGGAGTCAGGGTGGTAGCCAGGGAGCCTCTTCCTCTCCACTGGCACTAAACTCTGAGCATCCCAGGGCACGACAGGAGCCTGCACCTAGAGAAGAGCTGGGGCCAGGCGGTGAATGGAGGGGGGGGCTGCCTGCCCTCCTTGCGCAGATGGGAGAGGGCCTGGCAGGGCGGTCGGGCCTCTTCTGTTCCCCAGGGTCTCAGGTCCTTGCTGCCTCGCAAGCAAAGCACAAACCGTACGTCCTTTGCTTCGGGTGACTGTCCAGCCCCACCAGACCCCAGGGATCCTTAGGGAACTACTCTGTCCCCTTGGCCCAGGCTGAGCCTTACCCTTGGTGGCCCCGTGGACAGGGAGCCTGGGGCTTTGCCAGTCTTTCCAGCTGGGTGTAGGTCCCAGCCTGGGTCTGCTCCCACCGGGGCTCAGGGGTCTGGCTCCCTGGTGGGGTGAGAAGTAGGCGTGGGAGCTCCAGAGTTACCGTCCTTGGCTCCCTTGTGGCAGCTGCGACTCATGCCTAAAGGGGCCCCATTAGTAAGACCACTGCTCTTCCATGTCCAGGCCTCATGGCAGCGCTCCCGGAGGGCCGGGCCAAGCAACTTCTTCCATTTTCCCCTTACAGCTAAAGTCTATTCACTGCACAAAAGAATGGGCTTCATGATGATATGTTTAAACATAGATCTCCATGTCTCTTGACCTTGGGTCACCTCTTCTCTCTTTCTGTCTCTTCCTCAGTCTCTTTAATAAGTCCCCAGACCCCAAGCCACCTGTCAACCTCTGCCCTTCTCCTGGCTGTCTTTCCTTTCCTCTCTTTCCCATGATGACCTGACCCTGACCCCAGACATGCAACTGTCTCCCCAGTTTCTCTCTTTCCGTCTCCATTCTCTCTCCTCACTTCCCCGTTTTCTCTTTCCCTCTATCCTTATTCATTCTCCTCCCCTCTCCATCTTTCTCTCTACCCCCTCTTGCCTGTCTTTCCCAGTCTCTCCTCTCTCTCCTGTTTTTCCTTCCTCTCTATCTCCTTGTTGCCTTACATTTTTCTTTCTCTCTCTCTCTGCTTTCCCTCCTCTGTTTTTCTTTCTCCCCTCTCTCTTAATTCTTTCTCCCTTTCTCTATCATTCTCCCTCTTTTCTTGTTCTTTTCCTCTCCCTTCATTTTCCTCCATTCACCTCTCTCCCTGTTCTTTCTTTCTGTTTCTGTCTTTCCCCGCCCACCTGCTCCTCTCTCATGTCCTTCTTCCCTTTCATTCTCCTTTTCTCTCCCTCTTCTTCCCTCCCTCATCTCCTTTCTCTCTCTGGCTCTTCTGCCTCTCTCCCATCTCCCTTTCCTTTCCCTTACCCTTCATTCCCCTCCCCTCAACTCATCCCTCTCTCTTGATTCTATCCCAGCCTCCTTGGCCTCTGCGGCCCAGAGCCCCACAAGGCAGCTGGCTTCAGCTGGATGAAGACCTGCCGCGGTATTTCATTTCTCAGCCACCTCAGCCCTCATCCTGTTATCAGTTGAAAATGAATCAGAGATTAGGAAATGGGGTGGGGTGGGGGTGTTATCACCCAGTGCACCCGGGGCCCTCAGTTAATCTCTGGAGGTCCTGGGTTCGAGGGGAAATGTAATTGCGACATGCAGCTGGTCTTGCTGTCACTGTTTGCCTGTGGTGGGGCTGTGGGAGACGGGGGCGAGAGGATGGAGAGGAGAGGGAGAGGCCAGGCTAGGCCTGAGCCCCTCACACAGCCATCCATGCATGCCCACAACCATATGCGTGCACACATATGCACACACGGGCGTGAACGCAAGGAGCCTCCAGCCCTTGCACATGGCCCCCACCAGCACTCGTCACTGCCTGTGCTTGTCTATACACCTCAAGTCCCTGGCCACTGTCACTTCTCACTGCACGACTACTGCAGCCATCCCCGGCTCCTACATCCATTCTCTGAGCACGGTGGCCCTTTTCAACAGCCACGTATCTGCCCACTTCCATCGCATAACCCTCCGCAGTCCTCAGGGTCAGCCCACCACCATCCTTATGGCTTCAGGCCCGTGGTCCAGCTCCTACCTCACCCCCACCCCCACCTGCATGCCTATGGCTTTTGCCCCTGTCACCTTGCCCCACTTTGTACAGTCACCCTGCCTGAAACACTTGTCCACCACCCACTTGTCCATCCCTCTGTACCCGAGGTCACTAGGTCACTTTCTAGTCACTTCCTCAGAATACCCAGGGTCTCGAGGGCCAAGCCACACCAAATCCACCGTGTGTTGTCCTCAGAGCATGGGAGCGCTGTCACAGATAGAATCCCTCCCTCCTGGGATGGGACAAGGACCACGCTCTGCTGTCAGCCCAGGACCTCGCTGGGGCCTGGCCACACCAGGCAGGGCCGAGAGAACAAGTACGTAAGCACGCCCTGAGACCCAGAGAGGCCCAGACGGAGTCACCGGTGAATTTACCAGACCTTCACCGAAGAACTAACACCACTGCTTCTCATACTTTTCCATAAAATAGGGAGGAATCCTACCAAACTCCTTCTATGAAGCCAGCATCACCCTGATACCTAAACCAAAGACATTAAAAAAAAAAGAAAATTACAGACCGATCTCCCTGATGAACATAGATGCAAAAATTCTGAACAAAATATTGGCAAACAGAATACAAGAGTATATCAGAAAGATCATTCAACATGACCAAGTAGGCTTTATCCCAGAGATGTAGGGATGGTTCAACATATGCAAATTGATAAATGTAATACACTATGTATATGGAGTGAAGGACAAAAATCACGTGACCATCTCAATAGATGCATAAAAGGCATTCAGCAGAATCCAACATCCCTTCATGGTAAAAGTCCTACAGAGTCTGGGAATAGAAGGAACATATCTCAACATAATAAAGGCTATTTATGACAAACCTACAGCCAACATAATACTAAATGGGGAAAAAGTTGAAGCTTTTCCACTAAATTGAGGAACAAGAGGAGGGTGTCCAGTGTCCCCCCTTTTATTTAATGCAGTACTGGAAGTCTTAGCCATAGCAATAAGGCTAGAGACACTTACTAAAGGGGTACAAATTTGAAAGAAAGAGATCAAGTTATCATTATTTGCAGATGACATGATTCTGTACATAAAGGACCCTAGAGACACAGAGAGCCAAGGCCCCCCTGCAGGGAAGTGGTCCCCAGCTCCTGCACTGACCCTCACGTGCAGGTGGACACGCAGCACACTGGGGGATGTGGTGTTGAACACAGGAGTCCAGCGGGGCAGCTCACGAGGCCGAGACCCACACAAGTGCCCGCTGTCCTTCTGGTGTGTTCTGGGCTCATTGCCAGTGAGTGCCCTCAGCCTTGCCTCTCAGATGCTCTCCCTCAGGTGTGTGGGCCTCCTGTTCTCTTGACCCTGGCCTTGCCTTGGGCGGGGAGGGGTCCAATCCCCAGGTCGCAGGCCCCTTAGGCAAGATTCTCTGAGCTCCAGCAGTGGTCCTGTTGTGTTCCACACATAACGTGGAACACAGTATTACTTCTCTCTAATGTGGCAGGATAAAGAAAAATCCAGGGTTGGAGGGATGGCCTAGCAGTTAATTTAAGGTACTTGCCTGCAAAGCCAAAGGACCCAGGTTCGATTCCCCAGGACCCACATAAGCCAGATACACAAGGTGGCGCATGTGTCTGGAATTCATTTGCAGCAGCTGGAGGCCCTGGTGCACCCATTCTCTCCCTCCCTCCCTCTCTCTCTCTCTCTCTCTGCCTCTTTCTGTCAAATAAATAAATAAAATGTTTAAAAGTATATATATTAAAAAAAAGAAAAATCCAGCACAAGGGAAGACATGGAAGGGCACACACCCAGTGACACTCTGGTGTTTTGTCTTAGGATCGCCACAGAGTTAATGCAGCATGGGGTGGGGGGGGGGGAGGTTTCTGTCTCTCCTCGCTGAAGTACGCCGTGGATGGAGAGGCTGCTGGGCCGCGGCGAGGGCAGGCCTTGTTCTTCCTCCAGGTCCCACGTTTGCAGAGGGGATGAACGGGAACTGGATGCCAACGTGGGAGGGTTTTCACAGTGCCCGTGGCTCCATGTCCTCGGGATTTTCTTGTGTCCCGGGGCTGGAGGCTGGCCTGGCCTCTTTTGGATGGAAATCATGAAGACTCCTCGGCTGATCTGAGAAACGTAAGAGCAGAGCTGGGAAAATCGGCCGTTTTTGTGGTTTGGGGGTTTGAAGTGAGTTTCACAACTGATCTTCCGAGCACACGGTCCGGTCAGATGTGCTGCCTCAGGCCAGGCCCTGTCCCTGCTGACCGGAAACTGACCAGCTGCCCTGGGCCAAGGTGGAGGCTTCCCTCACCTGCCCAGTGCATTCCTTATATGTCTGCTCTGTGAAACCACCTCAGGGGCTGGAAAGGCAAAGGCCTCTGGGGGCTTCCTATGGCCCCTGCCTCATCCTTTAGTCTGGGGAGGGAGAGTTGTGCACCTGGCATCCCTCACTCCTGTTCTGGAAAATTTCCCTGGATGTCCCTGGAGCATTTGTCATGCTTAATGGTTTCATTTTGGGGGCTCAAAGAGCCAAGAAAGTGTCTTGTGGCCCTAATCTTGGGCTGACTAATGAGAAATCCTGAAGAGATCTGCTCTAGTGGGCGGGGGGGGGGGTTAGATGTGTCCCCAGTTTTCCTGCTTCCCATGCAGACAGCTAGGGCCCTGAGGGGTCCCCAGGAGCCAGCCCTGCCCCCAGGCCTGGTTCCCCGGACTGTCCTTCCACCTTGGGAAGTCCCAAGCTGTCTCAGGCCAGCCGCGGCAGAACTGAAATTGGTGACATATGTCTCTCTGTCCCCTGGGCTTTGGTTCCTGACCACTGGCCTCTAGAGTCTTCCCGCAGGGACCTCCAGATCTGAGGAGGGACGGGCGAACAGCTTCCCCGAGCAAGAGCTGTTCTGTCCCCGCTACAGCCCAGGCCTGCCTGGCTCTGAGGGAGTGGGAAGCGCCCATTTCCAGGTGTGTTGGGGCATGATGCCAGGCCTTGCTGCTCGGGACGGGCGGGGGGGGGGGGGACAAGGGGTCTACTTGCACGTTTCATACAAGTTCCATCTTCCTTTCTCGTTAACAGGAGAAATCAAACCACTAGCCCAAGGCACCCTTAGCCCAGGGCTGTGTGAAGCAGTGGTGCCCACAGCACAGAATCCCAGCTCTGGCCTCTGCTGAGGGGACCAAGCCAGTCCAGGGTGTAGTGACCAAGTGAGGGTGGAGGGTGGGGGCTGGGCACCTGCCACATCTCACTGGGCAGCCGGGAGGAGCCCGGGGGGCCAATGGCAGACTCCCCCGGGGCTCACAGCCAGGGAGCTGGGCCTGTTCAGGACAAGGTCCAGGCGGTGAGGCAGCCTAGCCGGCCCCGGAGAGGCATGCTCTGTCTGCGCAGGACCCCACATGGCAACATTTCAGGGCCCAGAAACACGACGGCCAGACGAGCGAACACGGGGGTGGAAGAGAACGTTCTAGCAGCCTCTCCATGGGGGAGAAGATCAGCTGGGGCCGTTGAACAGTGGATGGCCAGTCAGCGTCAGAGGAGCCCTTAGCGCCACACAGTGGTGAGGGGGTCGGGCAGAGGTACCAGGCCCGGCTGCTGGCACAGGGTGCGGGGTGCAGGGAGGCTGGGGTGCTCCGGCTGCGTCTGCTGGGTGTGTGCGCTCCTTGCCGCTCTGTGTCCAGGTCCCCCTCCCAGCTTCCTGTTTCTGTTTTGGGGCCACAGGAACATCCTCTTCTCGTCAAGGATCAAAATGGCTTCCTGGTCTCAACTGGAGCTGTGAGCTGGTCACCCCATCCCAAGGAACTCCACCGAGAGAGGTGGACCCTACATTCGTTGAGGGCTGAGCTGTGGTTTGTCCAAAGGAGACTCCTCCGGTGGAGCCCGTGGTGCGTGTGCTAACCCAAGGTCACAGCGGGCGTGGGTTCTGCGCCCAAGCAGACTTGAGCAGTCACCTTGTCTCTTGCTGTCTTAAAGAAGGGTTTTTCCCCTCCTCCCTGCTTCCTCCTGGGGGTGCTAATGAATAGCATTCCTGGACTACATCTCATTGCACACACACACACACACACACACACACACACACACACACACGAGCCTGTGGGAGCCTCCAGGAGCTCCTGGAAGGCTTGGCTTAGCGACTGTTCACCGTGCACGTGTGTGCCCGTATGTCTCTGTGTGAGCATGCATGTGTGTGTGACCCGGTGGGGGCACCAGCTCCTCCCAGATCTACCTTCCCCACTCCCATGTTGAGCACAGTCTTCCCACAGGAAGTTAAGTAGCTCAGTTATGTCCTGCCCGGTCCCTGGAGCCCCGGGGCCGCAGAGCCACAGAAAGGCCCTCATCGTCCTCCGCATCCTGAAGGGGGCACTTACGGCGGGTGGAGGGATTCAAGACCATGCATGAGCGGCATCCAAGAGCCAGAGGGGAGGCGCAACCTGCCACCGTGGAGGGACCTCGGCTCACTGGAAGGATGAGGTTCCTTAGACCGGGCCCTGGCACCTTGCGAGAGAGATGCGGCTCGGGCGAAGCCTAAGAGGGCCGCAGCCTCGCTGTCCCCTGATCCCGCGGGCGGGCCGCAGGTGGAGCTGTGGACACAGGCTCTTCCTCCTGGGGCCTGGGGCCTCCGCCAGGGTCAGGACAGCCCTGGGAAACGCCTACCAGCCTGTGCCCTCGTGCTGCTGCTGTCCAGCACTGGCCAGGCCCGGGCTTGGTGCGAGTCCTCGGCTGAGACCGGCACCGCCAAGGTTGGACGTCCATTGCCGATGAGAGCTCTGCCACCAAACGGTTAGGAGATTACCGAGCCAGGACCCAAAGCCACGGGCACACCTCAGGGACAGACATCAAACTCTAGTCCTGGGTCCCTCCCTCCCCGGGGAGACTGTATGGCGACACCCACCAAGTCTGGGGTCACTGGGTCCCCTTTCCCGGCACCTGGCTTGCACACCTCATTCCCAGTGAGGGGAGGTGTAAAACAAACACTCAACCATTGTTTACAGCATGGTCTTGGGGCAATAATTAAGTCTCATCCAGCTGAGCACTTATCAGACCCGTATCTTGAGCAGCCTCTAAGGGGAAACTGAAGTCTCTAACGAAGGAAAGTTGGACAGGTTGTGAGACTTTTTTAAACCCTGAAGAATAGGCCTTTGTTGGGGCCCCCCCACCCCCACCCCACCTGTGGCAGCCTGCCTCTGCTCTGAACTCCATCAGATGCCCGGGGGCCAGGGGCAGGACCAGGCGGCCCCAGTCCTGGCAGCACCCCCTCGAGGTTCCCGCCCACCAGCCGCCTCATCCAACTCCACTTCCATCACCGGCTGAGAGAAGAGGCCCAGAGATGGGGTCCTGAGGGGACCTTTCCCTGGCTCTCAATGCCCTACTTTCCCCTGCCAGATCCCAACATGTGCCCTCAGCGGGCATCATGGCCAACCCAACCCAGAGTCAAACCTGAGGGGCTGGGGTTGGTGACCCCTGATTACCCAGAAGTCCCTCGTGACCCGGCTCCACATCGCTCCCATCAGGTCTAGGCCTGCCACTCTCTCTTAGCCTCTGCATCTTTACTACGATGGCCGTTCCTGCCATCTAACGTACTTTCCCCCTCTTTCCTCCTCTGGCACGTGGCTATGCATATTTTAAAACTAAGCTTGGTCACTGTCCCTTCCCTAGCCCATGTCCCTTCAGCTTAATGGTCTCCATACTCTTGGGTGTGTGACCCTTAAATTCATTCCTGGGCGTGAGGCCAATGTTTACCAGACACAGTTCCTATGGACTGGCGTTAAGGAAGCCATGCCATCCAGCTAACGGGCCGTAGCCCTGGGCTCCACACTGGCATGCTCCAGGGGGGCCCTGTTTATTAAACATCCCAAGAAGGCAGCAGAGTGGGGTCTGGTGACTCAGGAGGCTGAAACAGAAGGGTCACAGCGTCCCAAGCCTGCCTGAGCTACAGAGCCAGTTCAGGGCCAGCCCAGGCAACACAGGGAGACCCTCTGTCAAAATTAAAAAGAAATGAGGATGTGGCTGTGTGTTGGAGCTGGAATGCATACAGACTTAGGTTCAACCCCAGCGTCACAAGCAAAGGGTAGCTGAGTCCTGGGAACAGAGATGACTCGCCCACAGCCAGCTGGACAGACGGTGCAGTGTCTAGGGGCAGCAGGCGATAAACCTTTCCTGAAAAGGCCAGATGGTCTTGCTCTAGCCCAAGCTGACCTGGAATTAGTCTCAAGCTGGCTTTGAGCTCACAGTGATCCTCCAATTTCAACCTCCTGAGTGTGGGATTAAAGGCGGGTACCACCATGCCTGGGGGGGAGGGGGGAGAATGTGTGCATCAGGGCCAAGAGCCACTGAAGAGAAACTCCAGATGCATGTGCCACTGTGCATCTGGCTTTATGTGAGTACCTGAGATTCGAACTTGGGTAGTTAGGCTTCATGGGCAAGTACCTTAACTGCTGAGCCATCTCTCCAGCCCCCGATGGTTAATTTTTTAAAAATATTTTTTATTTATTTGCAAGCACAGAAAGAGAGAAAGAAGAAAAAGAAGGAGGAGGAGGAGGGAAGAAAAGAGAGAATGGGCAAGCCAGGGCCTCTTGCCACTACAACTGAACTTCAAATACATGCAGCACTTTGTGCATCTGCCTTTACATGGGTACTACAGATCCAAACTCTGGTTGTATTAGGCTTTGCAGGCAGATGCCGTAACCACTCAGCCATCTCTCCAGCCCCAGATGGTTAATATTTCAGGCCATCATTGCAACGACTCAAGTTCCTTTGCAGGGCAGAAGTGGCCATGGACAACCCACAGATGAATGGCTGTGGCTGTGTGCCAACAAGACTTTATTGGCTGACACTGAAGTGTGAATTTTATCATTTCATGTGTCACGTAATATTTTTCTTTTGACTTTATTGCGAACATGTTAACAGGGCAAAGTTGGCTATGAGTTGTCATTGGCTAAGCTCTGGTCCAGGATGAGAACCAAATAACCAAGTACATTTCTCCCTGCCGTGCTCAGTACTAGACCGCTCCATTCTCCCTCGTGGGCCCAGCAGTTGTCGGGTGCAGAAGGGAACATTCAGACACAGTGTACGTTCAAACAAGAAGGAGCCAACACAACAGTGAACCAACAGACCAGCTAACCAGATCCTCAGCTCCTGGCTTCAAAGTTACCTCTTCCCATCTCTGGGTTTTTCTAGGCCTCACTGGCCCCTTCTACTCTAATCTACCTCACTGGCCTCTTAGCTAGACTTCCCAAAGTGGGGTGGGAACCCCGAGAGAAACCCGGGAAGAGCCTGGAAGGTTCCAAAAGCCCTCATTCTTCGTGGGTTCCGGCACAGCTCTGCCTGCAGCCTGGCAGAGGAGCTAGTGCAGTTTCAGGGCTGGGCATGGGGGAGGGATCTTTGGGGCAGAGAAGGGAAGTTGGCTGTGCAGTGGGGTGAGAAAGGATTGGCCACGTAGTCAGAGGAGACGTTGCAGGTGACACAATATCCAAGACAAGAGTAGGGAGGCAGGAGCAGGCAGGAGGCAGGAGGGCCCTCATACATCCAGGAGAGATCCTCACTGGGAAGGACGAGGAGTGGCCAGAATGCAGCAGAACTGGGGCAGGAGCTAAGAGTGGGGTTCAACTGTGATCTTAGCATGGACCCACTCAGGAGCGTGTCCTGAATGTCAAGATTCAACGTCCCCAGCATTCTCCATGGAGGTCTGCGCCATCCCTGACACACGGCTCTTTCTGTTTCATACCTGTGCATTTAGGTTCACTGTTGTCCATTCTAGGTTATTTGTTCATTCAACAGACAACATAGAAGTCTGGGGATTTGGCTCAGTGGCAGAGCACTTGTCTAGAATCCACAGTAAGGAGCTGGGGTGTGGCTCAGTGGCAGAGCACTTGTCTAGAATCCACAGTAAGGAGCTGGGGGCATGGCTCAGTGGTAGAGCACTTGTCTAGAATCCACAGTGAGGGGCTGGGGACATGGCTCAGAGGTAGAGCACTTGTCTAGAATCCACAGTAAGGAGCTGGGGGCGTGGCTCAGTGGTAGAGCACTTGTCTAGAATCCACAGTGAGGGGCTGGGGACATGGCTCAGAGGTAGAGCACTTGTCTAGAATCCACAGTAAGGAGCTGGGGGCGTGGCTCAGTGGTAGAGCACTTGTCTAGAATCCACAGTGAGGGGCTGGGGACATGGCTCAGAGGTAGAGCACTTGTCTAGAATCCACAGTGAGGGGCTCGGGGCATGGCTTAGTGGTAGAGCACTTGTCTAGAATCCACAGTGAGGTGCTGGGGGCATGGCTCAGAGGTAGAGCGCTTGTCTAGGATCCAGTGAGGGCTGAGGGCATGGCTCAGAGGTAGAGCGCTTGTCTAGAATCCACAGTGAGGGGTTGGGGGTGTGGCTCAGAGGTAGAGCACTTGTCTAGAATCCACAGTGAGGGGCTGGGGGTGTGGCTCAGAGGTAGAGCACTTGTCTAGAATCCACAGTGAGGGCTGGGGGTGTGGCTCAGTGGTAAAGCACTTGTCTAGAACCCACAGTGAGGGGCTGGGGATGTGACTCAGTGGTAGAGCACTTGTCTAGAATTCACAGTGAGGGGCTGGGGGCGTGGCTCAGTGGTAGAGCACTTGTCTAGAATCCACAGTGAGGGGCTGGGGGTGTGGCTCAGTGGTAGAGCACTTGTCTAGAATCCACAATGAGGGGCTGGGGGCGTGGCTCAGTGGTAGAGCCCTTGTCTAGAATCCACAGTGAGGGGCTGGGGGCGTGGCTCAGTGGTAGAGCCCTTGTCTAGAATCCACAGTGAGGGGCTGGGGGCGTGGCTCAGTGGTAGAGCACTTGTCTAGAATCCACAATGAGGGGCTGGGGGCGTGGCTCAGTGGTAGAGCACTTGTCTAGAATCCACAGTGAGGGGCTCGGGGCGTGGCTCAGTAGTTGAGTGCTTGCTTGAAATCTACCAGTGAGGGACTGGGGATGTGGTCCAGTGGTGGACTGCTTTCCTAGAGTCCACTAGTAAGGGGCTGTGAGCATGGCTCAGTGGTAAAGCCCCTGTGTAGCTCAAGGCCCTAGATGCAATCCCCAGTACTACAAAAACGGGGGGGCTGGGGATGTAGCTCAGTGGGTAGAGTACTCTGTACTTGTCCTAGCCCTGGGTTCAACCCCCAGCACCATGTGAACTGGGTATGGTGACACACCCCTGTAACCTTAGCACTGTGAAGGTGGGGGAAAGAGGATCAGAAATTCAAGGTCACCTTTGTCTACGTAGCAAGTCCAGGCTGGCCTGGATTGCACAAGAGTCTGTCTCAAAGACAAACAGGGGCTAAGGAGATGGTTCAGTGGTTAAAGGCACTTGCTTGCCAGCTTGCCAGGCTGAGTTCAATTCCCCAGCACCCATGTAAAGCTGGGTGCAGGGTGGTGCACATATCTGTAATTCCCGTGTGCCTATGGCAATGGGAGCTGGGGGTCCTGGAAGCTTCTGGGCCAGCTAGACTGGTGCAAAAAAAAAAAAAAAAAAAGCAAAATAACAACAAAAAAACAAAAACAAAACCAAGAGAGAGCAGGGTGTGGTGGCGTCTGCCTCTAATCCCAGCACTCAGGAGGCAGAAGTAGGAGGATCGCCATAAGTTCGAAGCCAGCCTGAGACTACATAGTGAATTCCAGATCAGCCTGGGCTAGAGCGAGACCCTACCTCAAAAAAAAAAAAAAAAAAAAAAAAAAAAACCAGGAGAGACCCTGTCTCAAGAAAAGTGGAAATATATGGGCATACTTACACACACACACACACACACACACACACACACACATACCACAAACACAAAACTTGAATGGAGAAAGGACTGACCCAAGTTGAGACCCAGAAAAGTCTCAGTGCAAATTCCCAGCAGCCTCGGGGACATAATGAAGGCATCAGAGGACAGCCACAGGATGACAAGCGTTGAGGTGTAGAGGTGGCTGGGGCCCCACAGGATTCCAGCAGCAGCAGACTTAAGGCTCTGGAAACCTTCTGGGGACTGGGCCAGGACTGTTCTCTGCTTAACCGTTTGCAGAGATGCCTGGCTACTTCCTGAGCAGCCACAGGAGGACCCGCAGGATGAGAGGCCTTCCCTCCCCAGATGTCGAGTGTGTGGCCCAGAGTCTGGGTCCTGCCAAGATTTCCCCTGGAGCAAGTGCATTAGGCTGGGCAGGACGTAGGTGGTGGGCAGGTCTCAAGACTGCTGCTTTTGGCCTAGCTGTGGCGTGGGCTTGGCGTACAGGCCGCGGGGGAGCTGTGTGTGGGCAAGTCCTGGGGCTGCCACCCCAGACACAGGAGCTCCAGGCAGACTGGCTCACCTGGGCCTGGCTCTCACATGGTGGAAGTGAGCCAGGAAGATGAGGCAGGTGGCAGGGCAGCAGGAACCTCCTGGGGCCCTGAAGCCAGCCCTGAGGACAGAAGTCTTTTCTGAGAGGTCTTTATTCATTCATCCAACCGCTCCTCCTGCAGAGGCCTACTGTGTGCCAAACAGAGCCCTGGATCACACAGCCGTCTTTGGCAGGCAGACCAACGAGAGATAAGGAACCGTGTCTGGTCCTAGGGTCAACCTTGAGATGGGCGCCCCTCCCGTAGCAGAGCCAGAGTCACCCACAGCCCCATCCCTGTGGAATGTCCCACTTGCCCAGTAGCACCCAAGCATCTCAGGTAGCTCTTTGCTCCAAAGACAGACGCTGACAGAATGATGTGCAAGGGTGTAGACTTCCTGGGATGCCAGGAGACTCAGCTCCTGGGTGCTGGGTGGCCAGTGTCTGCACAGAAGGCCACCAAACATGGTGAAGGGTCCTGGGAAGAGCAGAGCCAGGCTGTGTGGCAGAGGCCGTATGTGTGAGAGCGAGGGCCGCACTGGCTGTCAGGCAGCACGACCTGGTTTCTACGTACACCTGTGCACGCGGGCTGTGACAGTGCTTAAGTGTGGGCGTGGGTGTACATGTCTGCGTACCAGGGTGTTTGTATGACTGACTGTGAACGTGTTTGCATAGGCACGTGCCCTTGTGTGCGGGGACTAAGAACGTGCATGGTGAACGCTGTGTCCATGCAGAGGGGCGTCTACGTGCGCACAGCCCTCAAGACCTGGTGTGGCTGAGCTGTGTCCTGTGGTCTGTCTCTGCCCCTCGCCCTCCTTCCCATCAAGTGTTGACTCAGGGCTGGGCAGTCTTGCTTGCTTCAGGATTTCCTGGTCGGGTAGAAGTGGTGCATGAAAAGGGAACAATTATGTCCTAAGTGGACCCTGAGGGTCCGGACTGGGCAGTGCTTTGTGCGGCTCGAGCCAAGAGACCCATGTGCAAATGTTGAGCCTGGACAAGGTCATTGCAGGCGTCCATAGGGGAGCCCCCTGCCCCCAAGCTAGGCCAATGGACATGAGCAAAAACATTCTCTAAGTACTAACCTCCTGGCAGTGCAGGGTAGAACATGGCTGTCCCCTCTAATATGACAGAGGCAGGAACAGTAGCGCACAAGAGGCCCGTGCATATGCCCAGGCCCCCTTTCTCCACAAGGCAGCTGTACCCCTCATGGACCCCATCCCTTGAAGTTTTCACAGATGAACAGAAAACTCTGAGAAGGCCGAAGGTCTGTGCGCCCAAGGGGCGTGAAAAGTCCCATGTCAGACAGAAGGAAGGAAACAGACCAGCTGGGAGGTCTGCCTTGCTGGGGGGGAGGGGCAGGGTAGGGGAAGGGAGGGCTCATGGGAAATGCTGAGTCAGCATCTGAGAGACACCCAGATACCCTTTGAGGTACCACTGTGAGAGAGGCTGGGTGAATCGAGGACCCCAGGATGGCAGCAGCTCGCTGCGCAACCACTGAGCCTCCCTTTCAACACCCCTAGCTAGGCTCCAGGTCCCGGGCTCAGGCTGAGATCAAGGCTGCACTGGAGCTGGGAGCCCGGGGCAGGAGGCTGGGTCTGCAGATGGTAGAGAGCAGCAGCAGCAGCACTGGCATGTTGTCCTTCCCCCGGTCCCTCGGCTTTCCGGGTGCCCCCTTCCCTAGCCAGGGATAAGGAGCGAGAATGTGCGTTCCCACAGTGGGTGAAGCTGCTATTGTCCTGCCCAAACCTGCTCACTGGAGAGGACAGGCACCCTCCCCAGGGTCAGCATGGGTGTCCCCAAAGCGTGCACACCCAGACCCCGCTGAGCTAGGCCTAGATGCCTGTTTCCCACTCCCCACTCTGCGTCTTGCCACCGCGCCAGTCCCCCTAGACAGGCTGACCCCTCACAGCCCTGCGACTTTCTCCTGAACACAGTCTGGAGTCCGAGGCTCCGATGCTGATGCGTAGGAGGCAAATGCCTTCTACCCACCTCGATGCCCCAGGACCCTGGTATAGACCTTTCCCAAGTTGAGAAGGGGTGTGTGGGGGGATGGTCAGAGTCCCAGGACACTCCAGAGAGCCAGCGTCTTCAAAAGCATGCCAAGGCCCTCCTTGTGTAGGTTGGCAGTGAGGCGGTGCCTGGGACTCGGGCCCTGACCCAAACCACACCGGGCAGCCACGAGCAAGGCAAGCCATTAATGATTAACTCTAGGCTTGGGCCTTGACCTCCGGGGCCTCTCAGTAAACAGGCCTTTCTGGACAAGCGTCTGCAGTCTGCTGGAGCCCGCTGGGCCCTTCCTGGCCTTTCTGCCCCGTGACCTCACCTGCGCTTATGGCCCAGGCCTCCCCCCACCCTCCAGCTGCACAGCAGCCACGGTGGTTACGCTCCGGAGCTTGGGGTCTTCTATTCCCCAACCCTGGGTTGACCTGGCCCTCCCTGGCCCCAGCCATGGTCTCTTCGTGCCCCTGACCGTGGGCTTGCCAATTGGCATGCGTGTCTCTAGCCCTAACCTTCTTCCCTCACATCAGCCCAGCCTCAAGCCCAGCAGTGCCGACCTGCTCCAGAGCGGTGACTTGATGTGATTCCTGTGGGCGCTGGCGGATGGGATGGGCAGTCGTGCCAGTGCCATTCCAGGCACACACTCGGGCTGGGCCAGGCAGGCATCGTGATGTGGCGACATGAGCACACTGGCCAGCTTCTGTGCTGCGCCTGGCTCTGGTTCAACTGGCTGTGTAGCCCTCAGCGAGTGCTCCAGTCCCCTGAGCCTCAGTTTCCATCTCTGTGCCACAAGAAATTCTAAACACCATGCTGAGTGAGAGAAAGACCAAGAACAGGAATAGCACATGTCCCCAGGGTCACCTGCATGGACCCCCAAGGTCCTGGCTGCCCACCACTTACTCCTTGCTTCTACGGCAACCTCTGCGTTTGTGCTGGGGAGCCACCCTCCCCCCTTCCCGCTCACGTGGTCCAGGCAGGGCTTTCCAGGCCCCAGGCTTGGGACGCAGATCATATGCACCGGGCCTGAATGGGTGTTAGTCACCCTGAGATCTTTGCTGGACATGGTGAGAAACTTCATTTCGCTTCTCTTGGTGGCCAAACAGGAGAATGTGAGCCTAGTGACTTTCTTGCTGAGAGCTGGTTAGGGAGGTAGAGCAGAGAGATGAGTTGTAAACTCTTACAACTGTGCCTGAACTGGTACCATCTGGATTTTTCCATGGCAAGAGCCACTGAATTCCTTTTGTGCTCAAACCAGTACAAACCCGGTTTCTTCCCTGACTCACACATCCTCACCAAATTCAGATCCTGTGGCGGCAGACATCACAAATGCACAGAACACAGGTGTGTGCGCTGCTAAACACCTGCGTGGAAAATGGGCGCGAAAAGAAGCGCTGGGAGGAAAACCTGTCCACTGCGATACCAGGGCTGAGAGAAGGATTTCTGACCATGGGGGAAGGGCTGGGCCAGGCCAGGTAGTAACAGGCAGTGAAACCCAAGGTCTTGGGAGCCACGGGGGGCTGTGGGCGAGGGGTTGATGAAAAACTGAGTGAGGTAGACAGGGTGGATGGAGTTCAATGACCAGAGAGCAGACGTGAGAGTTGAATGTTTGCAAGTGTGCACTGCAATACACACACACACACACACACACACACACGCGCGCACACACACACTGAGCTTTACAAGCAAACAAGATTCTATGGTTCCATGATCTACTTGGCGGGGGGGCACTTTGAGCTTTTCCTAGTGCAGAAGCTAGAGGCTGGTTCTATAAGGAAGTGGGCCCAGGTGTTGCTCCTTCCACTTGGGCCTGGGTGGCTCCCAGGAGCCCGTGGACGGCCTCCTCAGCTCCACTGTGGAGCAGGAAGCTCTCCTGAGCCTGTGCAGGAGCAAAGAATCAGTCTCACGGGGGCTCAGAGAGAAACCTTAATCTTACAGCCCTGGTACCCTGGGCAGTGGAGGGTCCTCGAGCCACAAGGCTTCAGACACACGGTACACCCCGTGTGCACATAGGTGTACAGAAACCCCAATTACAGACTCGACAGCTATCTTGTGAGCCCGGGCTTGGGGAAGGTGGGGGAGTCGATGTGGGCAGAGGTCAAAAGTAATAAACAGGGAAGGCCAGAGGCAACCCTTGTCCCTCCTGGGAGTGCCTCGCCACACACACAACTCCAGCCTGGCTCCTGCCAGACTCCTGGGACTCTGGCCCACACTGGATCGGGGGTCTGGAAACTTCCCCAGATCCCTTCCCCGTTTGCTTCATCCTCTCTTCCCGCTCCTCTTCTCTCTCTCTCTCTCTCTCTCTCTGCCTTTCCTTTAGCCACGGGTGGTTACAGCCTCACCTCTCCTCTGTCGCCTCGCTACCCTATTGGTCCCGTTTTCTGCCTCTCTGACAGGCGGCCCAGGGCTCAGGCCCTCATCTGATCAGTTCCTGGGCTCAGCCCTCAGCTTTATGCTGGCCTCTGCCCCGCTTCTTCTGGCCAGAGCTGGCCTGCCCTTTGCTCTGGAGCTGCCAACACCCCAGGGGGCTGCTGGCCTGGCTTCCTCTCCAGGCCTCTGCAGCCCCCGTTTCTCTTCCCTGGAATCTAGCCAGCAAGTTGGGCTTTGGGGAGATCGTAGTAGAACCAGGATGTGTCCTGGCTCCAGGCAAAATCCTCACTGCAACCCCAGCTAGAGAAGCCCACTGACCAGGTCCAGTCTGTCCTCTGACATCCCCCACAGGCCCAAACCAACTGCAGTCAGAGCTGGAGGCAGGTGGAACAGAAGGGGGAGGCCCCAGCAGGATCCATGTCCAGCCTGCAATGAGACAGGAAGAGGGACGTGCCCCTTGTTACTCCCCCAAAGAGGGTGAGGCCTTGGGGAAGGGCCTGCCTGAGAACCAGGGGCCATCTGGCAGCCCAGAATCTTGCCTGGTGGTAGCCAGGTGGGGGTGGGGGTGGCCACCTTCCTGCCTAGGTAGACTCCTCGGTATGCTTATGCTCCGCCTGTGGCTAGTACTTCCCACTCCTCCATTCCGCCACCGCCACCACCGTCCAGGCCGGGGCTTGCTGCTGAGCCTCCAGGGTCCCCACCTGGGCTGGGCTGGAAAGGGGAGAGGCTTGAAGCAGCCAGCCTTTTGCTCCATCAGGCACCTGGATCAGGGTTTGTCCTCACTCTACTTGTTAGGCCAGAAGTCTAAGCCCTGCCTTGACACTCTTGGAAGACCCTACCTGCCACCCTGCCTGGGGCCCAGTGCTACATTGGAAAAACCCCAACTTTACATCCCAGAATCCAGGGCAAGGGAAAACCTTGTGTGTGTGTGTGTGTGTGTGTGTTATTGGGTATTTATCCCGGGGCCTCCTGCATACCAGGCAAGTGCTCTACCACTGAGCTATAGCCCCAGCCCTTTGTTGGTCAACTTCCAGTCACTGATGGGCTGTTGTTCAAGGACCCTTGGATAGCAGATCTCAGACCTCGATGTCCCAAGGCTGCCAGTTGCAATTGCAGACAGCCCCGGGCGATGTCAGAGATGCAAGGAGCTGGAGAGCGGGCAGGCGGGGTGGTGGCTGGGAGGGCTGCAGTGGGGCTTGGCTGCCTGGTGTGTGTCTGATAGAATATTCACTAGTACTGTTCACTCTTGGAGCCCCAGCTGGTATCTGGGCCCCCAGGGTTGGCAGTGCCCAACCTGCTACCTTGGCACACACTTACCTCTCACTGTAGCTGTTGGCCCTCAGTACAGGATTGTGAAGGTGCAGAATCCAGGTCATTCTGTAGACAGGGGCAGAGCCTGCCACTGGCTGAGAAGAGTGATCGTGACCGTCTCGCTTCCTGACCCTCGGGGTCTTCAAGGCACAAATGTCACATGACATGGGCACATGCATCCACATGCACACCTGGTTAGACTGCTGCCCTGAGACCTGGCCACCTGCTGGAAAACCAAGAGCTGCCTCTTCAAAATAATGATTAAGAATCAGCATTGACGATTCAAATCGAAAGTCCCCAAACCCTCTGCCAGAGGACTCAGCTCCTCTGGAGCCCGTGGGTGAAAAGCTCTTACCATAGTGGAAAATATATTCTGCCGAAACGGAAGTCTTCCTTGATTTAGCTGAGTCATTTTCTTGTGGTTAAGGAAGTCACAGTCACCTCTCGCCTGTCTCCTGATGCCTATGGCTAGGTGGGCTGAGGGACCCCAATCTACATCCCCACCCCTGGCGGGAGCAAAGCCTGTCCCAGCTCTAGCCCTTGACAGGTGTCCTCCCACCGCTGTTTCCTCTTCCAGGTGGCGCGCCAGCCCCGCGTCCAGAGGAGCCGCAGTGCAGCTGGACGCTCCCACAGGCCTGTGGTCTCTACCTGGACCCCTTGTCAGGGGTGGGGACACCTCCGGATTGACATCCTGTATCTCTAGCTTAAGCAGGTCTTAGTAGATGGCATGCCCTAGGACCCTAGTTCATTGGTACTCGGGGCCTAGAGACCCCACAAGGGACTCAGGTGAGCTTCCAGAGGTACCTGGAGCCCCAGAAGGGGACCTCAGTCTCATTTGTGTCCCAGGAGTCCAAGTCCATGGGCTGCGGCACCTGGCCCAGCGGGACAAGTTCTTGTTTAGTTGGTTCCCATTTGAATGAAGGCTGTTGCGCTGGGGCCCCTGGGTCCCTCCCTGGGAGGCCTTTGGAAAGGCAGGCGTTACTCGCCGGGTACATATGGAATGTCTCGAATGTGCCAAGCTGCAGGCTGGGAGTCTGACTCTGTGAGCAGTGGGTCTTCCAGGTATGGCTGAGTTGTGTACCTTCACCCAGTCACTTCTGAGGGCTGGGCCTGTTTACTACAGCCTGCAGATCTTCCCCTCAGCTGTCTGGGAGTTGCAGGAACTGTGAGGTGCTCCAGTCCTCTTGTGTGAGCTCAGGACAGCTGGGAAAATGAGAGGAAGAGATAAGTCACTGAGAGCCATGGGGCCAAGTCCCAGGGTGTGTGTGTGTGTGTGTGTGTGTGTAGGGGATTGAAAGCCTTGATGGATTCAGGGACCCAGAGACCCCCAGGCTCACTAGTAGGGCCATCAGGGGTGGTAAGCTTTGACGTTTTTTGTTTGAAAGGAAGCGCAAGCCTGGGGCTATATCCTAACTCAGTGTAAGAAGCCCCCTTACAGCATTCTTCCTAGCCTAGGTTTTGACAGTGGAGGTGACCAGCTTGGTGTGACCTGTGCCCCCAGAAGCCCCCTATGGAGACTGTAAGGCTGGAAGTGGGTGATAGCACTACATAGGACCCCCAAACCAGCAGGCTCGGGGGTACTGCAGAACATGCTGGAAGGGTTCTCCCTTCTCCCTACAGGGGCCTGGCTCATCTCAATGCCTAGCAGGCATTAGCCTGCCCTACCCTGCCCTGCCCTGCCCCAGGGCTGAGTGGCCCAGAGCTTCCCAAGTCATCCCACACCCACTTGGACTGGGTCCTCCTCAGCGGCTGGCAGCCAGTGTTTGGGAAATTAGGTGAGGGGGGCCTGGGACGAGGGTGAAGTAGGGAACAATTTATGTCTAAAAGTCATCCTGAAATCTTCAACATATTTTTTATTTTTCAAAACAAAAGCTGTAAACGTTGTGGGGGGGGTGGGCTGAACCTAGATTTGTGGGAAATGAGTCAGACAGCCATAAAATGTGTTTTTCTGAGCCGAGGGGATTATTTTACATCTTGTGGCATGAAGACACCAAGAAGGAAGCTCTTCCCTTGATCCCTGGTGGGGCCGTGTGCTCTGCCGGGCCGGGCCTCACGGTGCCTCCCTTCCTGAGCCAGGGGCTCTTGTTCCAGAACAGATGAGTTCCGTGGCTCGTGGTTGCTTCCCCAGGCCTCCTCTTCCCTTCTCCAACCTCACCTTCCATTCTTCTAGGCAGGACTGAAGCTGAGAGAGTCTGGCTTCAGCATTTACAGTCTGAGAATCTGGGCACAGTCCAGTGGGCCTTTGGGGATCCCCTGTCTCCCTATGCCAATCAAATGCAATTTGGGTGGCACAGACCCCTTAAAAACACACACACACACACACACCCCTCTGGACTGCCCAATCAGCCCCTTCCTCTCTTCTGCAGTCTCCATGCAGTGTCTGGTTCATTGAAGAGACCAACTTCTGACCTGCTGACAGCACAAAGTAAGAGGCTTTTTTGTTTTGTTTTGTTTTTCAAGTAGGGTCTCACTCTAGCCCAGGCTAACCTGGAATTCATAATGTAGTCTCACACTGGCCTTGAACTCAAGGCAATCCTCCCTTGTCTGCTGACTGAGTGCTGGGATACAAAGTGAGAGATTTGAATGAGGTAATAAAACTCATGATTTTGTATGCTAAACAAAAAAATTTAGCTAAAAAAAAAAAAGAAAAAGAAGAGACTTGGGAATGCTGTTCAGTGGGGGGTCTCCTTGCCTGTCTTCAAGAGCACCTTGGGCATAGGTGGGTGGAGCCCGGAGAGCAACCTTTCTCTTTGGAGACCCTTCTCATGGCAGAGGGTGGAGGTCTCTGAACATCCTCTGTAGCCAGTATCCCTTCCCCTGAGCAGCCCCTTCCCACCCTGCTCTGGTCCCAGCAAGTAAGAGGCTGAGGCACACTGCAAAGACTGGTGGCCTCAGACGGGACAAGGACTTCCAGGAGCCCAGGCAGATGGGTGTGGTGGCTTTCGAGCTTCCCAATACAGTTCTTGGTCCCTCCCCGGATAGGTGTCGGGCATAGCAGAGAAGACCCCATCTCAAGTCTCATACCCACCTGGCCTCTCTTGGAGCTGCCAGCCATCGCCACATATCTGCCCTGCTGCCCAGGCTGGAGTTACAGACCCCATGAATAGCCTGGGGCCGAAGGGGGCCTGTTGCCTATGGGGAGAGATGCCCCGTAGCCTAGGGCAGGGCAGAAGTCAGTAACACATCTGGCCCCCCCATCACATTGACTAATTCCAGAATTGCACCAGGACCAAGGGTGTGCTCCCTTCTCAGAAGCAGTGGTCAAGGAGTGCCCCCAGGCTACCCTCACTCCCTACGGTTCCACTTGCTCCTAGGCACAAGGAGGTGCGGCGGCCACCAACTCCAGGTCTCCCTCAGCACCCATTTCCCTCCTTCCAGCAGCATGTGCACTTTCCCTGGAGAACCTCACTTCTCCACACTCATTCTGTGTAGTTTGGATGGGTCTGACCTCTCCCAAACTATGCGAGGGGGTGAGGACAGGACTCAGGGGTTGAACCAGTCAGCACCTTCCATTCTCTAGGCTACAGGAGCTGGTTTAGTGATGAGCTTATCGTCCAACAGAGCTCAGTCTTAGGTCTCTGTTTGTTTGAGACAGGGTCTCGCTTGGAATCATGTAACCCAGGCTGACCTCTAATTTGTAATCCTCCTACCTGAGCCTCCTGAGAGCTAGCAGTACAGGCATGAGCCTATCAACAGCTCAATTCCATGACTGTGGGGGGGTGTGTGTTTGTGTATGCGTGTGTCTGAGGGCACTCTCAGGTATCATCTCCCTTACACACCACCCATCATTTTGTTGAGGCAGGATCTCTCTGAGCTGGAGCTCATGAAGTGGGCTGGGCTGGCCTGGCCAGTAATGTCCTGTCCCTGCCTCTCCAGCACGGGGACCATGAGTGAGTGCCAGCACGCCCTGCATTTTCACGTGGCTTCTAGGTAGTGAATTTAGGTCCTCATGCTTGCACTGCAAACAATTTCTCAGTCACTCAGAAGTTGAAGCCCCATTCTAAGTTCCCGGATTTCTGTTCGGAGACCTTGAGTTATAGGGAAGTTCTACCCTCAGAAGACTGAAAGCAAACACCATGGCTAGCTAAAACCGGCCATGGAGTGAGCAGGGACTTCGGATGTCATACCCAAAGACACGTCCTGTTGTGCTTTGTATCTCTTACTGAACTTGATATTATGCCCGAGTGCCCAGTGCAGAGCAGAGATGGGCCTTTTAGCGGGATATGCCTGAGTAATGTCCACTTCTGTATAGGCCACTCAAGCTGGGATTCTGGGAGCTTTGCTACCTGTTTGTTTAGTTGTTTTGTTATTGTTTCGAGCAGGGTCTTACCATGTAGCCCAGGCTGGCTTTGAACCTACAGATCCCCCTGTCTCCATCTCCTAAGTGTCTGGGATTATAGGCATGTGCTGGGTTTCTGTGAACACTTGTAATCCAGTTACTGGCTCAGTGCTGACTGAGAATGGGTGTCACACTTCAGGTACCTCCCCACAAAGTCCTCTCCTCAAGGTGAATTTGGGAGAAGGCTTCATAATTCCTGATCATTATATTCAGAAAAAGAACCAACAAGGGCATTCTTTTGCCTTTATCTTTTCATCTGTCCAAAGGGGGTGTCGACATGCCCAGGGGGCTGTGAGGGACTGGCGGAAGGCCCTAGACACCGGCATTTCTGGCAATAGAGCATAAGCGTCGTGAGGACAGAGATTCAGTCAAATGTGGCTTACAGCAGGAGCCCAGGAGAGCCCCCGGAATTCAGCAAACATTGCTTAATGAAGGAAGCGTCTGGATTCTATCACTCCCTTGTTCAATAGTCTTCAATGGCTACCCACTGTAGTCAAAACATATAAAAACCTAGACTCCTTGCTCTTCCCTTTAAGTAGAGAGAACACATCACCCTGGGAACAAGCAGGGACACATTCTGCAAGTCAAAGGGGATACTGTGAGCAGCTAGGCTGAGACCAGCCAAGTGAACCAGAACTGTCCCAGGCAGGCAGGGAGGTATGGTCGCCCCACCTGCCTGGTCCTTGTCCCGCTCTCTGGTCTTCTCCTGTTCTGGGCCAGCTACCTTCCACTGGAACCTTGCACTGTTTCTCTACCTGGAGAAATCCTTGGAGTGGCTGGGCTGGCGTGTCTCCTTGGGCAGCGCTGAGTGCTGCGTGCCTCATGACCACCCACCCCTACTCGAGCTGCAGTCGCAGTGGCGAGGTCGTGGTGGCGAGGTTGTGGCTTGTTTCATGCTTGCAATGGGCTCCGTGCCCCAGCCCCCGGCACAGAGGCAGAGAGGGTGCACTGAATTTTCCCAAGCACCTGGCAACCTCTGAGTAAGTGTTTATGTTTGTGTGTGTGTGTGCGTGTGTTTCTTCAAGGGTAAAAGTGAAGCAAACTTCATTTGGGGAGGAGGAGAAGCAAAAGAAAGAGGAAATAAAAATGGAGCGAGTGGCAGTCAAACGAAGAGAGTTTTTCCAAGGACTACGGGCAACACTGGGCCCAGAGAGCACTTGGAAATGAAATGCACTTTTTGCCTCCATCTCCAGTGCTTCTTTTGGGAAGATTTGGGGACCTAACCTGAATGCAGTTATAAACCGCCTCCTCCTCCCTTCTCCAGGCTGGAAACCCAGCAGACAGACAGGAATTGCCCAGACAGAAGCTATCACTAGGTACATTTATGATTTGCCTAATTATCTCTGTCCTCCCCGATACTGGAGCTCTATAAAATTGTCACAGCAGTGTTTGTCATTTGGCACTGCCTTGCTGCGCACACACATGCGGACATTTATTTACAGAATGTGGCCAGAAGCAGGGCCTTCATGTGGGCTGACACCACCCTTTCGGCTGCCCCAGGAGACTGGACCCACTCCAGGACTTCAGACAGATTGCACTTCAGGATTCCTTCATTTCCCCACAGCACTGAGAAAGGAACCCAGGACCTTGCAGAGAGGGGAGCACTCTGCTGCTTACCACCACCAGCCCCTCACTGTGATTCTAGACAAGTGCTCTACCTGCTGAGCCACGCCCCCAGCCCCTCACTGTGGATTCTAGACAAGTGCTCTACCTCTGAGCCACGCCCCCAGCCCCTCACTGTGGATTCTAGACAAGTGCTCTACCTCTGAGCCACGCCCCCAGCCCCTCACTGTGGATTCTAGACAAGTGCTCTACCTCTGAGCCACGCCCCCAGCCCCTCACTGTGGATTCTAGACAAGTGCTCTACCTCTGAGCCACGCCCCCAGCCCCTCACTGTGGATTCTAGACAAGTGCTCTACCTCTGAGCCACGCTCCCAGCCCCTCACTGTGGATTCTAGACAAGTGCTCTACCTCTGAGCCACGCCCCCAGCCCCTCACTGAGGATTCTAGACAAGTGCTCTACCACTGAGCCACATCCCCAGCCCCTCACTGTGGATTCTAGACAAGTGCTCTAGCACTGAGCCACGCCCCCAGCCCCTCACTGTGGATTCTAGACAAGTGCTCTACCTCTGAGCCACGCCCCCAGCCCCTCACTGTGGATTCTAGACAAGTGCTGTAGCACTGAGCCACGCCCCCAGCCCCTCACTGTGGATTCTAGACAAGTGCTCTACCACTGAGTGACAGAGTCTCCTCTCTGGCCGGACTGTTATGCTCTTTGTCAGCCATGCTCCATCCTCCATACATCAGTAGACCATCTCCTCTTCTTCCTCTTCCTCTTTATTTAAAAAATTATTTATTTTTTTAAAGGAGGGAGAGAGAGGGAGGGAGAGAATGGATGCACCAGGGCATCTAAGCCACTGCAAACGAACTCCAGATACATGCACCACTTTGTGCATCTGTCTTGATGTGGGTACTGGGGAATAGAACCTTGGTCGTTAGGCTTTGCAGGCAAATGCCTTAACTGCTGAGCCATCTCTCCAGCCCATTTATTTTATTTTATTTTTGTTTTTCCAAGGCAGGGTCTCACTCTAGCCCAGGCTGACCTGGAATTCACTATGTAGTCTCAGGGTGGACTCGAACACTTGGCAATCCTCCTCCCTCTGCCTCCCGGGTGCTGGGATTAAAGGCGCGCGCCGCCCCGCCCGGCTGCCTCCTTTACTTTTTAAGCCGTGTTCTCACTGTGTAGTCCAGGCGGCTTTAACTCATCATACTCCGTTTTCAACCTCCTGAGTGCTGGGATTACACTGGGATCTATCATGCTTGGCACAACAATCCTCTTTGTGAGCAAACTTTACCTCAATGTCCTCCATGGCTCCTTTGGCTTGGGCTAAACTCCTGTGCGACAGCATGGGTAGCCTCCTAGCCTGCACGGTAGCCACACACACTGGCCACTTTTCAGTCTCTGGCACTCCCTGCTCCCTGCCATGTATGCAGTTGGTATGTGCCAGCCCCTCGGCCTGGGTTCTCTTACTCCCACTCTCAACTACTTAACATATACAGCCACCGCTTCCTCGGATCTCAGCTTGAAATATCACACCCTGAAGATGACTTTCACAAAGCAAGGACTCCGGTAGGGCACTCTCACCACCCCTGAATTTCCTTCCTTCGCACATGCGTCACAACTGTAATTAACTAATCAATTATGTAACTCTCTGTTTATTTTCTGTCTCCACAGCACAGCTGTGTGCTCCACAAGAGCCTGCTCTGTGTGTCAGGTATTCTGCTGGGGCCCAACATGGGCCTGGCTCATAGCAATCCCCTCACGAATCTCGTGGAATGAATGAAGGACATCAAGTCCCTGATACTGGCAGGCTAGAGTATTTGGGTCCATTTCACTCACTGAAAATGACTAAGAAAAGCCATTTTCTTTATATATATATATATATATATATATATATATATGTATATATTCATTAAAAGCAATTTCCAGGCCAAGATTGAGGGAAAAGGGAATCCTAACAGGTAAACAAGAGGAGAGACTATTGTTTTATCTAGTGCATTTTGCTTTGTTAACAATTCTGAATTTTATTAGCCTCGTGGAATGAGAGACAGCGATCAAATCTGAGGTCTAACACAAGGTAGAGCACTCATCCCACACCGACGTGGAAACTCCAAAGTCTATACCCTCAGTTGTAGGGGTGATCCAGAAGTAAGCTGGCCCACACGTGATCCTCTAACCTGCCTTCTCATCTCCTGGGTGGGCTACCGGGACTTTAAGTCTGATTAAGATGGTCCTGAGCTAGAAATGTTTCTAGATGTCTTGGCTGGGGCAAATGAAAATGCTCTCCTAAATCTCCAGCTTTTATTATGAACAAATAATGACGAGTACATAGTCAAAGACAATCAGACACCCAAGGAAATAAGACCCTGTGAGTGAGAACTGGGAGGGTCAGCACCAACAGAAGTGGACCCTCAAGGGCTTCACGTTATTGACCATAACTGCGTGTACAATGTTCAAGGACATGAGACCCATGTAAAGATAACTGAGGCAGTGGGACTCTGAAAGGAAGAAAGTAGCACGTGCATGCCTATAATCCCAGCACTCAAGAGGCTGGAACAGGGGGATTACAAATTCCAGGTCAGTGTGGTCAACTTAAGGAGACCCTATCTCAAGAAGAAAAAAGAAGAAGAAGAAGATTTGAATAGAAATGAAAATTACAATAACCAAAATGAAGAATTCAATGGACACATTAAAGAACAGGTGAAGAATCAGCAGACCGGTAGGAAGCAGTCAGAAGACAGCGTGGCTAACACGACAGGCACACCCAGACACGAAGATGGGCAGGCGAACGTGAGACAAGGAAGAAAAGCTCTAACACGAACTTAACGTTGTCCAAGGGCGAGAGGAGGGAGGGAAAGCAGCAAGGGTATGTTTGAGGGCTTGATAGGCAGGAATTTTCTGGAACTGATGAGTGAAGGCAGAGAAACACCTGTCAGTTATGCTTGAGCGACGATCTGTTCAGCTCCATGTCGCACACGACCCAGAGCTCAAAGAGTACTCAGGTGACATTTTTGGAGTCAGCCTGCTGTTAAACAAGGGCCACCATGTTGTACGGCACCGAGGCTAACGTAGACCAGGACATATGCAGACAAGGCCAGAGGGCTTGCCTGCCGCCTTCTTCAGAACGGCGTGGGCAGCCCAGCCTCACTGCCTTGTCTCATTCTCTTCCCTCCCGTGGGCCCTGGGGACTACACAGCCTGAAGGACCACGTGTCCCATGACCTGGGTGTGAGGCACGGCACGTGCAGCTCCCACTCAGTGCTGAGGGTGACATCCTCATCCTAGACACTGGTCCCCTTCTGTCCTTGGCTTTGCCTGCTCTCAGTCTGGGCTGTGGTCTGGGCTGTGAGGGGTGCTTGGTAGTGACTCAATGATTGGTCCTAGTTTGACAGGGATGTTCTGGAAAAGGAGATGAATGATAACGAAGTGCCCATTTTCTAGAGCCAAAGAAAGTCTGAAGATACCACCCTACGGCCCTCCAACCTCAGCTGAGAAGCACTGATGTCCTTTATTATCCACGGGCATCACCTAGGACCTGGCTGGCAAGAATCCAGGATCTGGGCTCCGGAGGCAGGCAGGGAATTACCCAAGCTGAGTCCTGCAGCTCTCTAGCTCCCAGCCCTTCTCTCTCTCGGATGGGCAAACGATCTGGCTGGCAGGCAGCCTGTTGGTTTCTGACTCACTCCCCCCTCTGTGCAGCCTGGTGGCCCAGTCCTCGTTCTCACTGTGACTCGTCCTGGGATCAGGTTCTTGTGGTTGTTGTGTTTTAGAGGAACACCATTCATCATACTGCCTCTGGGAAGCCCGGCACACCTCTCAGACATGCTCAAACAGAGAGGCTGCCAAACCTGCGGCTGGTCACACAGCAGGTGTGAGTGGGTAGGAATGGGTCACCAGAATCAGGACCTAGCTGCTGCTTAGTGGAGCCCCCTTCTGCCACCTTGGCTCTCAGGCATGTGCCAGTTTCTCCCTCACCCCAGCAGCAGCCACTGTGCGGTGAGGGATGCCAGTTCCAGTGGCTCGTCTCCTCGGGGAGCAGAGTGGGGTGGCATACTGGCAATTGACCTCCCAACCCATGGCGATTGAATCTCAATTCCCAAAGCTGGCCCTGCAGTGTCTCAGATCTGCCTTGCTAATTTTGAATTCCTCAAAGATGAGATTCTCAAACAACCTGCCATTGGCTTGGTTTTTAAAATTTAAATAAAAACTAAAGTAGATTCAGTTGAGGAACATCAAATGGAGACTTCATGAGGGAAGATGTCATGGGATAAAGCCAGTCACGTGTTAGGAAAGCATCAGTGTTTTACTCCCCTGGGTAGATTTGGGGTGGTGAGAGTTAGGTAGTCTCAACCCTGATCATCTCACTGGTCTACTGT
Source organism: Dipus sagitta (assembly GCA_036346955.1). NCBI lineage: Eukaryota > Metazoa > Chordata > Mammalia > Rodentia > Dipodidae > Dipus > Dipus sagitta. Next base: position 3,945,977 of record CM070775.1, on the reverse strand, counting down.
GGCTCTGTGACCATAGGCCCTTTTGCCCGGCCACCTCTTGGCATGCCAGGCTCTGTGGTGAGCATAGTCAGGGGACATAGACGACATGGAGGGCATTCTTCGTGCCGTGGCTCACACACACCTGAGCAGAGCTGCCCCACATAATTACATAAACCTCGCGTCGCTCAAGATGCTCATCTCGTCTCTGACACATTTTGGGCTTAGAGCCATTGTCCCCACCTCCCCTCAGCACAAGGGCCTAGCTCGTGACTCACTGGCCTCCACCTCTCTCACATGAGATCGCTCCTCAGGCAGAGGAAATCAGAACTTGGTGGACTTCAGCATTACTCCTAGGTGTGACCCCTCCTCCCTCCTGGGTCTGGACTATCCTACCCCAGCTTCAGAGTCAGCCCCACGTGTACCTACCTACAGGTGGCATGCTCCTGCCTCCATGCTGACACCCACACGGTGCCACTCTCTCTGCCCCGCCCCGGGACTCGCCCACACCTGGGGCCTGTCCTCTCTCCTTTCTGCTGCCCTGTGCTGAGCCCAGCTGATCTGGGTGTGGAGAAGCAGATGATGTAAGGCCTCCCAGCCCCGCTCAGTACCTGCCGTCCATCGTCCCTTGGCTGGGCAAGTGGAATCCAGTTGCTTCCTGTGCTTGACAGTGTCTGAGGAGCTTGCTCATTAAGTGGAACTCCCCTTGTGGTGGCATTCCTGGCAGTGAAGGGGGAAAAGGGAAGGGGAGGTTTCCAGAGCTTCCTCCTACCTGTCTTTGTGCCCACCCCTGGGACCCCAGGAGTTTTCTAGTTGTTTGAAGCCAGGCATGAACAGTCTACCACATTGTAGAAGGTAGTCTCCATCTTTATGTCCTGCACCCAAGATAAGTGGGGAGGACCCAGTGGAGATTCGAGAGAGAGACAAAGTGCAGGAGGTGGTCCCCCACTCCCAATGCACACCATCTACCTCCTGGTCCCCGTGCTCAGCCAGGGGAATCGGGGCCATCTCTCTCTCTCAGGGCACAGCTTTCCACACAGAAAGAAGCTTGTGGAGCTTGCCACACACTTACAATCCCAGCACTTGGAAGGCTGAGGCAGGAGCATCACAAATTTGAGGACAGCCTAGGCTCCTCTGTGTCCAACAAAAAGAAGTTCATGGGTCCTCATGGAGCCCGAGGGCATGCACGTGTGCATGTATGTGCGGTATGTGTGGTACATGCATGTGTGTATTCAGATGCACGTGCCCTGTGCACATGGGTGCAGAAGCCAGAGGGGAACATTGGGAACCCCCTCCTTTTCTCTCATCTGCATGTTTTTGGTCAGACTGGCTAACCATTGAGACCCAGTGACTATTGGGTCTCCGCTGCCCATGGGACTGAGGCTACAGGCATGCATGGCTGTGCCCAGCTATTTATGTGGGTACTAGGGACTCACACTCCAGAGGAATCCATCTCTCACGCCCAATTTGGGAGCTCACGCTTGCGCAGCAAGTGCTCTTACCTGCTGCGACATCAAACCCGGCCCCTGTACAAAGGCACTTTTACTCCAAGTGCACCAGACAGCCAGGCCTGCCCTCCGAGAGTAATGGAGGCTTTGACCCACACGCTCAAGCCTTCAAGGTCACTGGCAGGAAGTGTCTGCACCCAGGGTGAGTTTGTAAAGTGCTTTCTAAGCAAATAAAAGACATCCTTTGCGGGGGTGGGGGGCGACGACAATCTAAGCAATGTTAACATGACACCAGTTTCTTGATTATCTGGGACAATGATTTTACCCTAAATCCTTCAGAAGGCCATGTCATTCCCCTGGAGTTTGTCTGGGATCAAGGTGTGCCCTACCCTCCCACACAGGCATGGCTCACTTGGGCCAAATGTCTCACAAGCTTGGCCTGTTTACCTTTCACAACTTCATGATGCGGTGCTTGTTTTGCATATATTTTACATAAACGGAAACTGACCTGTGGAGAAATGAAGAGGGCCACCAGTCAGCCCGAAGCAAAGCTAGGTTTGGTCTGGTGCCAACACTGCTCCAGCCAGCTCCACGAACCAGCCCCACAATAGGACGGGAGGAATGGGAACTATGTATGTATATCTATCTCACCTGGGAACAAACTGCTTCCACCCATGTGTGTTCCTGAACGAGCACACAGGAAGATGACACCAAATCAGGTGTCTTGGCTGCTGGGTAGGTACACCACCGAAGGTCTACTAGGAGCCAGGGTTTCTCCCTGAGTGAACACTGAGAAACCTTCAAGCTCACTGTCCTGCCCCCAGGGAGGCTGAGCTTGCAAAGCTGAATTAGACTATATTTAAAGCATTAGAGACATGAACGCTTTCAAATTGTTCTGGGATAAACCCTTTGTCCTGCGGACTCCAGGGTTAGGGCCAATTATACTGCCGCCAGGTAGGGCTTATTCCCTATAAATCAGTGGGAATGTGGTCACACAGATTTTAAATATCAGATTAAAATCAAATTAGTGGGAAAATTTGGAACAAATTGCCTTCAAGTACAGTGAATGAGTCTATTTTTAAAATGTTGCCGCACCAGGCAAAACAGTGAAGCAAACGCATTTCCTAACAGCGAGCAGACACTGTGTTGGTAGTGATTTGTCATGCTTAGTCACTGTAATTGCTCTAGCAAAACTAGGGAATCAAATAAAACATGTTTGCAAATTGTAAATCACTCAAGGAGGCTACTTCTGACAGGTCCTAACCTGATGCTGAAGGTCACGACAGCTCCTTGTAAAGCAGGCACCCATTCCTCACACCCCCCCTTGCCACCCGCTGTCTGGGCAAAAGTTGGTTGACCATGTCCAGCTGAGACCATTGCTCAACATGCACATGGGGGAAAGCAGCTGTAAACGAGCCTCATTTCCTCACCAGCGGGACAGCACACAGGGCATTCCTGGGGGTGCCAGGGGATACTCTGGCTGGCTTCAGGTGGCATGGGACTCTGAGGCCTCAATGGCCAGAGTCAGGGACAGGGAAAGGACGAAGCTCCTTAGGGAATAGAGCCTTTATTCCAGGTGAAGGGTGGGGCTTGCCACTTACCAAGAAGCAGAAACAGTTTTGGGTCCAGGAGGTCTTCGGACAAGCCTTCCTAAAGGTCAGTTTTCTTTGATCCCACTGGGTGACATGCCTTGGCCCTAGTGTCCTCACCCTGAGGCCATTTCTCCCTCCATGAGGACCTAGTTAGTCATCCTCGAGTAGAGATAAGAAGAGAATCACGAAGATCTGAAATACGTTTAAAATCAGAATTGTTGGTTCCAGCTGCCCCCACCACAGCTTTGGGGTATACCAGATATCCTGTCCCTTGTCAAGTATGACATACCAGCCACGCTCTGGTGTTGGTACTAATCTAATGCCATGTAGGCACAGAGGCCTGTCGAGAACTGGACAGGTCACCTTGCTTAAGAGTCTTCATTTTAAAAGCAGTTCGGTAGAAATAAGGACTCACCTGTCAGGGGCCAGGAGGAGGGACAGGTCCTCAGTTATTTCCAACAATGGCGGGCCCTGTGCTCTAAGCCCTGCTTAGTATATCTTGAGCCAACCTAGCAAACCTTTAACTGGAAAAGAGATGAGGAGAGATGAGCATTCATTCAAACACGCATGCCACAGACCTGCCCTGGACCAGATGTTGGATGTAGGTTACAGCCACGTTCCATTCCACAGGCAGCCAAACATGAGCCCCAGAAGAGCTCTAGGAGTTTGTGGTAACCTTGAGAAGGACGAGGGTAGACGAAGATCAAGGGCCACTGAAGACGGAGGTCAGAAAAAGGATTTCTTGGCACATAAGAATCCAAAGGATATGTCTTAAACAAACAAATGTTCATCCTAACTTGATGGCTATAAAGAAAACTCCAGGGCTGGAGAGATGGCTTAGTGGTTAAGACATTTGCCTGCAAAGCCAAAGGACCCAGGTTTGATTCCCCAGGACCCATGTAAGTCAGATGCACAAGGGGGCACATGAGTCTGCAGTTCATTTGCAGTGGCTGGAGGCCCTGGCACACCCATTCTCTCTCTCTCACTCTTTGTCTCCTCTCTCAAATAAATAAATAAAAATAAAATATTTTAAAGAAAGAAAACTTCATCTTTTCCAGGCATGGTGGAGTCTGTTTGTAATTTCAGCCATTCAAGAGGCTGAGGCAAAAGAATTGCAAGTTTGAGGCCAGTCTGACCTGCATAGTGAGACCTTCTCTAAAGACAAAATAATAGTAATAATATAAAAGACTGTGAGGTCTCTCATTGGTAGAGCACTTGTGGGTATGCATGAAACCCTAGGTTTAATAGTCGGCACTGGAAAAAAACAACAAAAGGAAGAAAGAGAGAGAAGGAGAAAGGGAGGAAGGAAGAAAAGAAAGAAAAGAAGAGAGAGAAGAGAAAGAGAGCTATTTTTAGTGCACCTCAAGTGGGCCTCCAAACCATGATATTTTTTAAATGGTGTCATGGCCGAAGATCCCTGGCTTCCTGGCTCCACCCACAGCAGGCTTCCGAGTGGCAGAAGTGATCCTGCAGCCCATATCCAGCCCTTTCCAGGCCCTCAAGGCCGCTGGGCGATGTGGACCTCGAGCCTGGCATTCGGAGAGGAGCTTCAGGGGCCCAGGTCATCCTCTGCCATTGTCCACGCAGAGTGGATGTGGACATGGCAAAGGAAGAGGAAAGGCATCTCTGGCAGCCAGCGAGGCCTGTTCCTAGTGGGTGGGGCCAGAAAGCTAGAAAAATAATAAATAAAAACAAAAGTGAAGAGAAGGAAAGCTCTCGGGTGCCAGAACAGGGCTGGCTGGGGCTGCAGCTGGCTGAGTAATGGGTTCCACATTTCTCTGGCTCCGGCTGCAGCCACCGGGATCCGGGATGCACAGTGGGCCTTACAAGGGCCGGAGGGGACAGCCCAGTTGCGGCCAGACCTAGCAGACCCTTGGGATGGCCCTGTCCCTGGCTGGCCACCATGGGGGCCGAGATGTGGCTCCGAGCTCACACTCTGGCCCCCTGGCCCCCCTCCGCTCACAGACCCCACCCCTGCTGGAGGCTCCTGGGCTCCTGCCGGCCTGCCCAGATTGTTCGCGTTATTAATGCGTTTCCCGAGATTCCATCTGGCTGTTTAATTGTTCTGGGATGGGGCTGGGATGCTTTGATAGCGAATTGGTATCTTTCCCATGTTAGAACTTTTGTTAAATACTCCATCCGCACAGAGGGCTACAGGAAGGAGGAAAGGCTGAGAGAAAAAAGAGACAGCATGAGGTTTCACAGAGTTAAGGAGGGTCTTTCAAAAGTGCTGGTGAGTTAGGTTTACAGAATGGGAAGAGAAAAAAGGAGAGGAACACAGTATGAAAAGGAAAGGGAAGGAAGGGGAAAGGGAGGGGAAGAGGGAAGGGAAAGAGGGAAGCAATGAAATGAAAGGGAAGGGAAGGGAGAGGCAGAGGAACGGAGATGCGCAGAAGTGAAGAAAACAGCCAGAGTAGGGAAGAAAAGGCCTCCCCGTCTGCCCGCATAGGAAAGAGCGTCTGACACATGGACGCCACACAGGCAAGGACGCTGCAGAGGGTGGGTGCTCTGGAAGGAGAGGCCTCTCGGTTAAGCGAAGAGTCGGTGTTGCTGCTCACCCTTGACCTTCACAGTGAGGAGGGCCCCCTCCCCTCTTGTGAAACCCGGCGGCTCTGGGAGGCCTGGCAGGTTTCTACCTGGGAAGCAGGGGGCGGGAGTCCTGGGCGGGGCAGACACTCCTCCCCAGTCCCAGTGGCTCACGGCAGGTGTCAGGGCCAAACCCCACGTTCACAGATTCCCAGGAGATCCAAGAGATAAGGATGACATCTGTGACAGCACTGAGCTATCTGGTGGCGAAGGGACCGCCTCCCTCTCTCACTTCCACACTTGTTTCTTCCCTAAGGCTGGCTCCCTTCCCGCATCGCATCGGGGGACACAGCAGAACCCCAGGCAGGCACTTCCTGTCTTGCAGAAGAGGGTGCAAGGCAGAAGCGTCCAGGCGGATTTGAGGACTGGGTCCTGGTGGGACTGCCCTCACTAGATGTTGGGTTAAAGCTGAAGGGCCCCTTCCTGCCCTTGACCGTGACCCCTGCAGCTTGGGGCCACAGGGCTGTGAGCTCCCCCAAGGGCAAGATCTGAGTCTGCTTGCTCCCAGCAGTGTCCCCATTCCCAGCATACAAGACATATCCGGTGAATGCTGAGGGATGTGCTCCGTTCTTCAGGAAGGCTGACGTCAGGGAGGGAACCCTGTAGCAAATAGTGGTTGTCTGGGAGAGGCTGTCTGTGGAGGACTACCTCACGCTTGGCACAGAGCATGTATCTGATAGGGTCACCCATGCCACTTTCCCGGCATTATCAATGTTGGGTCATCCCTTTCCTGGACCGGCGTGCGACTGTTATCTATTTTGTCCCCCCAACACAAGCTACTCAGGAACCTGGGCTGTGCATGCAGGAGGGGGTGCCCTTCCATGATCCCCTGGAGAAAGAGCCCCCAATCCAAGGAATTGGGAGAGGAGTGAGGGTAGAAGGTCACCCCTCCCCCACCCATCCTAGGGTATGTTCTGGGGGTAAAGGGGGAAGAGTCAAGGATCAGCCCCTATGAACAAGAAAAACTGGAATTTGCACTGAACCCAAAGAGGGTTTGCTGGGTCCTACAAGCCAGGGCCTGCCCCAGCCTCTAGGCAGGCAGTGGGGCTCTGCCTCCTTGGTTCCCAGGCTGGAGGGGCAGGCAGCCGCCTCCTCACTGGGTTTGTGCCCTTTCCTTTGCCAAGGGCAACCATAGGTTGAGGAGGCGGCAGTAAAGGTGGGCAGAGCGAGGATGGGGGACAAGTTAACCACACAGGCAGGTAGCACGGAAGCTTTCAAGACGTAAAGGGACACGTAATGCGTCACCGGCATACACTACCAGCTGCTCGGCAAACATACTGGAGGTGAAAGAGATACAAGAGAGCTCCTGGGTTCTGGAAGGGATGGAGGGTGAGGTCTGCCCTCCTCTGAATGACTGGGCTGTCACTGTGGTCAAGGGGATGCCCGTCCTCGTGAGCTAGCTGTGGCAGTGGGGGAATGAATCATTAGGTGTCAATCTCCGGATTGGATTGGTCCAGGATGGGCAGAGCTGGGAGATGGAAGGTGGGGATGGATCCTCTACAGGTGGCATATTGGGAGCTGTGTCAAGGTGGGCTGAGGCAGGCCGAGTGTGGAGTGTGGAGGGGCTCAGCCTGCAGGCCACTCTTCTAGGCATCGCCGGGATAGGAAAAAGCAGGCAAGGGTGAAGGATCCAGCTTGCCTAGGGTCCCACTGGAAGGCTGGGGCAAAAGTAGGTGTGAGCTACACTGCTTGGGAGCTAGAACTGTGAGTGACTTGGGAGTGTGGCCAAAGCGGTCCTTGAGCCTGGAGCAGCTGAGTGGGCCTGCCTTTTGAGCAAAGGTCCTCTTCTCCTAGGACAAAGGAGAGGCCACGATCCCCTCCAAGCCCCCCCCCCCACCCTGGTCTCCAGTGGACTGTCTTTAAGCTCTGGGCATTCTCAGGTCCCCGCTGTTTGTCCTGGTTGAGGGAAGTTAGTCACCCCCAGCGCTGCGAAGGTGGATCTAGAAGGGGAGGATTCCAGACACAGAAAATGCTGTGATCGTTTTTTCAAATGGATCTCGGCCCACAACAAATCTTGGAAGTAGCTTCTGTTTTTAAAAAGACACCAAAATCGACTTTGATATGTTTATATTATAGATATAATATATACACCATCTAGCCTGGATCTCTGTGTTCTTCTCCAAGGAGGGGAACGAAGCAGTCCTTCCCTGCTCCCAGCCCCAGGGATGTGTGCACATTGGCTAGAGGTGGCCTTCCTTCTAGACCCAGGACCAGGGCCCCTGGGGGGGGACGGAGGTGGCAAGCCTGTGCGCAGCCCCAGCTAGAGGGAGTGGAGACCCCCAACTACAGCCAGGGAAAGCTGGGGTGGGGAGGGGGAGGCGGGAAGGCAAGCCCACCTCAACTCATTGGTCTCCAAGGGGCAAAAGAGAAAAAAAATCCCCAAATGAAAAGGAAAGACAGCTTTAGATCCTCCCCCCCCCGCCCAGCTGCTAATGAACAGTCTCATTTTGGCAAGTTTCTGAGCAGAACCAAAACAAAACAAAGACCAAATAAAATGGTGGTTTCTCATCGACGTGCACATTGACATTGCACAAGGCACAGCAGGGACACAGAGACCAGATACAAGTGTTGATATCGGCTGATGAAGCAAAATATTTGGGAAGTTTGTCATAACTCAGGTCCCTCTGGGATGGATTGATTGTGCTTAATGTTCCTTCGGCAATGTTGGCTACATACAGTACAGACAGACAGGGCTGGTGGTCCCCAATATCCCTTCACCCCTCCCGCCCCCAAAACCAAATCTCTTTCACCAGATCACCACTCCCTTGACCACACAGCTAACTCACAACCTAGCTTTCTGGTCTGACAAGGGGTGGTGACCGTCTATTTCTGAGTGCTCACTAAGGAAGCCCCAGGCTGCTGCTGTACGCTGGGGTAGGGGGTGAGGAACCAGGGACCCGCCACCTCCATAAAGAACTAGGGGAGCACCCTTAAGTTAAAAGCCTCAACCTCCATGAAGTCCCTCCCCTCTAAGGACAGGCACTGAGGCGGTTGGGGGCCGGCTGCTCTGCATCTCAGCTTCCTGAATGTTCCTCTTGCTTTGGGCCTGCACCCTTCTTTCTCTCTTGCGAGCCTGCGGAAGCCTTAGAGGGCTCGAGGAGTCCTCCAAGGAAAATATCAAGGCACATTTTTGCTCCCCTACTCGGTAGGAATCGGAGCGAGTTTGCATTTCGAAGGCACAAGGTAATTTTTCCTTAATACTAGAACTGCTGGGCTCAAAAGCTCAGCCCAGCAGAAAGGTCTCCCCATCTCTGGGAGAAGCCATTGCCTGACTCCCTCATCTCAGACGCACCAAGCCCGACTCGGAGGAAGGGAGGGGGACACGCGGGGGCAGGCCAGGCCAGGCTTTTTTTTTTTTTTCCAGGCGACCCTGGAATCTCCTAGTCCTGGCTTGCACTGTCCCCCCTCTCTCCCCCCCTCCCAGGGCAGCCTGGAGATCCAGCGACCTGAAACCACTCCCCAGGTCTCGGTGAGGGCGGTCCGGCAGCCCCGCGCGCCTCACGCGCAGTTGCCCATGGCCTTGACCAAGGAGCTCTCCGGCAGCTGGCGGAAGATGCCCCGCAGCGTGTCCAGTTCGCGGCTCAGCTGCTCCACCCGCTTGCGCAGGCGGTCATTGTCACTGGTGAGCTCCAGCACTTTCTGCTGCGTCTCCACGTTGCGCTGCTTAGCCTTGTCGCGGCTCTTGCGGACTGCGATGTTGTTGCGTTCGCGTCGCACCCGGTACTCGTTGCTGTTCTTGTCCACCGACTTCTTGGCCTTGCCGGCTCCGCCGCCGCCGCCCGCCCGGAGGTCGGGGTGCGTGGCGCTCAGAGCCTTGAGAGCAGCACCTCCGGGACCCGGCGGCAGACCGGCGGCCCCGAGCGCCGGCGCGGGGTGCGGGCTGGGCACGGGCGTGGGAGGCGGCGTGGGGTGGCCGGGCTGCAGGTGCATGGTGGTCTGGCCGCAGTGCGCGATCTGGAACTGGAGGTGCGGGGCGGCCAGGTGCGCGGGCGACGCGTGCGGGTGCGGGTGCGGCGGAGGCGGCGGCGGCGGCTGGTAAGGGAAGAGGCCGGCCAGGGCCAGCTGCTTCGCCTCGTCCTCCTCGCGCGGCTCCTGCTTGATGACCAGCGGCCGCAGCGCCGGCGCCCCGACGCGCTCGTACAGGGGCTCCAGCCTGCCGTCCAGGTAGCCGGCGGCCGCCGCGCAGCTGTAGCCGGGAGGGGGCCCGTGCGCGCCCGCGGACATGACGGCGCCTCCGCCCGGGCCCAGCGGGCCTCCGCCGCCGCCGGGGTAGTCAAAGTCCCCGCCGCCGCCGCCGCCTGCACCCGCGGGGCCCGCGGCCGCCTTGGCCTTCTCCTGCTGCCGGCTGTGCTGGAACAGGTCGGCCAGGAACTCGTCGTTGAAGGCGGCCGGGTCGATGTAGGCGCTGATGTCGATGGACGTCTCGTGCTCGCAGATGCCGCCCAGCGGCTCCGGGGCGGCGGCGGCGGCAGGTGGGGCTGGGGGCGGCGCGGAACCCGCGCCCCGGGGGAAGCCGAAGGCGGCGCTGCTGGGCGCGTGCGGGGGGCTCTGGAGGTGGCTGCTCATCGGGGGCCGCGGCTCCGCCTCGTAGAAGTCGGCCGACTCCATGGAGGAGCTACAGCGTTCCCGGCATGGCGAGCCTCGGCGGCCTCCAGCCTGCGCGGGGCGCCGCTGCTGCCTGCCGTCCGCCCGCCCACCCGCCCACCGCCGAGCCCCACGCTCGCTCGCGCCCCGGTCGCGAATGGCCAGGCCCGCGCGCGCTGCGCTTTTATACCCGACTCGGCGGGCGCCCCCTGGCGTCCACGCGCGGCTCTGACAGCCCGCTGGGGCTGGAGGGGTGTCTGCCGGGTCCTAGAGCCCGCCTCTCGGGGGCCACGGGGCGGGACAGGGGGAGGCTGCGCTCCTGGAGACAGGCTGCGCCCCGCCTCCCTCCTCCTCCCCAGTGGCGTCGTCGCCCCCGCGCACACGTGGTCGGTGGCCCCTCCTTGGAACCTCCCGCAAAAGGCACCCAGTTTTTTTTTTTTTTTTTTCCTTTTGCAGTCAACTTCAAAGAACCTGGGAGCATCCCTACAGGCCGCCCAGAGGGGTGGACAGCGGGTGTCGGTCCCGAGCTCCCGGACCCCGGGTTTCCGCAAAGGCTTGTGGTGCAGAGTGGCGGCGCAGGTCCAGGCCGATGCTTCCATGCCAAGCATCTCCCCGGCCCGGCCCGGCCCGGCCTCTCTCACAACTCTCGGGATCCCCCGGGGTTTTGCAGAGTTCGGCGCTAGGACCCTGCGCGGCCGCTGCCTGGAGTCCGGAGAACCCGGCGGGGTTGGAAAACTTTCTTTTTCAATTCAGTCTCCAGGCCGGAGCGCGAGGTTTGATAGGCGTACCAGGCGGGCGGCGCTACTCGGAGCAGAGCCTCCAATTAATTTTTTTTTTCCTTTTGGAACTGGTGGAGGGTTTTGGGCCTCCCGCCCACCACACACACACACATCCAGGATGGGCCGAGCTGCACCCCAGGGTGAGCGCAGGTGATGGGAGGTTGTCGCAGAGAGAGGACACGGACTTGAGACTCCAGAAAGGGGATTTAGAGCCAGGGGCACCGCAGTCCAAGAGGCCTGAAGCCACAGCTTGCTCTGCCCACTGTCTGTCATTCAGATGGGTGCCAATCTCGGGAGCCTGGGTACCAAGGAATCCGGGGCCACAGGGTAGGAGCACCCACTGGGAGTCTCTCTGTGGCTTCTTGAGCCGAGGCCTGAAGTCCTCTCACCATACAGCCCTGGGTGCTGTCTGGAAGTTATCTAGCCTGACATTCCCCAGGGTGCGCAGGTTAAGACCTCCATACAATGGGCCCCCCTAGGCCTGGCAAGGCTCTGCGACCCCGCCCCAGGAGCCCTCAAGGAGGCAAAGCTAAAACCACCGCTGGGGAGGCTGAGCTTCCACTGTGGTCACAGCGAAGAACCAGCCTGGGCTTTAATCAAGTTCCTATTCAACATATTCTCAATGATTAATGGCCCAACTGCTCCATTTTCTGTCCAGAGTTCATAAACAAGATATTTTTAGCTTGATGCTTTTGGATGGGGGGGGAGAGGGAGAGAGAGAGAGAGAGAGAGAGAAAGAGAGGACAAGGGAGGGAGGGAAGAGAAAGGAGGGAGGAAGAGAAGGTGAGAGAGGGAAAGAAGAGAAGGGAAGGAGGGTAAGAGAGGAAGAGAAAGAAAAGAAAGGAGGAGGGAGGGAGGGAGAGAGAGAGAGAAGCAGATACATTAAATAAATAACCTGGTGTGAGTTGAGCAGGGCCCCTGAGACATGCTAGACCCAATAATACACCATGCTCCTGTGGGGCACACCCTGGAGAGAAACCCCCAAAACCTAGTGGGATTATTTTCAGTTTTTCTGATAAGCTAAAAATAATAGCTTTTCCCAGTGCAGACACGGAGCACTGAGGAATGCTCCTAAGTGTGAACAGAATCAAGCAGGAGGTTGACACCTGGCTAACCAGAGGCCCTTACCTGTTCAAGCAGAGGCACTTAGGTTTGGAGGAAGCTGGAGTGTAGGGCTATGGCCTTCTCTAGCACACTAGAGCCTGATCAATGCGTGGAGTGATGGAGGCAGGGGGTGGGGCCCCAAAGCATCAGGGCTTTGTACAAATGAACCAGAACTTGCTTGTTCTGTACAAAGTGCTGAGTGTTTGGGGAGGGGGGGGATGAGAAATAGCCCCTCCCTCTTATGGCTGGGAACACAGACAGGTCATCTATAGAACGCTGGCAGGACAGGAACTCCTCATGGAAACCATCCACGGTGCTAGAGACTTGAATGGGGGTTTAGGATGTGGGTGCCACTATGAAGATACCAAGCTCTGGCCAAAATGGAGGGTCTGGAGGAGGCAGCCACCAACTTTGGAGAGGCTTTATGGGCAGAATTATGCCACACCAAAAGTCATAACCTAAAGTTTTAACCCCCCATCTCCCCACGTGGTGGTATTTGGAGACAGGGCTTTCAGGTGAGAGTTAAGGGTAAATGAGGTCCGAAGGGTGGGTCACTTATCAGATGGGATTAGTGGCTGGGTAAGAAGAGAAGGGCCACATGAGCACACAGGAATTGGCCCTCTGCAATCTCGGGAAAGCACCCCACGACAAGAGTGCCTTGCTGACACACTGTTCTCAGACTTTCAGTGTCCAGCACAGTGCGATATCACAGCCACTTCGTCTGTGGGGCACCACGGGAAGACTCAAACGGGAGGTGAGAGAGGGCTTCATGCAGGAGGGGACCGTTGAGCTGTTCCCCAAAAGTCTATCCAGGAACTGCTGGAAGGACTGAAGGAAGGACGGGAGGAGGGAGCAGCAGGTGCAAAGGTGGAGAGGCTGAGAGAGCCTGGCCTTTGTGAAAATAAAGGACAGGGTGTCTGACAGGCTGGCGTGTGTGGCGAGCTGGGGAGAGGCCCAGATAAGGCTGGATCCACAGACAGGGCTGGGGTGGTGGCTAAGGTCATCCCAGGTAGGGGCTCAGTCTTACCTCACAGGCCCTTGTCCTCCAGTGCTTGGTCTGGGAGCTTTGCTGTCCCACTTGAGGTCCTGAGTGGCTGCTCTGACTGGGGTTTGTGGGGGTGCCAGCCAGGTGAGAAACAGTGGAGTCCACATGGGCATAGTGTCACATATTTGTAATCTCAGCATCTGGGAGGTGGAGACAGGAGGTAGCTTGAGGCTGGCCTGGGTTACACAGAAAGATCCTGTCTTCATGTGTTCCTCTCTGTCAAGAGGAACAACATGGGCAGAGGCAGCCTAGCGTGGGCATGGAGGGAGCAGATGGATTTGAGCAAGATGTCAGGCTCCTGTCTGGAGTTGCTGTCTTCTGGTACCCACAGTGTCCTCTAAGTCCCCAAGAGGCCATAGGAGGCTGACCTGCAGGGCCACCTGTCTGCTTTGTAGTTCTAAGAGAGAGGGTCTTAGCCTGCGAGCCACTGCTAAAATCTGCCTGCTGTCCCTTTGAAGTCTAAGGGAGACTTTGGAATATAGACGTGTGTGAAGGGCAAGCAATGGGTTTCTCTGTACCCTGGCCACATGGTCACAGGTAAAGGGCTGAAACAGGCCTGTTCTGCAGCTAGCTACCCAAACTCTGAAGTGGGAATTAGCTGGAGAAGCTGGGTGAGCTCCTGGGGTTGGCAGAGCCCCGCATGCGAGTGTCCGGAGGATAAGGGAGGAGCCCAGCGCAGCTGGTTGCCAGTCAGCACCTGGCTGCAGACGGACAGCCTCCTGGGATGGACAGGTGGCTCTGGGAGTCATGCTCGGTGGGCACAAAGCCAAGCATGAGAGAAGGTTCTAGGATGCCCCTCTCCGACCACCTTTAAGATATTTCTCTTTCCTCAGTGATGGGAATATAGAGGTCCTGGAATAGAGAGCCAAGGAGGGCTTTTAAGCAGCTTTGCCTCAGTGTGCTGACATGCAGATGTGGAGCAGGACTCCAGCTCTGACAGGACATTGTCCCTTACCGGCCTTCTGTCACCACGGGGATCAGCAAGAAGAGGAGAGGGGGCTGGAAGAGCTGGCTTAGTGGTGAAGGCGCTTGCCTGTGGTGCCTAAGGACCCAGGTTCGACTCCCCAGAACCCACGTAAGCCAGATGCATATGGTGGCGCATGTGTCTGGAGATTGTTTGCACTGGCTGGAGGCCCTGGCGCACCCATGTTCTTCTCCCCTCTCTGTTTCTCTCATAACTAAATAAATAAAATTTAAAGAAAAAGAAGAGGAAAGACATGTTCCGATTCTGGTTTTAGGTTTTACAAAAGACAACTATCCCCCCCTTGGGGTGAGGAAGAGGCTGCCCTGCTGGGAGGTGCTACATGCTGGCACAGAGGTGAGGAGAGGAAGAGGGAGTCCTTTGCAATGAGTGGGTCCCCAGTTTCAGGTGTGCCATCATACAGCCTGGCTTTAGAAACATTTGTAATTCTAACCAGGTTTTAGGGGGTGAACAGAAACCTAAGAACTTTTGATTTTACTCCTGTGTCAACCTTCCTAGTAGAACCCACACAAGAGGATTAATACATAAATGTTAAAATCAAATTCTAAAGAGCAAAACAAAATTAATCCTTCCAATACACATTTCTAGCTTTGTCCAAAGCTAGAGTGTAAATTTAGGTGGGCCATTCCAAAGCAAGATCAGTGAAGATAAGATTCAACCAACCAACTAACCAACCAACCAAACAAACAAACAAACTAACTAACAAATTAACATTAAAAACCACAACTATGGGGCTGGAGAGATGGTTTAGCAGTTAAGGCACTTGCCTGCAAAGCCAAAGGACCCAGGTTTGATTCCCCAGGACCCACGTAAGCCAGATGCACAAAGTGGCGCATGTATCTGGAGTTCATTTGCTATAGCTGAAGGCCCTGGTGCACCCATTCTCTCTTCTCCATCTGCCTTTCTCCCCCTGAGATAAAATAAAATAGTTAGCAGCCGGGCGTGGTGGTGCAGGCCTTTAATCCCAGCACTCGGGAGGCAGAGGTAGGAGGATTGCCGTTTGCCTAAATAAATAAAAATTTAAAAATTATAATTTTTTTTAAAAAAATAGAGATATACACAGCAAGGTTGGAGAGATGGCTTAGTTGTTAAGGCATTTGCCTGTGAAGCCAAAGGACCCAGATTTGATTCCCCAGGACCCATGTAAGCCAATAAACACAAGGGACGCACACGTCTGGAGTTCCTTTGCAGTGGCTGGAGGCCCTGGCGCACCCATGTTCTTCTCCCCTCTCTGTTTCTCTCATAACTAAATAAATAAAAATTTAAAAATTATAATTTTTTTTAAAAAAATAGAGATAAACACAGCAGGTTGGAGAGATGGCTTAGTTGTTAAGGCATTTGCCTGTGAAGCCAAAGGACCCAGATTTGATTCCCCAGGACCCATGTAAGCCAATAAACACAAGGGACGCACACGTCTGGAGTTCGCTTGCAGTGGCTGGAGGCCCTGGCGCACCCATGTTCTTCTCCCCTCTCTGTTTCTCTCATAACTAAATAAATAAATAAATAAATAAATAAATAAATAAAAATTTAAAGAAAAAGAAGAGGAAAGACATGTTCCGATTCTGGTTTTAGGTTTTACAAAAGACAACTATCCCCCCCTTGGAGCTCGCGTGAGGAAGAGGCTGCCCTGCTGGGGGAGGGGCTACATGCTGGCACAGAGGTGAGGAGAGGAAGAGGGAGTCCTTTGCAATGAGTGGGTCCCCAGTTTCAGGTGTGCCATCATACAGCCTGGCTTTAGAAACATTTGTAATTCTAACCAGGTTATAGGGGGTGAACAGAAACCTAAGAACTTTTGATTTTACTCCTGTGTCAACCTTCCTAGTAGAACCCACACAAGAGGATTAATACATAAATGTTAAAATCAAATTCTAAAGAGCAAAACAAAATTAATCCTTCCAATACACATTTCTAGCTTTGTCCAAAGCTAGAGTGTAAATTTAGGTGGGCCATTCCAAAGCAAGATCAGTGAAGATAAGATTCAACCAACCAACTAACCAACCAACCAAACAAACAAACAAACTAACAAATTAACATTAAAAACCACAACTATGGGGCTGGAGAGATGGTTTAGCAGTTAAGGCACTTGCCTGCAAAGCCAAAGGACCCAGATTTGATTCCCCAGGACCCACATTAGCCAAAGCAAAGGGGGCGCACACGTCTGGAGTTCCTTTGCAGTGGCTGGAGGCCCTGGCGCACCCATGTTCTTCTCCCCTCTCTGTTTCTCTCATAACTAAATAAATAAAAATTTAAAAATTATAATTTTTTTTAAAAAAATAGAGATATACACAGCAAGGTTGGAGAGATGGCTTAGTTGTTAAGGCATTTGCCTGTGAAGCCAAAGGACCCAGATTTGATTCCCCAGGACCCATGTAAGCCAGATGTACAAGGGGGCGCCATGCGTCTGGAGTTCGTTTGCGGTGGCTAGAGGCCCTGGTGCACCCATTCCCTCTCTGTCTGTCTCTCTTCTCTCTCTTTCTTTGCTTGCAAATAAATAAATAAATAAATAACACACATTTACAGACAATAAATCGCACTTAATTCTGCAATTGGCAAGGCTTGTTTCTGTATGCACAGAGCACTCCAGGGGCTGGGAAGGTGGTGTCCTGCTTAAGAGTCCTTGCTGTGCACGCACGAGGGCCAGAGAGGGCCCGATACTGCCTGGGTTTGATCCCCCAGCACCCACGTAGACAGCTGGGCACGGCCACGCGTGTCCATAACCCCAGCCTGCTGGGGACTGGAGACTGCAGCGTGGCCTGCTGACTGGAAAACTGGCGCAAATGGCAGCCTAGGTTGAGTGAGAATCTCTGTCTCATGGAGACAGGAGGATGAGCCAAAAAGTGGAGGACCCCTAATCTCTCCTCTGGTCTCCGCATGCGTGCACACAGGCGGGCGCATCTGCACACTCCACAGGGTACATCACACAGCACATCACATACCACACACAACACACACATGCATGCATGTGCACATGTGCATATGTGCTAATGCCAAAAAAATTAAAAAGGAAGAACTTTAAATCAGTTTATTAAAAAAAACAGGGGTCGGGGAGATGGCTTAGCCATTAAGGTGCTTGCCTACAAAGCCAAAGAACCCAGGTTCGATTCCCCAGGACCCACATAGGCCAGATGCACTAGATGGCACATGTGTCTGGAGTTTGTTTGCTGGGATCACAGGTGCATGCCACCATGTGCAGCTATTTATTTATTTATTTTCATGGAGGGGGGGAGCACACCAGGGCTTCCAGCCACCCAAATGAACTCCAGATGCATGCACCTCTTTGTGCATCTGGCTTTATGTGGGTACTGAGGAACTGAACCTAGTTGTTAGGCTTTACAGACAAGTGTCTTAACTGCTGAGCCATCTCTCTAGCCCCCTGCCCAGCTTTTTTTTTTAAGAGAGAGAGAAAGAGGCAGAGATAGATAGATAGAGAGAGAGATAGAGAAGCCGGGCGTGGTGGCGCACGCCTTTAATCCCAGCACTCGGGAGGCAGAGGTAGGAGGATTGCCGTGAGTTCGAGGCCACCCTGAGAATACATAGTTAATTCCAGGTCAGCCTGGACCATAGTGAGACCCTACCTGGAAAAAACAAAAAACAAAAATAAAAAATAAATATATATAGAGAGATAGAGAGAATGGGTACACCAGGGCCTTTCGGCTGCTGTGAACACACTCCAGATGCGGGTGCCCCCTTGTGCACATGAATTGCACACTTGTGTCACTGCATCTGGCTATGTGGGATCTGGAGATTTGAACATGCATTCCTATGTTTTCGCAGGCAAGCACCTTAGCCGCTAAACCATCCCTCCAGTCCCCCTCCCAGATTTTTTTATGTGGGTGCTGGGAATTCCAACTCAGCTCTTCATGTGTGTGGGTAAGAACTTTGCCTACTGAGATATCTTTCCAGCCCAGAATCATGCATTGATATAACCTGTTTGATGTAATATTTAGCAATGTCTATCCAATTTCACAGTGTCATTTTTATTTCACCAATCAATTTCACTTCTAGAAATTTACTCCCATGAACTTTCATATGTGCACAGAGTCACAAAGATATTTTCCACAACACTGCTGGTTATCACCATCATCATCATCATTAAGACAGTTTCTCTATGTAGCCCAGGCTGGCCTTGAACTCCCCACCCAGCCTCCTCAGTGTTGGGACTGCAGGTGAGGGCTACCTCACGCAGCCACATTGTTAATAATTACAAAAACATAGAAACAGTGACTGGTTGAATGACCATTGGCTAGCTGGTTAATAATCCTCCATGCCTCTATTTAAAAGCTAGGCAAAGGCTGAGGAGATAGCTCAGCAGTTAAAGTCATTTGCTTGCAAAACCTGCCAGCCCAGGTTCAATTCTCTAGTACATAAAGTCAAATGCACAAAGTGGCACATGCATCTAGAGTTCATTTACAGAGATAAGAGGGCCTGGTGTGCCCACTCTCCCTACTCAAATAAATAAATCATTTCTTTTAAAGCTAGAGGAATATGGAAAGGTGTCTGATATGTGTAAACAAGCATCTTTAACCACTGAGACTTCTTCCCAGCCCCATAATGTCTGATATATGTATTCTCACTCACATGTATTTATCACACACATACATTCATATATGTTGGTCTGGAAACATGTCCTAAGAGCAGATTGTTCACTGCTTTGTGACTTTTCTCCCCTGAAGGCCATATACACAGTTACAGCAACTGAATCCACTTGGCTTGACATGCAATGAGTCATCTTTGTGGCGAAGGGGGAAAGCTCGCTGATTTAAACGTAAAGAACTTCTCGCGGGTGTGTTAGTGCATGCTTGCCATCCTGACTGAGCTACAAAACATGACCCTGTCTCAGACAACCAAACAAGCACATGTGTGTGTGTGTGTGTGTGCATGCATGTGTGCACAACCTCTAAAGATCAGTATTAAAAAATTGTAACCCAAAAGAAAATATACAAAAAAAATAGAGATATACACAGCAGGTTGGAGAGATGGCTTAGTTGTTAAGGCATTTGCCTGTGAAGCCAAAGGACCCAGATTTGATTCCCCAGGACCCATGTAAGCCAGATGTACAAGGGGGCGCATGCGTCTGGAGTTCGTTTGCGGTGGCTAGAGGCCCTGGTGCACCCATTCCCTCTCTGTCTGTCTCTCTTCTCTCTCTTTCTTTGCTTGCAAATAAATAAATAAAAATTTAAAAATTATAATTTTTTTTAAAAAAATAGAGATATACACAGCATGTGTGTGCATAGAGATAGACAATATGGACACTGCATTCAATATATTCCATTTACGTGGCAAGCAAGGGGAAGGTCTACCTGTACACTTGTACCTGTGCGGTGCACCTCAGGAAGGGTGTCCGAGAGAGGAAGCTGCAAGGGGGTGAAACAGTCTCATTGCACATTACGGCATTTTATATTTTATTTATTTATATATTTATTTTTTGTTTTTGTTTTTCGAGGTAGGGTCTCACTCTAGCCCAGGCTGACCTGGAATTCACTATGGAGTCTCAGGGTGGCCTTGAACTCATGGCGATCCTCCTACCTCTGCCTCCCAAGTGCTGGGATTAAAGGCGTGCGCCACCACGCCCAGCTGACATTACGACATTTAAAAAAATTAATCATGAATCAAAAAATAATCAATTGCTACCAAAATTCTAAAGTATATGATTATATATATATCCCCCCCTTAGATACTAGCCCTATCATGAGAAAAGGATTTGGTTTTTGTAGCACTGAAAAGAATCAAATGGACCAAAAATAAATGTGCATGCACACTACTTTGTTTTTACTGGCAGCCCCAAGAAAAATCTATAAACCAATATAGAAGAGGGACTACGGGGGGGGGGGGGAGTAGGGGTTTAGTGGAGGAGGAGGAGGTGGGAGACAAAGGAGGGTGAAGGGGTGGGATTATATAAATTTTTAATAAAGCTTTTATTTTATGAAAAAAATAATAAAAAAGAAAATCTATAAACCTGTCAGTTTCAGTAAAGCTACTTCACAGGACATGAACCTGTTTCCCAGACTTGGAGCTGAGGTTCCCATCTGCACTGATTTAGCAGTCTAGAGAGTGTAGGTGGGACAGACTGGCCCAGCCTATTACTACTGCAGTTGGTTGGGTTTCTACCACTTTCAGTCAAAATTCCAAAGGTCACTTGGAAAGCTGTTCTGACACTCCCTTATGGCCAGCTAACCACCCCCACACAGCCCAGATCCCAGCGCACAGACCTGGGAACCACAGTGGCAATGTGTGGAGATGACATTGAACAAATCGAGTTTCAACTAGTACATCTTTAGAATACAATTTTTAAAACAATTGATCAGAAAAAGCTGCCCTATATTCATTCCAAATGCAATCTTCAACCTTTTTCTTCCATCTCAGCTCAGGTTCAGTCGCAGTTCAACAAAAACCGACATGAGTCACCTGCCTGTAAAGTCACCTGCTCGAGTTCAGTGTTTCTCCGCATGGAGAAGACCTGCAGCCGCTCGCTCAGCATAGGATGGGGTAGTTCTAGCCTTTTGCTTTTCTGGGGGGAAAAAAATTACTAGAAGGCGAATAGGTCCTATAGAATCTACCCAGTGGCTCTCTGACATGGATTGTACACAGGGGTGTGTGTGGGGGGGCGGCTGGCCGAACTCTTCAGTTGCACAAATATTTGATCTCTACTTCCAAAGTCTAGGGGTGTCCCCATCTTTGGAGTCCCACCTTCCCACCCAGAAAGCAGCAAGCTTCTCAGCCAGCCTCCCCTCACAGCTGGGATGAGGTGTGCCACGAAGGATCTGACTGCACACACACTCCAGTGAGAGCCACCAGAGCGCAGGGGACAGACGTGAGAGCAGGTGGGACTGGCTACACTCTGCGGTGCTTAGCATGCTGGGACAGTCGTAACTGGCTATGCAGCTCCAGACCAGATCCTCGGTCCTTTGGGTGGGTGCTGCCAGCTCCTAACACCCTCGATTACATTTATTTTCTCTTTAATTGGAGAGCATGCTGAGGCTTATACCCAGCTGGGATCAGCCTGTAACTCATAAGTGACGAGGACCCAGCCAGCTTCGAAGCACAAATGACTCCGTCCACCTTTTCCCTCTCACTGCCACTTTGATCCTGACACCTTGCCCTCTTTGCAAGCCTCTTCTCATAGCCAGGTGAAGAAAGACAACGGTGGTGGAGACAGCAGCCACTTTAAATGCCACTCACAGTGAGCTTGGCAAGAGGTTGGCTTCTCTTGTTTAGTTTCCTGTCTTTCAACGGGGGTAATACAGCCGCTTCTCCAGAGAGTTGTTGCAAGGATTAAGTAAAATAAGCCACTCATAGCACTTAGGTAAAGGGCGAAGATTAACTTTTCTCGGCAGGGAAAACTGAAAGAAGACTGATGTGGGGAGTTTAAAATTCCTTCTTAAGCTGGGTGTTATGGCACATACCTGTAATCCAAGCTCTTGGGAGGGGAGGCAGCATAGTGAGTTCAAGACCAATTTAGGGTACATAGTAACATCTTGTCATAGGACATCAAAATAAATGAATGAATGAATAATAAAAATTCTTTATTAAATGGGATAAAAACCCCAAATCCCTAAAACAACTAGATCAGATAATTTTTAGCTCTTCTCCCCCACCCCCCGCAACAGATATCTTTAAGATCAACCAATAGAAATCCAAGAATAGGGCTGGAGAGATAGCTTAACGGTTAAGGCCTTTGCCTGCAAAGCCAAAGGATCCTGGTTGGATTCTCCTGGACCCATGTTAGCCAGATACACAAGGGACGCACACGTCTGGAGTTCGCTTGCAGTGGCTGGAGGCCCTAGCATGCCCATTCTCTCTATCTCTCTCTCTCCCTCTTTCTCTGCCTCTTTCTCTCTCTCAAATACATAAATAAACATATATTTAAAAAAAGAAATCCAAGAATATCCAGCTGTAAATTTTGAACAAAATCCAAAAGCAAACTGCCTGAGGATCATGAGTTCAAGGCCAGCCTGGGCTACAAAGACAAAAGCAAGGCAGATGCTACAGGAGAACTGGCACTCGCAAGAAGGGGGTATCAGAATGAGCTTTTTTCTTTTTCTTTCCTATGTTTTCCTTTTTTTAAAAAAAATTAATTAATTAATTTTTTTGTTTTTTCGAGGTAGGGTCTCACTCTAGCCCAGCCTGACCTGGAGTTCACTATATAGTCTCAGGGTGGCCTGGAACTCACGGTGATCCTCCAGCTCACAGTGATCGTCCTACCCCTGACTCCAGAGCGCTGGGATTAAAGGCGTGCGCCACCATGCCCGGCTCTATTTTTTTCTTTTTCTTTTTTTTGAGACAGAGTCTCATGTAGTCTAGGTTGGCCTTATTAAGTAGCCAAGGATGACTTTGGATTCCTGCCCATTCTGCCTGCACTTCTCACGTGCTGGGGTTACAGCCTGTGCTGCCGTGTCTTGTTGCTGCCACGTTCGGGATGGAACCCATGGCTCGGGGCACACTAGGCAACCACTTGACCAACTGAGCTACATCCTCAGTCTCAACTTCCTTCTTTCTAAACAACGTTTTGCCCAAGAATCAGCCCCGATCTGTACCAGGCAAAGCAGCTAAAATTCCGATAGAAGACTGTGATGTTAGTTGCTTAACGAATAAGAGAAATAAGAGAGTGCAGTCACAAGCAAATGTCGTTCCTGGGAAAAGGAAGGGGGAGGCCCAAGAACGAAGACGAAGATCGCCGCCTGTGTGTAAGCTCGACCCGTGCCTCCGGCTGAGCCCCAACCTTCATATGCACAGGGCAAGGAGCAAGAGCTGAGCTTGACCTTGGACTCCCACCTGCCACTCCGGCCCAAGTCCGGTCACATTGACTATAAGTTAAGAGCAACCCAGTTCTTCAGAGGAGCACAACATAACGCAGAGCTTCCATTCTGAATCTTTCTCAAGTTTCAGGGTGGATATCAGGCACCAGATGCATTTAGAACCAAGAAAAGATGATCTATCTTAAGGGGAAGGGAAGTTAGTAGAAAGCAGCCCCAATGTGATTCAGACCCTGGAAGGAATAGGCAAGGATTTTGAAGTGTCTACTACAACTCAGCTTGAACATAAGAGAAATGTTTGCCAGATATAAAAGAATAGAAAAAAATCAAAGCCGGGCGTGGTGGAGCACACCTTTAATCCCAGCACTCAGGAGGCAGAGGTAGGAGGATTACCATGAGTTTGAGGTCACCCTGAGAACACAGAGTGAATTCCAGGTTAGCCTGAGCTAGAGTGAGACCCTACCTCGAAAAACCAAAAACAAAACAAAGCCAAAAAGAAAAAAGAAAAAAAATCTCAGTGCAATGCTAATCTTTCTTCACTTTTGTATTTGTGTGCATATGTATGTAAACAGATACACAGTGTAGCTTTTTTGAAAACCCTCATGACTCTTTTTCAGTTTTTTGTTTGCTTTTGGGATGGGGCTGCAGAGTTTCACTCTAGTCCAGGCGGACCCGGAACTCATTCTGTAGCTCCAGGCTGCCCTCGAACTCATGGCAGTCTTCCTACCTCCGCATCCTGAGTGCCAGGATTAAAGGCTTATTTATTTTGTCTGTGTGTGTTTGCTCATGGGAATCCAGGTGTACATACACCATGGCGTATATGTGGAGGTCAGAGGACAGCTTTCAGGAAGGACTCCTCACCTTCCGCCTTATTTTTTTTTAACCGTTCATTGACAACTTCTATAAGTCTAGACAATATATCATGATTCTAATCCCCTCCATCATCCCCATTTTCCCACCTTCAAATCTGCCCTCCACTGAATCCCTTCGTCCTTCCACTGTCAGGGGAGCAGATGGGGGGAGGAGGGGTGGGAGGAGGGTTTATCAAGATTTAAGATGTCATGCGTAAGTCATATGGAGACCTACTTCTGTTAGCTAATAATATATATATGTTAAAAAAAGAGGGAGTTTGGGCAGAAGAATCTTGTGGAGGTGGATAATGGTGCACCTAGAAGCCATCGATTGTTGTTAGAAAAATGTCAGAGCCAGAGTGGGATACCTTCCGGGGAGTTGTTGGCCAGGGAGGCCCTTGATGTCTCCAAAACATTACAGGCCACTGCCAAGGCTCTTGGTTGTCCACCAGAACTGGATGGTGAGACCCTATTGCTGAAGACTCCACTTGTTAGGGGTGCAGGTCACTAAGAAATCAAGCTGGAGCTGAGCTGGAAGCCTCCTCCCTGTTGACTAGCTATCAGGATGCTGGAAAAAGCTATGCAGCCTGTTGGGGAAGAAAAATCATCAACCATCTTAACCAGCAGTGGATCCTGCAAGCCATATGACTGACTAGCCAGGCCAAGTGGGCCAACTGGTATAATGGTATCATGTCTGTTATGAGTGAAACCATCTACTCTCTGATTGGACCTGCCTGATACTGAAAACCTAGTCAAAAGCCTGTGGCTTGGGAGGTCATAAGCCCTGGGGGGAGGACTACTATTGTCCCACTAAATGCATGTATTATGCCCACTAAATTCTAAACACTTATGTTTATGCCCATATATTAATGCTAACCTCACTTTTAGCTAGAGAAGCTTCTCTTTTCAGATAGTGGTGACCACAGGAGTCACTCAAAATTCACCATAGTGCTGAGATGAAATGACAGTGGAGTGTTTAGTACTAAATGAGACATCTCCATCACACCCTCCATGGCTCAGGGACAGTTACAGAGAATGGGTGACAGAAAGAATGTAAGAGTGAGAGGAAGGGGAGGAGTGCTTACAACATTGTCTTCCAGACACAAAGTGGCTTTGATATTCATGACCTCATAGAGGCTGACACTACCTACACAAGACCTGCATAAAGGGAAAAAATGATGACATCAAAACAGAAAAGAGACCACCTTATTTCTGAGGTAGGGTTTCTCTCTCCTTTTCACTGTTCTGTGCTGTGCTCCCCTGCAAGCTTCCAGGAGATTCTGTGTCCGCCTTCCATCTTGTATTCAGCGTGCTGGAATTTCAGAAGCCCAGTGGGCTTCCAGATTTTTACAGAGGTTCAGTGGTGGTGCTGGTGGTGGTCAAACGTGGGTGCTCAGACTTGATCAGTAAGCACTCTGTCTATTGAGCAATCTCCCCAGACTCTTTATGATGTAATTCTGTGACTTAAAAATAAAATGGTTTGGAGCTGGAGAGATGGCTTAAGTAGCAAAGTGCCTGGTTTGTAAGCCTAAAAACCTAAGTTCAATCCTCAGAACCCAGCTGGAAAACATGGGGCATGACCGCTCTTGGTTGTGTACCAGAGCTAGATGGTAAGTCGATTGCCAAAGATGTCACTTGCTTAAGTTGCAAGACACTGAAAAATCAAAGGAAATAAAAGGAGATTATGATCAAAACATATTATACATCTCAGTAAATTGTACAACAAAAAGTGGGGCATGATGGCACTTGTAAGCCAGTGCTGGGGAGCAGAGATAGATAAGCAGGTCCTTGGAGCTCACTGGGCAGCCGTCTAGCTGAACTGACAAGTCCCAGACAGTGAGAGAGACTGTTTCATTTAAAACAAACAAACAAAAACAGCCGGGCGTGGTGACTCACGCCTTTAATCCCAGCACTGGGGAGGCAGAGGTAGGAGGATTGCCGTGAGTTCGAGGCCACCCTGAGACTCCATAGTGAATTCCAGGTCAGCCTGAGCTAGAGTGAGACCCTACCTCCACAGCCTCCCCCCCAAAAACAGATGGTACCTGGTGAATAACATTTGATGCTATCTATCCTCTGGCCTCTGTGTGCACATGTGTGTATGCACACACACATGCAAAGATAAAATGCTTCATGCTGCAAGAATTGCTTTCCTACTGACATTTTTCTTTTTTCTTTCTTTCTTTCTTTCTTTTTTTTTGAAGTATATTCTCACTCTAGCCCATACTGACCTGGAACTTATGCTGTAGTGCCAGGCTGGCCTCAGACTCACAGCAGTCCTCCCACCTCTGCCTCCCGAGTTCTGGGATTAAAAGTGTGCACCACCTCTCCCAGCTTATTTTATTTATTTATTTATGGAGGAAGAGAGAGAGAGAGAGAGAGAGAGAGAGAGAGAAACGGGCATGCCAGGGCCTCTCGCCACTGCATCTGCTACCTTGTGCATCTGGCTGATGTGGATACTGGGGAATCAAACCTGGGTTCTTAGGCTTTGCAGGCAAGCACCTTAACCACTAAGCCATCTCTCCACCAAGCTTCTTTATTTTGATTTTAAAAAATATTTTATTTATTTATTTGAGTGAGAGAGAAAGAAAGAGGCAGATAGAGAGAAAGAGATCATGGGCATGCCAGCGCCTCTAGCTACTGCAAATGAACTCCAGACGCATGCGCCCCCTTGGACATCAGGCTTACATGGGTCCTGGGGAATCAAACTGGGGTCCTTAGGCTTCACAGGCAAATGCCCTAACCACTAAGCCTTTCCCCAGCCCTATTTTGATTTGTTTTTTGAGGAAGGGTCTCACTAGCCCAGGCTGACCCAGAATTCACTCTGTAGTCTCAGGCTGGCCTCAAACTTACAGTGATCCTCCTACCTCTCTGCTTCCCAAGTGCTGAGATTAAAGGTGTGCACCACCACACCAGGATCCTGGCTTCTTCTTTTAAAATTTAATTTAATTTATTTATTTGGGAGAGAGACAGAGAAAGAGGGAGAGAGAATGGGCACACCAGAGCCTCTAGCCACTGCAAACAAACTCTAGTTGTATGCACCACCTTGTGCATCTGGCTCTGGGCAGGTACCGGGGCGTTGAATCCAGGTCCTTAGGCTTTGCAGGCAAGTGCCTTAACTGCTGAGCTATCTCTCCAGTCCCCATTCTTTTTTTTTTTTCAAGATAGGATCTTGCTTTAGCCCGGACTGACCTGGAACTCACTCTATAGTCCCAGGCTGGCCTTGAACTCACAGCAGTCCTTTTATCTCTGCTTCCCAAGTGCTGGGATTAAAGGTGTGTGCCACCACTCCCAGCTTCTTTAAAAATTTTATTTATGAGGGTGGGGTATGGGCAGTTCTGGGGCCTCTTGCTGCTACAGCCAAACTCCAGACACGTGTGCAACTTTGTGTCTCTGGAGTTACGCGGGTACAGGGAGGAACTGAGCAGCAGGCTGTGCAGGCAAGCACCGTTAGCCCTAACCCGTGTCCCCAGCCCCTGCTGACATCCCTCAGTTTGACTTTGTTTGGAACATCATATAACTGTGTATAGGTCCCTCCTCTGTTCTTGTTTGTCATTTGATGTCTTGTCTGCTCATTCATTCATTTTATCAAGTCATAGGTCTCGCGGTGGCATTTGCATAGCGGGTGTGTCATTATCCTTTGCCCCCACCTTTCACTGCCCTCCTCTGGGTCCCCTGTCCTCTTCCCTCTTCTATTTAAAAAGCACTACATACTAGCCAGGCACAGTGGTGCAAGCCTGTAATCCCAGCCATTGGGAGGGGGAGGCAAAGAGGCAGGAGCTCGAGGTCAGCTACGAAGTGAGTTTGAGGCCAGCCGAATCTACAGAAGACCGTCACAGTTCCCTCTTGTTGCTGGAACAAACGCCAAACCAGAAGCAGCTGATGGGAGGGAAGTTATTTATTTTGGCTTACAGTCTCCAGGGGAAGCTCCGTGATGGCATGAGCAGAGGGCGGGCATCATCAGGTGGACAATAGCAGCAGGAGAGTGAGCTGAACTCTAGTAAGGGGGAGCTGACTCTAACACCCCTAAGCCTGCCCCCCGACTCACACCTCCTCTACCAAGGCTCCACCTCCCAAGCTGCCATCAGCTGGGGCTCTAGCATTCAGGACGCACAAGTGTATGTGGGTCACCTAATTCAAACCACCTCAAGACCCCCGTCTCAACAAATAAGCGAGCAGTGAACCGTGGACCGGAGGTGAATCTCAGTGGTAGAACACTCGCCAAGTATGAGCACTGCTCTCGGTTGTATTCCTTGCTCAGGAAGAAAAAAGAAGATAAAACAACAAAAAAGTCAAAAGGGGGGGCCGGAGAGATGGCTTGGTGGTTAAGGCATTTGCCTGCAAAGCCTAAGGACCCAGGTTCGATTCTCCAGGTCCCACGAAAACCAGATGCACATGGTGGCTCATGCGTCTGGAGTTCGTTTGCAGTGGCCAGAGGCCCTGGCGCACCCATTCTCTCTCACTCTCTCTGACTCTAATAAATAAATTTAAAAAAAAAAGACAAAAGAGCTGTGTGTGGTGGCGTACGTCTTTAATGCCAGCACTCAGGAGGCAGAGGTAGGAGGATCACCAAGAGTTCAAGGCCAGCCTGAGATTACGCAGTGAATTCCAGGCTATAGCAAGGCCCTACCTCAAAAAAAAAAAAAAAAAAAAAAAAAAAAAAAAAAAAAAAAAAAAGAGAGAGAGAGAGAGAGAGAGAGAGAGAGAAGGAAGAAAAGAAAGAAAAAGAACTCCCTTTCTCCCAAACCCTGCATAGTATTGTGTAGAAAAAATGTCTGTTACTTGAATATTTGCTGGTGGAATTGTTGGGTCAAAGGGCAAAGGGGGTTAAAATTTAACAGACTAAAAATTGTGCTCCATAAGGTAATATAATGGCACACACCCATCAGTGGTGGAGAGGATATTCACACGCCCACCAACGGTGAATATTAAATATGAATACCTTTTCCAACAGCCCTGCAAACAATACACATTGGTAGTTCTTTACATTTTTGTTTGTTTTATTTTTTACTGTTTTATCTAATTTTTCCTGAGTGCCCATAAGGTTTGAAAATATGACACTTGTCTAAAGTTTTACTTTAAATTATTTTTCTTAGGGTATCCAGTATATTTTTATATTCTTTTATTTAAATGGTGGTGTTTTTATTTTGTTTTGCCCGTATCTCTGACACATAGCAAATAAATGATCTTCTTGGTTGAGGTTCTTGTAGAGTGACTTACTCTAAGGGCCGGAAAAGAGGAAACTTGCAAAATTTAACAAAGGGTTTGTTAATGTCAAATCACTCACTGGTATTGCTTAAGTGGGTTGGCTGGGCGTGGTGGTACATGCCCCTGTAATCTCAGCTCTTGGGAGACAGAGGCAGGAGGATAGTGAATTTGAGGTCAGTGTGGGTTAAATAGCAAGATACTGTCCAAATAAATAGCTCTGTAGTAGAATGCGTATTTAAAATTGCAAGACCCTAGACTTGATCCCCCAGTGCCCCACACCACAAAACCATATTACTATATGTCACCGTTGTCAGTATACTACTAAAAAGAATCTACATTATCTTCCCTTCTGACTAGTTAATGTTTAGGTTTGTTTATATACTGTGCCTTGAATTTTATCACAAAAGAATTCCTCCTGGGTGTTATGATGATTTTCAAATGTGTCCACAAATTCTCTGTCACTTCTCTCAGAAAGCTGATGACGCTGTGTGACTTTCAGCTGTGAGCTGGCTGTTTTCCTTTTGTGATATGAGCCTTGGGAGTCCAGCCACCAGGCTGGGAGAGAGCCCAGGTCATGTGCAGGATCTAGCCTCAGTCAGCCTTGGGAGAAGCCGAGATTCCTAGCCAGCAACCGGTGTCAGCTACCAGACACATGATGAACCAATCCTTCAGTTTTCCAACGAAGACCCATGTGGGACAAAAACAGGCATTCTGCGTTGGGCCCTGTTTGAATTTCTCAGTCCACAAAACCCACGAGCACAACAATGTTTTGATCCCACCGAGTCTGGCGGAATTGGTTAAGCAGCCACAGTAAATATCTGTTTATTTATGCAGACGTGGGGACCTTGCTGTGCTGCCCAGGCTTGCTGCGAATCCTGCGCTCTCGGGGTCCTCTTGCCTCAGCCTGCAGAACAGCTAGGATTGCAGTCACATACAGTGGATCTCCTTGTGCTGACTGAGTGTCAGAAGTGTTCTTCAATACTTTCCAAATAAGGGGTGGAAAGGGACCATTACTTGACCCAGAAAATTTATTATGTTTTGCTAATAACTCACCCTTATACTCCCCTCAATGAGATATGATTGAAACTATGCCATCTTTTTATAAAGTGCAGGGGGGGGTATGTAATATGTGGTGTATGCAAATGTGTGTGTGCTCTGTGCATGTGCAGAGGCCGGAAGAGAGTGTTAGGTGCCCTTGAGACAAGATCGCTCCCTCAACCTTGAGCTAGTGTTGGCAGTAGAGGAGTCCCCTAGTGATTCTCTGTCTCTGCCTCCCTCCCACCACTGCCTTTACAGATCTCATGGCCACGCCAGTTTGCTGTTTTGTTTAACCATTTACCTCTACTCTTCATATATATATATATATATATATATACTTATTTACTTGACAGAGAGAGAGGGAGAGAAAGGGCACACCAGGGCCTCCAGCCACTGCAAATGAACTCCAGGCACATGTATACTTACAGGCTTACATGGGTACTGGGAAATCGAACCTGGATCCTTAGGCTTTTCAGGCAAGCACCTTAACCTCTAAGCCATCTCCCTAGCCCCATGCACAGTTTTTGCTTTTTAATATTGGTTCTGGAGGAATCAAATTCTGGGGAGCTCAGGCTCTCTGAGCTGCCAGCACCCTTACCAACTGAACCATCTCCTAGCTGTATTTACACCATCCTATCATAACTTTCAAATTTGTGTTTCTAAGTAGAAATTTATTTATTAGGTTTTTTTACTTTTTATTTATTTATGAGAGAGAGAGAGAATGGGCACACTAGGGCCTCTAGCCGCTGCAAACGAACTCCAGATGCATGTGCCACCATGTGCATCTGGTTTATGTGGGTTCTGGGGAGTCAAACCTGGGTCCTTAGGCTTTGCAGGCAAGCACCTTAACTGCTAAGTCATCTCTACAGCCCAGAAATTTATTTTATTTATGTATTTTGGGGTTTTGAGATAGTGTCTTGCTATGTAGTCCAAGGCAACCTTGAACCCTACATTGCTAAAGCCCCCTGAGCTGGGATCACAGGTAGAGGCAGCCACACCCCTTATCTTTCTTCTTCCATTAAAATTTACCTCCTTTAAATAAATAGGATTTACTTTGTAGTGTTCTTTTCCCTGTGGGAATGAAAATATACAGAATTTAAAAACCTGTTTTGTCTAATTACAGGTACATTGTGTGTGTGTGTGTGTGTGTGTGTGTGTGTGTGTGTGTGTGTGTGTGTATGCGTTTGTGAATGCACATGTGTGAGGGAGCATGCACACATGCATATGGGAGCCAGAGGTCAACATCAGGAGTCCTCAGTGGTTCACCTCCTTATTTGTTTTTAACTTTTATTTATTTGCAAGAAGGAGAAAGGGAGAGAGAGAGAGAGAGAGAGAGAGAGAGAATGGGCATGCCAAGGCCTTCAGCCACTGCATTTGAAGTCCAGACGCATGTGCCACCTTATGCATCTGGCTTATGTGGGTCCTGAGGAATTGGACCTGGGTCCTTTAGCTTCACAGCAAATGCCTTAACTGCTACGCCATCTCTCCAGCCCTCTCCACCTTATTTTTATGAGGGTCTCTGATCTTCCCTGATCTCTGCCTCCCTGGCACTGGGATCTTCAACGTGGACTGGCTTTGACACGGATGCTAAGATCTAAATTCAGCTTCTCATGCTTGCTCAGCACGTCACTGACCAGGCCTCCTCCGTGCCTATGGTTACATATGAAAGACACATTCTTCCATCAATACTCAGAAGCATCCGGTCTCTGTTTCCTCCCCTGAACAAGATGGAGAACTTAGTGGGATTCACTTCCTCCTCCCTATCTTCCCCCATTTCTCGTGCTTTCTAAACTTTTTTTTTTTTTTTTTTGGTTTTTCAAGGTAGGGTCTCACTCTACTCACACTGACCTGGAATTCACTCTGTAGTCTCAGGGTGGCCTCGAACTCACAGTGATCCTCCTACCTCTGCCTCCTGAGTGCTGGGATTAAAGGTGTGAGCCACCATGTCCAGCTTCTAAACTGTTTTTAAGCAATAGCCAGACTGTGCCCCAGAAATATGTACAAATATCATATGACAATTAACTGTTTAAAAATGAAAAAGCTATAATTAGGGCTTGAGAGATTGCTCAGTGGTTAAGGCACGTGCCTGCAAAGCCAAATAACATGGGTTCAAGTCCCCATTGCCCATGTAAAGCCAGATGCACACTGCCGCATGTGAGTGGAGTTCGTCTGCAGTGGCTGGAGGCCCTGGTGTGCCAATTCTCTCCCTCTCTGTCTCTCTGCTTGCAAATAAATAAGTGAAAATATTTTTTAAAGCGTCAATCATTTAGACTTAATTATAAGTGCCTCCAAGTGCGCACACACACACTAACGCCGTTGCCTGTCGCTGCTTTAGTGTAACTCACCCTCCTCATGGGCTCCTGTTCCGACCTGCTGGGCTTCTTCCTCTGGTAAACTTCTCAGGCACGATGGTGAGAGTAAATTTTGTCTTCGGATAACTGAAAATGTCTTTTTGCTCTCCGTGTGGATGCTGGTTGCATTTGGTGGGAGCCCTGGGATCAGATGGTGAGCGTCCTTCTGGGGTGTTGACGCCGTGTCGCACGTCTTACAGCAATGTCCAACGCCCGCAGCGACACGGAGTCGCTGCCCTTCCCACTGCCCCGTGGGGAATCTGCTGCTCTCTCTGGCTCCCTCACTCACCTTCTCAACTTCTGGGAAAGTTAGACTTTGCCTCTTCTTCTTCTTTTTTTTTTAAATTATTTATTTGAGAGTAACAGACAGACAGAGAGAGAAAGAGGCAGATAGAGAGAGAGAGAGAGAGAATGGGCGCGCCAGGGCTTCCAGCCACTGCAAACGAACTCCAGACGCATGCGCCCCCTTGTGCATCTGGCTAACGTGGGTCCTGGGGAGTCAAGCCTCGAACCGGGGTCATTAGGCTTCACAGGCAAGCGCTTAACCGCTAAGCCATCTCTCCAGCCCAGACTTTGCCTCTTCTTCATCCTTCTTCCTTCATCCTTTCAACCACTTACTTTTTCTTCATCTCTTCTGTGCAAAAGTGTTTTTTTTTCTGCAGTGCTGGGGTTTTGTGCATGTCAAGGGAAGCCCCTTCCTTCATCTCTTCCTGTGAGACAAGGGAGGTGACTCTCTTCCTGGGCCAAGCCTGTCCCTCATTCTCTGGACCCATGACCTCTCACTTTCTGACGGCACTGAGCCTCGGCATTGACTCCTGCCTAAGGGTCATTGTGGGGGTTTGATTCGGGTGTCTCCCATAAACTTAGCTGTTCTGAGTGCTAGGTTCCCAGCTGATGGAGATTTGAGAATTAACGCCTCCTAGAGGGAGAGTATTGTTGGGGACAAGCTTATGAGTGCTATAGCCAGTTTCCCCATGCCAGTGTTTGGCACACTCTCCTTCCCTGTTGTGCACCTGATGTTGGCCAGGGGGTGATGTCCACCCTCTGCTCATGCCATCATTTTCCCTGCCATCATGGAGCTTCCCCTCGAGTCTGTAAGCCTAAATAAACCTCTTTTTCCCCAAGAGCTGATCTTGGCCAGGTGATTTCTACCAGCAATGTGAACCTGACTGCAACAGTCATCTACTTCAAAAGCACAATGTCTCTCTGGCTCCATCCCTTTTCTACCCTCCTCCTTATTTCTTTTCTTTTTTAAAAAATATTTATTTGCCGGGGGTGGTGGCGCACGCCTTTAATCCCAGCACTCGGGAGGCAGAGGTGGGAGGATCGCCGTGAGTCCAAGGCCACCCTGAGAATACAGAGTGAATTCCAGGTCAGCCTGGGCCAGAGGGAGACCCTACCTTGAAAAAGCAAAAAAAAAATTTTTATTTATGTTACAGAGGTTATATAGTCCTATATCCCCTCTCTCCCATCCCCATTTCCCCGAGAGCCCTCTTCGGCAGGGTTACTGGTGTTCACGGTTCACCTCCCTATTTCTTTGTCTCCCCGACCTTGGTTTTTTTGATAGAGGGTTTCACTGTGTAGCCCAGGCTGGCCCTGAACTCACTGTGAAGTCTAAGCTGACCTCTAGCCCATGACAAACCTCCTACCTCAGTCTCTCAAATACTGGGATATAGATGTGACTCACTACACCGGGCTCACACCCGTATTTCTTGACTCTCCATTCATAACTTTCTTTCAAAAATTCTGTTGTGTGAGTATATGCACATACGTGTGTGGGCATACTTGTAGGGCATGTGCGTGAATGTGTGTGCACATACGTGTGTGGGCACACTTGTGGGGCGTGTGCGTGAATGTGTGCGCACATACGTGTGTGTGCACACTTGTGGGGCATGTGTGTGAATGTGTGTGCAGGCCAGAAGTCAGCACTACATGCTTTCTTCATCATTCTCCATCTTATTTTTAAATATTTTATCTATTATTTATTTGCAAACAGAAAGAGAGAGAATGAGCATGCCAGGGCTTCTTACCATTGCAACCAAACTTTAGATGCACGTGACAGTCTGTGCATCAGGCTTCATTGTGGGTGCTGGGGAATTGACCCTGGGCCATCAGGATCCCCATCCACCTTATTTATTTTTTTGTTTGACTGTTTTGAGACAGGGTCTCTTGCTGAAACCAGGACTCATCCATTCAGCCAGACGAGCTAGCTAGGAAGTCCCAGGGAGCCGCCTCCCCCCCCCCCCCGGCACTGGGATCGCAGATGGGTGCCACCACACCACGCACAGGCTTTACCGTGAGCCGTCTCCCTACCTTCACAGCTACGCTTCTTCACAGAGGCGACTCCCTCGGTCACCTCCGCTCGCTCACCTGCCATTAACCTTACAACTCAGTCCAACACCAGCTCTTGGCAAGGAGATCTTGGTGCTCTGAGATCTAGCAGTGCCCTCGGTGTCCCTTGCCTCATTCTCATTCAGGCTAGTGCTTGACACTCCCTCATTGCTGAAATTCTTTCTTCTCTTACCTTCAGTTGTTTCTCAGGTACCTCCGTCTGTTTTCTGTTGCTGTGACCAAGTACCCATGCCTGGGTGCTTTATAAAGCAAAGAGATTTATTTTGCTCACAGCTTTAAAGGCTGAAAATTCAAGATTGGGCAGCCCCCATGTCTTTGCCCTGTGATGAGAGTTTAATGTAGGATGACAACACAGTGGTGGTGGTGATGGTGGTGTGTGTGTGTGTGTGTGTATGTGTGTGTAGAAGAGATCCCATAGCAAGGAAATGTGTCAAGGTCTAGGCTTGATTTAAAAAAAAATTTTTAGCCAGGTGTGGTGGTGTACACCTTTAATCTCAGCACTCGGGAGGCAGAGGTAAGAGGATCGCTGTGAGTTCGAGGCCACCTTGAGACTACATAGTGAATTCCAGGTCAGGCTGGGCTATACTGAGACCCTACCTAAAAAAAAAAAAAAAACCCAAAATTAAAAAAAATATATTTTGTTATTTATTTAAGAGAAAGAGGTAGAGAGAGAAAGAGAGAGAGAGAGTGAGAATAGGCATGCCAGGGCCTCTAGCCACTGTAACAAACTCCAGACGCATATGCCACCTTGTGCATCTGGCTTAAGTGGTTACTGAGGAATCGAACCTGGGTCCTTAGGCTTCCCACTCATAACAGAGGCTAAGACCTCTTCTGTTACTTGATTGTTCTGTAGAAACAATGAACTTTTCCTCCAATAGTACAAACTACTTCTTGGTAGAGAGTGTTACAAAAATAGCACTTCCTCAGTTTCTAGTAAAACTGTAAAACTATTCCTCATTTTGTATAGCTCTATATTAATAGTTTGGGTCCAATATTGAACTTAGATTCCTTTTGCAGAAAGGCTTTGGTCATACTGCACATATATATGTATATACATATATATTTATTTATTTTATACTTAAGACACCTTCTTTCTTTAAGCTCTAATTCTCTTGCTGGTATTGCCCGTTGTGTATTTGGAAACAAGTGACACAAACTACCCCTTGAACTTGAGTCTTTTGCTCTGGACTAATTCCGCCATCCTTTTAATAGCATTGGTTCCTCTTTGGACGCACCAGCTTCTCTTGTGCCTTCTGTGGTAGAAGTGGCAGCGAGCAGTGTTCTGGGTGTGCCCTTCCAGACTTCCCTCATCTGGGCAGCCACGGCTCTTTTGGGCTCCTCCTTGGCAGTAGCTGGTGTGGAAACTTCGGTGGCAGGAGCCTTTTTTGCTATTTCTGGGTGACTGTGCTACCCCCAACCGTGGCTACTCTCATTACTCTCTGGTTTTTTGCTGTTGTTGTTGTAATGTTTTGTTTTTGAAACAGAGCCTCACTACATAACCACTCTGTTCTAGAACTCACTATATAGACCAGAATGGCCTTGAATTTGGCAGTGATCCTCTAACCTCTGCCTCCTGAGTACTAGGGTTACAGACCTATGCCACCGTGCCTGGCTTTCACACTGCACTTTATAGATCTACATTTTCCCGATTCGTGAGCAAGCATTGCATCATCCAAGCTCATTGACCAGGATAATAAAGCTCATGGACCAGGATAAATAAAAATTTTCCAAATTTTTATTATTCCGTTTTGACATTGTTATACATGTACATAATGTATTTTGATCTTATTCCCTCTCAATTGCTCTCTCTCTCTCTCTTTAAAATATTTTTTATTTACTTATTTGCAAGCAGAGAGAGATAGAGAAAAGAGAAAGAGACAGAGAGAAGGGCTGCACCAGGGCCTCTAGCCACTGCAAACAAACTCCAGATGCATGCACCACTTTGTACATCTGGCTTCCATGGCTACTGGGGACTCGATCCTGGGTCATTAGACTGTGCAGGTGAGTGCCTTAACACTGAGCAATCTCTCCAGCCCCCAGTTGCTCTCTTTATCCTTTCCTCCAACCACTAACACCGTATTGATCCCCACCTTAACTTCCATGCCTTCTTTTCTTCACTGAGTTAAATTTGGGTTGCCTTAAAGAAGAAAGTGTTGGCAAAGATGTGGAGAAATGGTACCATTCATACCCTGTGAGTGGGAATGTAAAATGGTACACCAAGTATGGGAGATGTTTAGAATTTGTATATGATCCAGACATTTCACTTTGGGGCACAACACTAAAAGAAGCCAAAGGACCCAGGTTTGATTCTCCAGAACCCACGTAAGCCAGATGCAGAAGGTGGCACATGTGCCTGGAGTTCCTTTGCAGTGGCTGGGGGCCCTGGCACGCTCATTCTCTCTCTCTCTCTCTCTAATGTAAATAAAAATAAAAATCTTTAAAAAAAGAATTTGAAACAAGGTCTCAGAAAGGTTATCTGTGCCTTTTTTATTTTAAGCAAGATTGTTCGCAATCGCAGAAGGGAAGCAATTCAGTTGTCCACTGAGGACGAGTGGATTAGCAAGAGGTGGTATGTTCAGATGACAAAAGCTATAA
Organism: Dipus sagitta; assembly: GCA_036346955.1. Lineage (NCBI taxonomy): Eukaryota > Metazoa > Chordata > Mammalia > Rodentia > Dipodidae > Dipus > Dipus sagitta. The sequence continues at coordinate 3,908,736 of CM070775.1, read as the reverse complement.
AAAGAAAGAAATTGTTCCTTCTCTTCTCCTTGTTTTATTTTTGTTTGTTTGTCTGTCAAAGGGGCTCAATATGTAGACCCAGGCTGGCCTTGAACTCAATAATCCTCCTACCTTAGCCTCCCAAATGCTAGGATTACAGATGTGTACCACACCAGACTCGTTAAATAATTTTTTAACTAATGCCTGTAACACTGACATCTCTGAGCTGCCACGTCTCTGCCCATCTAGACCTTTTGGAGAATACACAGTGTCAGAGTCTATTTTTACCCCAATCCCTATTTGTGTTCCTTTACAAAATTGATAAATATTTGAACTCAATTATTTTCTGTCTGAATCCTATGGGAGCTTTATGTTTAGTTTTGTGAGGAACTTTGTACTGATTTCCACAGAGGCACTAATTTACCTTGCCACCAGCATTTGTTGCCTTTTTTTTTATGACAGCCATTCTGACTGGGAGGAGACAGCATCGCAATGTAATTTTGATTTGCAGTTCCCCACAGGCTAAGGATATAGAGCATTTTACCAAATATGTATTAGCATTTGAATTTTTTCTTTTGAAAACTGTCTCTACAATGCACCTGCCCACTTATTGATCAGATGACTTTGGAGTTTTTTGTTTAATATATTTTTTGTTTTGTTTTTCAAGGTAGGATCTCACTCTAGCCCAGGCTGACCTAGAATTCACTATGTATTCTCAGGGTGGTCTCGAACTCTCAGCAATCCTCCTACCTCTGCCTCTCGAGTGCTGGGATTACAGGCGTGTGCCACCATGCCTGGCTTATGTTTAATATTTTGAGTTCTTTATATATTCTAAATACTGGGCTGGAGATGGCTCAGCAATTAAGGCGCTTGCTTGCAAAGCCTGAGGACACAGGTTCAATTCCCCCATACCCACGTAAAACCAGATACACAAAGTGGCGCATGTGTCTGGAGTTCATTTGCAGTGGCTGGGAGGCCTTGGCACACCCAGTCTCTCTCACTCCCCCACTCTTTTTCTCTATTTGAAAATAAATAAATAAATGAATAAAATATTTATATATTCTAAATACTGATCTCCTGTCAGATGTAGCGGGGGCAAAACTTCACTCCCACTCTGTAGGCTGCTTCTTCCCCTGCTGACTGTTCCTGTCACTTCCTAATTTCATGTAACCCTCTTGTCAACTCTTGCTCTAACGCCTTTGTCTCAGGAGCCCTGTGCAGAAGGCCCTTGCCTGTGCCTGCATCTTTACGCTTTCCCCTGTGTTAATACTTTCAAGGTTTCAGGCTTCACTTCAAATCCATTTTGGGTTTATTTTGTGCCAGATATGAGATAAGGATCTAGTTCTAGTCTTTTACATGTGGAGATCCACTTTTCCCAGCACCGCCTGTTGGTGAAACTGACTATTCTCCAGTGCACGTTTGGGGCCACTTCCATCCAGAAGCAGGCAGCGGCGGGCGTGGGGCTTGGTGCTGAGTCTTCTGTCCTGCTCCATCGGATTACACGTCTGTTTTGTGCGTGTCATGCAGCTCTGTCACTATGGCTCCGAAGAACAATTTGAAATCATGTATGGTGATACCTCCAGCATTATTCTCTCTGTATTTGTTTACTTATTTATTTTTAGCAAGGTGAAGGCTGAGGACCGACACTGATGTCCTCTGACCACACACATGCCATGACATGCATGCACATGCCTGCCCTCACACACCGGAACCCCCCCCCCCACACACACACCGTCTTCTCCATTTTCCATGTCATCACTACACTTGGCTTCAGCTCTTCAGGTTTTACAACATAGATGGTATCTGAATCAGTCATTTATAGGCTGGATTAAACACACACCTCCAATTATGAGAAATATCCTTTACCCATCCAATTAAAAATGGGATTGTCCTAAAGAAGATTCCAGGTTGTTGGTAGAATCTGTCCTTTAGAATCTCCACCTCTCTACTCCCTTCCCTTCTCGTCCTCTATTCTCTTTCCCCCCTTCTCTCCCCTCTTCTCTTCTTCTCTTCCCTTTCCCTCCCCCCCGTTCTCTCTTCTCCTTTTTTGTTTCCCCATGATCGTAGATACTCACTTTAAAAGTTTCTCTCCTCCTTTGGTTGGAGCCATTCTTGGGAGGCACTTGCTGCACTCTCTCGGCATCAGGGTGGCGCACCTGTCACTCTCATCTTCTATCTGTCGCGTATTCATTAAGCTTGGTACTTCCAGGATAGTCAAGAGTCCACTTTTCATCCAGAGAAGAACAAAAGATATGCACAGCTCACAGAAGAACAAATGGTTCTATAGCCCTTTCTTTTTTTCAGACTTCTTTAAAAATATTTTATTTTTATTTACTTATTTGAGAGAGAGAATGCGTGTGCGGGCCTCTAGCCACTACAAATGAACTCGAGATGCATGTGCCACCTTGTGCATCTGGCTTACGTGGGTCCTGGGGAATTGAACTTGGGCCCTTTGGCTTTGCAGGCAAGCACCTTAACTGCTAAGCCATCTCCCCAGTCCCCTCAGGCTTTTTTTTTTTTTTTTTTTTTTTTTTTTTTTTTGGTTTTTCCAGGTAGGGTCGTGCTGTAGCTCAGGCTGACCTGAAATTCACTATGTAGTCTCAGGGAGGCCTTGAACTCACAGTGATCCTCCTACCTCTGCCTCCTGGGTGCTGGGATTAAAAGTGTGTGCCACCGCGCCTGGCTCTTTTATTTTTTTTAATTTTTTTTATTTATTTATTTGAGAGCAACAGACAGAGAGAAAGAGGCAGAGAGAGAGAGAGAGAGAGAGAGAGAGAGAGAGAGAGAGAGAATGGGCACGCCAGGGCCTCCAGCCACTGCAGATGAACTCCAGACGTGTGCACCCCCTTGTACATCTGGCTAACGTGGGTCCTGGGGAGTCGAGCCTCAAACCGGGGTCCTTAGGCCTCACAGGCAAGCGCTTAACCGCTAAGCCATCTCTCCAGCCCCTCTTTTATTTTTTAATAGAGTTCCTCGCAGCCTAAACTAGCCTCAAACTCATTTGTAGCTGAGGATGGCCTTGAACTCCTAATCCTCCTGTCCTCACCTTGCAAGTGCTGGGATGACAGGCCTGTGTCTCCAGGCTGGCTATCTATAGCCCTCACTTCTGCTCTCTACTTACATTAAATATATTGGAAATATGAACAAGTAAGTGGCTTTAGTCACTTCCACTTCTTACAGTGTTTCAGACCAGGTCTGCTTTTCTCACTGTTGTGACAAGATAGCTGATGGAAGCAACTTGAGGGAGCAAAGGTCCACTGCGGCTCCTGGTTTCGGAGGCTCACAGCCCCGGGCGGTGGAGCAGGGCAGAGCTGCCGGCCGTGTGGTGGCGGCGGTGCGGGGCAGAGGCTTGTTCACATCGTGGCAGCCAGGGAGCAGCAAGCGCAGGCTGGAAACAGCGTGACCTGCAGAGACATCGCCACTGGCTTAGCTCAGCCAGGGAGGCCGCACGTCGCCAAAGGTCCCACAGCCTCTCAAAGCAGCGCCCCCAGCTGGAGAGGAAGCGTGCAAATGCATGAGCGCGTGGGGGCAAATCCCACCCAGACTACAGCATATGCCCACCGAGAACAACCAGGAAGACGAAGAGACATGGATGGCTGTGATAAGCTACCAGGGAGCGAAGGGTACCCACTCCCAGAGGGGAGGGGCGGGAGCTGAGCGCAGGGACTTGCAATGCTCTTTCTCTCCTTGAGGTAAGTGTCTAAAGAGTTAACTGTCTGTCTCTAAGGGTTATTGCAGTTTATACTTTTAAAAAGAAAAAAAATATATTTTATTTATTTGAGAGAAAGAGGAAGAGAGAGAGAGAATGGGCACACCAGGGCCTCCAGCCACTGCAAACAAACTCCAGATGCGTGCGCCCCCTTGTGCATCTGGCTAACGTGGATCTTGGAGAGTCAAACCAGGATCCTTTGGACTTGCAGGCAAACGCCTTAACCGCTAAGCCATCTCTCCAGCCTACTTTTAGCTACTTTAAGCTTATAGTAATACTCTCCTATAGTTTACTTTTTACCGTTTGCTTTACATTTCTGAATTCGATATTCAAGGCACTGAATTTATTTTTGTATTGTGGAGGTAGAAGCAAAGACTTTTTAAAAAAATTTTATTTAGTTAATTTATTTGAGAGAGTGAGAGAAAGAGGCAGAGAGAGAGAGAGAATGGGCATGCTAGGGTCTTCAGCCACTGCAAAAAACCTCTAGATGCATGTGCCACCTTGTGCATCTGACTTCACGTGGGTACTGGGGAAAGAAACCCGGGTCCTTAGGCTTTGCTGAGCCATCTCTCCAGCCCAAGACATTTTTTTTAAATACAGATATTTCATTGACCTATCACCATTTACAGAGAAAATAATCTTTTCTTTCAATATCAGGAAAGTGATAATGCACAAGTGGGGAAAGATGAGTGTGATCTGTAAGAGAGACAGACGACTCATACTGTGTAAAGATCTCTGCCGACAAATCAGAAACAAAACTCAGTACAAAAAGGAGCAAAATACTTGAAAAGACTTTCACAAAAGAAGATATACAAATGTCTAGTTAACATGAACTTGCCCTTAATGTCATTAGTAATCATAGAAACAAGTACTAACATCACAGTGAGGGCTGGAGAGAGCTCAGCAGGTAAAGTGCTTGCCTCATGAGCATGAGGACCTAGTTTGATGCTCAGAACCCACATGAAAGTGCTGGGCATGGGGCACACACCTATTATATCTCCCAGAGTGATGGAGGCTGAGATAGGAGCAACCCCGGCCAGCTGGTTTAGCCTAATCGATAAACTCCAGGTCAAACATGTGTAACAACACTCACATCATACATAGATCTGTGAAGATATGAAACATTTTTTTGGGGGGGGGGGACTTTTTTAGGTAAGGTTTCATTCTAGCCCAAGTTGACCTGGAACTCACTCTGTAGCCCCAAGCTGGGCTCAAATTCATGTCAATCCTCATACTTCAGCCTCCCTTCTAAGTGCTAGGATTATAGACACAAGCTATCATGCCTGACTTTTTGTTTTTGTTTTTGAGGTAGGGTCTCATTCTAGCTCAGGCTGACCTGGAATTCACTATATAGACTCAGGGTGGCCTCAAACTCACGGCGATCCTCCTACCTTTGCCTCCGAGTGCTGGGATTAAAGGCATGGGCCACCACACCCGGACTCTGACTTTTTATCTATGTATTTTTTTAATTCACTGTTGGTGGAAGTAAAAAAGTTTGACAAGCACTGTGGGAAACTAGATTGTCAAGATGTAAAATACCTAAATATATGCATATTGATTGTGATAGTTAATGTTGTTTGTCAATTTGACAAGGTCTAAAGAAGCAAAACTCCGGTCATGTCTGTGAAGGATTTATTAAGGTGGAAAGACCCACCCTAAATGTGGGGTGCACCATTCCATGGGTTGGGGTCCCAGAATGAATACAAGAGAGAAAGCGAACTGAGCACCAGCGTCCATCACGCTCAGCCTCCTGACTGTGGACGCACCGTGACTGGCCACCTTATACTCCGGCTTCCTTCCCTGCCCTCCCCAATGACAAACGTACCCCCAAACTGTGACCTAACATAACCCTTCCTTCAATTGCTTTTGTTGAGTATTTTGTCATAGCAATGAGAAAAGTAGCTGGAATAGCTTATGGCTTTGGTTTTGGTTTGGTTTGGTTTGATTTGGTTTTGGTACTGGGGATTGAATTCAGTACAAGCTAGGCAAGTGCTGTACCACTGAGTTATGTGTTCATACCAAATGCATCTTATGACTCAGAAAGTCCATTCCTAGCTCTCTACCTAGTGGAGAGACCTATGATTGTTCAACTTACCTGAAGACATATGCTAAAATGGCTCATAATAATACTGTTTGTAATAGTCCCGAGCTGGAAACTACCAAGTTACCATTCAGCATTGAGTGTTAGATAAATAAATGAAATGTCACACAGAGCTAAGAATGAGTGGCTGACAGATAGACATACAATATAAATTGATTTCACTAAAATAACGTTGCACCAAACCAACCACGTTAGTAGTAGGCAGAGTCCTAGCATTGTTCTCAGTTATTTCTGCCTCCTGCCCCTGTGTGCCACCCTCCCCTAGAATCAGGATTGGATCTAATGACTCACTTTGTTTGAAACAGATTTTTATTTATTTATTTGCAAGCAGAGAGAGAAGAGAGACACAGAGAAATAAAATGGGCACACAAAAACCTACAGCCACTGCAAACGAACTCCAGATGCATGCACCACTGTACATCTGGCTTTATGTGGGTACTGGGGATTCGAACCTGGGTCGTTAGTCTTTGCAGGCAAGCGCCTTAACTGCTGAGCCATCTCTCCAGCCCCTCATGACTCATTTCTAATGCATAAAGTATGACAAATGTGATGAAATGTCATTTCTCCACTTCAACTGCAGGAAATCTGGCTTCGTCCTTTGGGGCTCTATCTCGGGCTCTGATTTGCTCCCTCTGAGGGAGCCTGGTGTCACCCCCTCTGAGCTGCTCAGTGCAGAGGCTCCCGTGGGAAGGAAGGAGAGTGGCTCAGACCCTGACCTGCAAAAGGATCTGCATGTCGTTGGCTCTGTGCTGATCTGGTGCCGATCTCTCCCCACTCGGGCCTTCAGAGGAGACCACAGTCATGCGGGGCAGCCTGCCTACAAACTTACAAGACACTTTGTGCCACTGCCACCAGCTAAGCCACGGGCAGATTTCTGACCCATAGAAACTGTGATGTAAAAATATTTTTATTTAAGCTTTGAGGTTTGGATGAATTTGTTATGTAGACATCAAACATACCAGAAAATACAAACACAGGCAAAACGAAGCGATAGTGTTAGAAGTCCAGAGGTGCAGTGGTCATTGAGGCCCCGCACACAGTGCACAGCGCATGGACTCAGCCTAAATGTCCATCCGTGGATGAATGAAGGAACTGTGGTATGAATGCACAATGGATCTTTTTATTCCTATTTATTTGAGAAAGGGGGAGATTGAGAATGGACATGGCAGGGTGTCGTGCTGGTGTATATGAATTCCAGGTGCTTGTGCCACTCTGTGTATCTGGCTTGACATGGTGTGGTAGTCTGAATGGATGCCCCCCAATAGGTACAGGAGTTTTATTAAAGCTTGTAACTTGTTGTTACTGTGAGTGGAACCTGGGGTCCAGCCCTAGGGTGTGGGGGTGCACCCAGAAGTCCAACCTCAGATATGCAAGGTGCCTGAGCTCTGCCCGGGTTCCCCGAAATTGGGTTGCCAGGTTTTTGCTCTTGCTTTTGGCTGTGGGTTTTCTCTTTTTTGCCATTATGGAACTTCCCCTGGATCTGTAAGCTTCAAATAAATGTCATTCCTCCCATAAACTGTGCCTGGTTTGGAAGTTCATCCCAGGAACCTGAGGCTCTCTACTACACGTGAGTCCTGGAAAATTGAATCCAGGGCTGGCAGGCTTTGCAAGCAAGTACCTTAACCACTGAGCAAGCTCCCCAGCTCCCCCTCGATGGAATTTTATTCAGCCATAAAGAACAAATTTTGTATCAGTTATAAAGAAATGGTTGTTTTTAAGGTAGGACATTGGTCTTCTCCTGCCCTTGGACTTGGACCCAGTTTGAAACTTATATCATGAGCTCTCCTAAGTCTGGGCTTCTCAGACTTCATAATCCTGTGAGCCAGTTCCTTATAGTTGATCTCTTTATACACACATGTGCACACACATTCTGCTAGTCTGTTTGGAGAACTCTAACACAGTATGGTATTTTTTTTTGAGAAATATCAACTTATTCACAGTAAGAGCTATTCAATTAAAACTAGACCAAGATGCCAATTCTCTCATGTCACATTAGCAAAGGATTTGAAAGTTCAAAAATGTAACATCTTTTTAAATTTTTTTAAAAAAATTATTTATTTGAGACAGAGAGAGAGGGAGAGAGAGAGAATGGGCGCTTTAGGGCCTCCAGCCACTGCAAACAAAATCCAGACGCATGCGTCACCATGTGCATTTGGCTTACGTGGGACCTGGAGAACCAAACCTGGGTGCTTAGGCTTCGCAGGCATGCTCCTTAACCACTAAGCCATCCATCCAGGCCCCAAATTTTTATTTTATTTTATTTGTTTGATAGAGAGAGAGAGAGAGAGAGAGAGAGACAGAGAGAGAGAGAATCAGTGCACCAGGGCCTCCAGCCACTGCAAAGGAACTTGATGCATGTGCCCCCTTGTGCATCTGTATTACGTGGGTCCTGGGGAATCAAACCTGGGTCCTTTGCCTTCGCAAGCAAGTGCCTTAACCACTAAGCCATCTCTCCAGTTCTGATGTAAAATCTTTGAGGCGCATCTCAGAGACACAGGGCACAGGCATGTTCTCATGTATTGCTGGTGAGATAGCAAAGTGGCACAACCCCAGCGGATGAGAAGTTGATAATATCTAGAAAATGACATATGCACACCCCAAGGATCCCTTGACAAATCTATGGATGATTTCATGCCCGAAAAGATACTTTGCAGCAAAATGTGTTAAAGAATGGAAATCACTCAAATGTACATCAGTAATTGGCTGTGACGGTACAGTATAATAAGCAATTTTTAAAGTAATTTATTGTTCAACAAATAGATAATTGGAAAATTTCACCATTAATGTATATATACATGCATACATACATACACACATTATATATATATAATATATATATATATATTACACATATACTACATTATAATGTAATTCAATGGCAGAGCTCAGTACCCTGGGTTTGATACCCAGTACTACACAAATCAAAGCCAAAACCAACCAAAAAACCAAATATATATACATATATATTACATATCTTGCCATGGTGGTACATAACTGTAATCCCAGCACTTGGAGGCAGGAAGATTGTGAGTTTAAGGTCATTCTTAGCTACATAGTAAACTTGAGGCCAGCCTGGGTTACATGAAACCTTGTCTCAAAACAAGCAGAAATCAAATAGAAATTCTCATCTGGTGAGGACCATAACGAAAATTGTTGCACTCAGAATCAGTAGGGCAAACTGTAGACACTGAAGACGGCTTAGTGAATGGGAAGTCAGGTGGATTTGAAGGCAGAGGATCAGTGAACTGGAAGACAGGTGCAGCCTGAAGAACGGAGGGAAGAGAAGCACTGGACATTCAGAAAATAATTTAAGAGAGGTTTACGGGTGTTTCACATTGTGTAACTGGGTTTCCTCAACACAGGAAAAGAGAACATGAGCCCCAAGCTAAATCCCATATGAAGAAAGTAGCATGCCAACACATGGTAGGAAAGATATTAACAGGAAGACAAGGAAAATTCTTAAAAGCATCAGAGGGAAAAATACACTGTTGTCAAAAGGAATAATAAAATTGATAGCTGATTTTTTTTTTTGTTTGCTTGTTTTCGAGGAAGGGTCTCACTCTAGCCCAGGCTGACCTGGAATTCATTCTGTAGCCCCAGGCTGGCCTCGAACTCACAGTGATCCTCCTACCTCAGCCTCCTGAGTGGTGGGATTAAAGGTGTGTGCCGCCATGCCAGGCTGACAGCTGAATTTTTGATAGAAAGAGCAGAAACCAGAGAGGAACAGAATAATATAGAAAATATCCTTCTTTGAGACAAAGGTTCTCTATGTAGCCCAGGCTGGCCTTGTGATCCTCCTGCCTCAATTTCCCGAAGGCTGGGATTACAGGTGTGTGCCACCATGCCTAATGGAATAATACTTTAATGAGCTGAAAGAAGATAATTGCCAACCTAGATCTCCATATCCATTGAAAATATAACTACATAATGAAGCCAAAAAAAAAAAAAAAAAAAGATGGATGTGGTGACACACTCGTAAGCCTGCCAGACAGGCAGAAGAGTGGAGAGTCCAAGGCCAGCCTGAAGTACACAGTGAGAACCTATCTGAAAAAAAATAAATAAATGAAAGATATAAGGCAGGAGTGCTTGGACCAAAGGAACTGAGAGAATTAGTGACTTGTGTGCCTATTGTCAAAGGCAGAAGAAATGTTCAAAAAAGTTCTGTCAGCAAGAGAAAATGATTCTAATGCTAAGGAATGAAAAGGAATAAACAGCACCTGAGTGGATGCTAACTCATAAAATGAAGATCATGATGAATAGGTCCCATATACACATATAATTAAAATATATAACAGCAGGGGCTGTTAAGGCACTTGCCTGTAAAGCCTAAGGACCCCAAGTTCGATTCCCTAGTTCCCACATAGAGTCAGATGCACAAAGTGACGCATGCCTCTGGAGTTTGTTTGCAGCAGCTAGAGGCTCTGGTGTGCCCATTCTCTCAGTCTATCGCTCTCTCCCTCTCTCTGTCAAGTGTGATGGCACATGCCTTTAATCCCAACACTCAGCAGGCAGAAATAGGAGGATGGCTATGAATTCAAGGCCAGCCTGGGACTACATAGTGAATTCGAGGTCAACTTGGGCTAGAGTGAGACCCTGCCTTGAAAAAAAGAAAAAAAAAATAGTAGAGGGACTGGTTGGAAGGAAGAAGGGGTTCAGTGAGAGGGGTCTGGGGGAGGGGGCAAGAGAAAGTGATAGGAGGGACAATGATCAAGGTACATTTTATATACATACATATATGTACATATATGCAAATTAAAAGATACATTTTATATACACACATATGTACATATATGCAAATACATTTTATATATACACATATATGTACATATATGCAAATTAAAAGCTTTAAAAACTGTCACCATGAGTCACTGGTGCTTCACCCTGCTAGAAACGTTGGGAGCCAGAGCACAGCAGGATCTCAGAGTTAATCCCACATGAAGGGCACAGAAACTTGGAGCTTTACCCAGGAACTAGAGGCTACTAATTGATGGGAGAAAACTCCAGGAAGTTTTTAATTTCCCACCTCTTCAGCCTGCTCGGCACTCAGCATCTGAAGACGCCCGCAGGCAGGGCTGAGTCACTGCCATGGGAGCGGTCAGTGCCGGGGAACTTGACGGGGTGTGGAAGGCATCCGGTACAGGGAAAAGGAGATTAAATATTTTCACGTTATTATTAATTATCCTGGAAGGGTTCCTCATATAAATTTATGTTGACTTTGGAAATAGAGGATTTATATTGTAAACCTTCAAATTTTAAAGCGTAAACAATATGGATTTGACAAGTCAGTACAAGAAAGAAAGAAACTGGTAAAAATTCCCAATTACAGCCAGACGTGGTGGTGCACGCCTTTAATCCCAGCACTTGGGAGGCAGAGGTAGGAGGATCGCCATGAGTTCGAGGCCACCTTGAGACTACAGAGTGAATTCCCGGTCAGCCTGGGCTGGAGTGAGACCTTGCCTCAGAAAACAAAAAACAAACAACAACAAAAATTACCAGTTACAACAGAGGCTGGAGAGATGGCTCCGTGGTTAAAGGCACTTGCTTGCAAGCCTGTTGTGGAGGTTTGATTCAGGTGTTCCCCATAAACTTAAGTGTGCTGAACGCTAGGTTCCCAGCTGACGGCAATTGGAAATTAAAGCCTCCTGGAGGCAGTGCATTGTTGGGGGCAGGCTCATGGGTGTTATAGCCAGTGTCCCCTGGCCAGTGTTCCTCAGTGCCAGTGGCACACTCTCCCGTTGCTGTGGTCCATCTATTGGTGACCAGGGGGTGATATCCACCCTCTGCTCACGCCATCGTTTTCCCCAGCTGTCACGGAGCTTCCCCTTGAGTCTGTAAGCCAAAATAAATCCTTTTTTCCCCACAAGCTGCTCTTGGATGGGTGTTTTCTGCCAGCAATACGGACCTGACTGCAAAACCTGTCAATCCCAGTTCAATTTCCAGAGCCCAGGTAAGGCTGGATGCAAAGTGGCCCACCTGTCTATGATCCCAATTACCTTCCGCAATGGTAGGCAAACGGGAAGAATCCAGAAGCTCACAGACCAGCTAGACCCGCACACATAGCAACAAAACAAGACCCTGTGTCAAAAACAAGGTGGAAGAGAGGACGAACACTTAGAGGCTGTCCTCAGCTAAGACCTCTACATTCACACTGTCCCCCCCCCCCCGGGCCACACACACATGGGGGGGAGCACTTTAAATATGAAGACATAGGAGAACTGAAAATAAAGATATGGGAAAATATAGACATCAAAACATTAACCAAAACAAAATGGACACAGTTCTGTTAATATCAGACTAAGCAGATGTTAAGACGGGAAGCACAAAGCTGGTTAAGCTGGGACTAACAAGGGATAAAGAGAAGAGTCAGTCACCAGGAATATAAGATTCTAAGTTTATATGAATCTCATAACATAGACTTAAAATGCATAAAGCAGGTATATAGAACCAAAGGGAGAAACCAAGCCACATTCATAGGGGGGCAGATGTAGTCTCCTCTCTCAGTAACTAGTAGGACACACAGACTCAATGAGCAAATGGGACATGTAAGCAAGATTAATAAACTCAATCTGTGGGCTGGGAGATGGCTCAGCAATTAAAGCACTTGCTCATAAAGGCTTACAGTCTGGGTTTGAGTCCCCAGTACCCACATAAAGCCAGATGCACAAAGTTGTGCATGCATCTGGAGTTCTTTTGCAATAGCAAGAGGCCCTGGCATACCAGTGGCTCGCTCTCTCTCTCTCTCTCTCTCTCTCTCTCTCCCTCTCTCTGCTCTCAAAAAAAAGAAAAACAAAGCTTAAGCTGAATAACATTTAGAAAATATCATATCCACCAGGTGTGGTGGCTCACACCTAATTTAATCCCAGCACTAAGGAGGCAAAGGTAGGATTGCAGAGAGTTCGAGGCTACCGTGAGACTACAATAGTGAATTCCAGGTCAGCCTGAGCTAGAGTGAGACGGTGCCTTGAAAAACCAAAAAAGAAAAAGAAAATATTGTGCTCAATGTCCAGAGGACACATGTTCTTTTCAAGACTCCTGTAATAGTTCAGCAAAAGGCAGGGTCTATAAAAGGAGTCTGTGCAAATTCTAATAAAATAAAATATGTTTTCTTACTATAATGGAATTAAACTGGAAGCAATAATAACCCCAAATGAAACACTTTAAAAAATATTTTTATTAACTTATTTGTTTATTTGAGAGAGGGAGGGAGAGAGAGAGGGGGGAAGAGGTAGGTACAGAGAGAGAATGGGTGCACCAGGGCCTCTAGCCACTGCAAACAAACGCCAAACACATGTGCCACCTTGTGTATCTGGTTTACATGGGTACTGGGGAATTGAACTTGGGTCCTTAGGCTTTGTAGGCAAGTGCCTTGATCACTAAGCCATCTCTCCAGCCCTGAAACACTTTTTAAAATGTAATGGGTCAAAGAAGAAATCACAATAAAATTTAGAAAATATGTTGAATTGAATGGTAATAGACAAATGACATAACAAAATGATGGGACACAACAGAGCTGTGTCTTTCATTGCCTTGCATAAGAAAAAAAAGGCTGAAAATCAATGTTTTCATTATCCATCTCTAGCTTAGGAAAAGAACAGCAATTAAACTCAAAGAAAGTAGAAAGACAGAATAAAATCAAGATTAGAATAGAAACTAATAGAATGGAAAACAAGTGAACACAAAAGAAATAAAGACAAAAGTTCGTTCTTTGAAAAGAATGTTGACATTTATAAACTAAGAAAAAAACTAAGAAACTAAGAAAAGCGAAGAAAAAAAATCACAAATGGCCAGCATGCTGCTGCCCAAGAGGCCATCCCAGCAGGTTTCCTGGGCTCTGAAAAGGTAAGAGAAGAGAGCCACATGTGATGGCTCACTGGGAATCTCAGCAGGATCAGGAGTTCAAGGCCATCCCTGGCTACCTAGACCCTGTCTCGAAACAAAACAACAAAAGGTAAGAAGATACAGTAAACAAGGACTTTCTATGTTAATGAATTTGTGAATTCAGAAAACAAAAATTAGTAGAAAACCATAATCCACAATTGACTGAAAGGACAAAAGGAAGAAAAAAAAACCTGAATAATTTTATATCTACTGAATAACCTGAGTTCATGGTTAAAAACCATCCCAGAAACAACACGCCGAGTCATGCTAGTGGACTCCACTAAACATCCAAGGACAGTAAATATTTGTTTTTCCAGGAACTGCTTCGAGAGGGAGCACTCCCTAACTTGTCCTACGAGGACAAGATAACCTTTATCCTCTCCAAGAAGGTTATCTTGCTTTACTTTTATTTATTTGTTTTAAAGACAAGTTCTTACTATGTAGCCCAGGCTGGCCTTGAACTTTCACAATCCTTCTGCCCCAGCCTTCGAAGTGCTTGGATTTTAAGCATGCACCACCATGCCTGGATAACTCAGTATCTTAAACAAATTATCATTTTCCGTGATAATCAAGTGAAGACGAAGTCGTGTGGTCATCTCATGAAGAAGAATGACACAGCCGGGAGAGGTGGCACACGCCGTTCATCCTGGCACTCAGGAGGCAGAGGGAGGAGGATCGCCGTGGGTTCGAGGCCACCCTGAGAATACATAATGAATTCCAGGTCAGCCTGAGCTAGAGTGAGACCCTACCTTGAAAAAACAAAAAACAAAAACAAAACAAAAAAAAAAAGCGCTTTGCTACACCAAGTGATGACAAAGAGAAAGTTCGGAGGCACTCACGTAACTGTTGAATCACTAAATGAGCTTCAGGCAAGGTGGTGCTGGGAATACTGAGCTACGAAAGATAAAAGCTTTACTCCTGACATTATAAAGCTATTTATAGTCCCTCCCAAACTGGAAACCAACCAAATGCTCATGATAGGTAAATGGTAGATGAGTTTTGGTTTATTCATAGAATAGGTTCCCATAGAGTAATGAAAATAAACTTTTTTTGGCTGGAGAGATGGCTTAGCGGTTAAGGCACATGCCTGTGAAGCCTAAGGATCCAGGTTCGATTCTCCAGGTCCCACGTAAGCCAGATGCACATGGTGGCGCATGCATCTGGAGTTTGTTTGCAGTGGCTGGAGGCCCTGGCGTGCCCATTCTCTCTCTCTCTCTCTCTGTTTCTAATAAATAAATAAAAATAAAAATAAAATCTTTAAAAAAAAAAAAGAAACTTTTTTTGAGTCAATCCCAGCAGACTGCCATCTTTTTAATGTGAGAGTGTGAGAGAGAATTGGTGCACCAGGACCTCCACCCACTACAATCGAACCTCAGATGCATGCGCCCCCTTGAGCGCATGTGCGACCTTGCACACTTGCATCACTGTGCATCTGGCTTACGTAGGACCTGGAGAGTTGAACATGAGTCCTTAGGTTTCACAGGCAAGTGCCTTGACTGGTAAGCCATCTCTCCAGCCTGAAGATAAACTTTTTTCTTTTTCTTTTGTTGCTGTTCCCAACATAGATAGACCTCATGAGCATAGTGCTGAGTGAAGGAAGCCAGTTATCCTCCAGGAATGAGGTGACCACCGCTAATCCTAATGCTCAGAAGGAGGAGGACTTTGAGTGTGAGACCAGCCATGGCTATGTAGTAAGTCCATGTTTCAACAATAATTAAAAAAAAGAAGCCAGCTATAAAAGAATTCAGTCTGGACAGGCTATGGAAATACACTTGCATCAGGTTCAGAAATAGGGGAAATGACTTTGTGGCATTTGAGGAGGAAGTGGAGTAGTGACTGAGAGTTGGGAGCCAATAGAGGTCTTGAGATCTGGTACTTCCTTACCTTGTGACATCTAAGAGTTGTGCAATTTTCCTCAATATATGAGTTCACTTAAAAAGAAAAGTGAGAGGGGCGTGGTGGTGCACACCTTTAACCCCAGCACTCAGGAGGCTGAGGTAGGAGAATTGATGTGAGTTTGAGGTCAGCCTGAGACTACATAGTGATTTCTAGGTCAACCTGGGCCAGAGCAAGACCCTACCTTGAAAAACCAAAAAATTATATATATATAAAGACTGGAGAGATAGCTCAGTGGTTAAAGGTGCTTGCTTACAAAGCCTGACATCACAGGTTCAATTCTCTCGTTGGCATGTAAAGTCAGATGCACAAAATGGCACATGTGTCTGGAGTTCATTTACAGTGGCCAGAGGCCCTGGTGTGCCCATTCTCTCTTCCTCTCTCTTTCTCTGTTTGCTAATAAATAATATATATATAGAAAAGTGAAGCACTTCAAATGAGCCTGGTACTGGTTTGCAACTGCTTAAAAACTGAACAAACACCTTGGTTAGGACAACTCAAAAGTCCCTGTTGTAGCCAGGCATGGTGGCACATGTCTTTAATCCCAGCACTTGGGAGGCAGAAGTAGGAGGATCGCCGAGAGTTCAAGGCCACCCTGAGACTACATAGTGAATTCCAGGTCAGCCTGGGCTAAAGTGAGAGACCCCCCCCCACCTCAAAAAAACAAACAAACAAAAAAAAAGTCCCTGTTGTCAGGGGTTTGAGTCAGTGGTATTTTCTCCACATTCCGGACAGCATTTCTAATTCTGTTTCTCATTAGCACCTTGCAAGATCACCCCTGTCCCCCAAAGACCTCACTATCAGGGCTGGGGATGTAGCTCTGTTGGTAGAGTGCTTGCCTAGCACGCATAAGGTCCTGGGCTCCACCCCCAGTACAGAATAAACCTGGTGTGGTGGTGTCTGACTGTAATCTGAGTACATAGGAGGTGGAGATCAGAGGATCAGAAGTTCAAGGTCATCCTCAACTGCAAGGCTAACCTGGGATACATAAAATTCTGTCTCTAAATCAATCAATCAATAATATCAAACTTTACATGGTTAAAAGAACATTAAGTGAACTATTAAAAAGCTTAGTTTGGGGTTGGAGAAATTGCTTAGTGGTTAAGGCACTTGCCTGTGATGATAAGGACCCATGTTTGACTCTCCAGATCACACGAAGCCAGACTCACAAAGGTAAAGCAAGTGCAAGGTTGCACATGTCCACTAGGTGGCGCAAGTGTCTGCAGTTCAATTTCAGTGGCTGAGGTTCTGGTGCACCAATTCTCTCTCTCTAAAATAAAAAAATAAATAAAAAGCTTAATTTCAGGGCCTGAGAGATGGCTTAGTGGTTAAGGCATTTGCCTGTAAAGCCAAAGGACCCAGGTTCGATTCCCAAGGACCCACGTAAGTCAGATGCATAAGGGGCACATGCATCTGGAGTTTGTTTGCAGTGGCTGGAGGCCCTCACATGCCCATTCTATCTCTGTCTGTCTCTCTTCTCTCTTGCTCACTCTCTGCTTGCAAGTAAATAAATAAATAAGCTTAGTTTGGGGGTATAGCTCAGTGGTAGAACATTTAACTGCAAAAAGCTTAGCTAAGAGGTTACCTGAGAGTTATGGGTGCCAATCCCCTATGTATTAAAAATCTGCATACAGGAGCTGGAAAGATGGTTCTGTGGTTGAAGGTGCTTGCTTACAAAGCCAGGACGCCTGGGTTTGACTCCTCCAGTGCCCATGTGCAGCCAAATGCACCAGGTGGCACAGGTGTCTGGGGTTGGTTTGCAGTGGTACTAGGCCCTGCAGTGCCCATTCTCATTCTGTCTCTCTCTCTCTCTGTCTCTCTCTCTCTCTTTGTCCCTGCTGTCTGCTTGTAAACAAATAAATAAAAATATTTTAAAACTTTGAAAAAGTGGGCTGGAGAGATGGCTTAATGGTTAAGGCGTTTGCCTGAAAAGCCAAAGGACCAGGTTCGATTCCCCAGGATCCACGTTAGCCAGATGCACAAAGGGGTGCACGCGTCTGGAGTTCATTTGCAGTGGCTGGAGGCCCTGGCATACCCATTCTCTCCCCATCTCTCTCTCTCTCTCTCTCTCTCTCCCTCCCTCCCTCTTTCTCTGTCAAATATATATATATATATATATATATAATATTTTAAAGTGGGCTGGAGAAATGGCTTAGCAGTCAAGGCGTAAGCCTGTGAAACCTAAGGAGCCAGGTCCCACATAAGCCATATGCACATGGTGGCGCATGCTTCTGGTGTTCATTTGCAGTGGCTGGAGGCCCTGGCATGCCCATTCTGTCTCTCTCTCTCTCTCTTTCTCTCTCTTTCTGTCTCTAATAAAGAAAAAAATATTTAAAAAAATTTTAGGGCTGGAGAGATGGCTTAGCGGTTAAGTGCTTGCCTGTGAAGCCTAAGGACCCCAGTTCGAGGCTCGATTCCCCAGGACCCACGTCAGCCATATGCACAAGGGGGCGCACACGTCTGGAGTTCATTTGCAGTGGCTGGAGGCCCTGGCGCGCCCATTCTCACTCTCTCTGTGTGTGTGTCTCAAATAAATAAATAAAAATAAATCAGAAAAAAAATTTAAAAAAATTTAAAGTCTGCATACAATTTTTTAGTCACGGTAATGGGAGCTGGTCAAGAATCACTGAGGCAGTCCAGCATTACTACAGTTGATTTTGTGCCACTCTGGTTAGCACTGCACCTGGGTATTTGTTCCTATTTCTTTTTGTTTGTTTTAATATTTATTTATTTTATTTATTTGAGAGAGAAAGAGGCAGATAGATAGATAGATAGATAGATAGATAGAGTTTGTTCCTATTTCTTTGGACTGCAAATGGCATTAATGTGTATGTTTGGTACATTTTAGCTTTTTATAGTCCTTGTATATATTTTATGTAATAAATGATAAAATAATACCCCACAAACCGTTTATGCGTTCCTGGCACATATATTTCTTAGTTTCAAAAATATTTCTAAGGGTTAGAGAGATGGCTCAGTGGTTAAAAGCATTTACTTGCAAAGCCTGATGGCCAAGGTTCGATTCCCCAGTACCACATAAAGCCAGATGCACAAAGCGGTGCATGCATCTGGAGTTCATATGCAGTGTGACAAAATGCCCCTGCCGCATCCTTCTCTAACCGTCCTTCTCTCCTGCCCCTCTCTCTGTGCAAATAAAAAAAGTAAAACTATTTTAAAAATAAAAACTTGACCAGGAATGGTGGCACACACCTTTAATCTCAGCACATGGGAGGCTGAGGCAGGAAGATTGCTGTGAGTTTGAGGCCAGCCTGAGACTATATAGTGAATTCCAGGTCAGCCTGGGCTAGAGTGAAAACTTCCTTGAAAAACCATATATATATTTGGTTTTATATATTATATATATTACATATATATATATGTAATATATATATATGGCCTATCAAGGGGCTGGAGAGATGGCTTAGTGGTTAAGCACTTGCCTGTGAAGCCCCAGGACCCATGTAAGCCAGATGCACAAGGTGGTGCATGCATCTGAAGTTCGTTTGCAGTGGCTGGATGCCCTGGCACGCCCATTCTCTCTCTGTCTCTCTCTCTGCCTCTTTGTCTGTCTTTCACTCTCAAATAAATAAACAAAAAAAAATTTAAGCCTATCAATCCAAAATATGTCTATATATATATATATATATATATATATATATATTATATATATACTATACACACACACACACACACACACACACATATATATATACTTAAAATGTATTTATAGATTGCACAGTTCGTCTGTATTTTCAAGTTGTTGAAAAATCTCCACAAGGGCAGCAGTCCACGCTTCGAGAGACCCATGCAAGTCAAGCCTGTGCTGTTCAAGGTCAACTATATTTTTTATTATGGAATTGAGGAGAATGGATTCAGGAGGGAAGAAAAAAACTCGGTAAACAAGACAAGAATAGACCTAACACAAGTACCCAGATGTGGTCTTGATCCCCGAGGAATCCAAAACTAATCTTCCCCATCAGTTCCCCTTAAGGATGCAGTTTCCTTATTCCCTCTGGGTTATTGAGCTGAATTTGGGCACTGGGTGTCCCAAAGCTAGCTCAGTTTGCAGTTGCTCTGCCCAAACCCCTCTGTTCTCCTCGCTACTCCCTGTTACCATAGAAACTGGTAATCAAAAACAACCCTTACCCTCCTCTTCCTTATCCCAGGGGGCAGAGCTGAGCTCTCCAGGCTGCAGCTCTGGCTGTAAGGGGGGGCGGGGTGGGGGGCAGGAATTGAGCTAACTGGAGATTTACCCTTGGACTCTTAACAGGATTTGGCATCTGTGTACCTCATGTGATTCTGACAGAATTCTGTATCAAGACCAGCTTGTTTTCTTGTTTTTTTCCCCACAACCATCCAGGATTTATGACCATCCTAGCACTCATAGGTGAGGACTGCCGACTCCACTCGCGCTTCCTCTGTCCAGTGCCTGACTCCTCTGAGCTTCCATCTCAGGGGGTGACTTCCTGGCAAGTGGCACGGCGGTCTTTGAGATAGACGTAGTGGCTGTGAAACCCATGTGCAAGAAAACACCTAATTCCTGAGTGTTTCCCCCTGGCTCTGTTTGGACATGTTTTGGATTGATACGCTTTAAAAGAATTGAAAAAAAAATTAAGTATGTAGATTAAGTGAGTTTTATTTAAATTTAAAATCTTTTTAAAAAAATAAAACAAGCATGCTAAGTATGGTGGTGCACATCAGTAATCCCAACATCTGGGAGGTGGGGGGAACAGGAGTTCAAAATCATCCTAAATAGAAAATCTGAGGTTAGCCTGAGCTACATAGGCCCTGGCTCAAAACACACACACACACACACACACAAGAAAGCTTAAAAATGATATCTCGGGGGCTAGAGGGATGGCTTAGCTGTTAAGGCGCTAGCCTGCAAAGCTAAAGGACACAGGTTCAATTCCCCAGGACACACGTAAGTCAGATGCACAAGGTGGTACATGCTTCTGGTGTTTGTTTGCAGTGGCTGAAGGCCCTGGTGTGCCCATTCTGTCTCTCTCTGTTTATCTGCCTCTTTCTCTCTCTCTCTCTCTCTTTCTCTTTCTGCCGCTTTCTCAATTATAAATAAAAATAAATGTTTGAGCTGGAGAGATGGCTTAGTGGTTAAGGTGTTTACATACAAAGCCAAAGGACCCCAGTTCGGTTCCCCAGGACCTATGTAAGCCAGATACATAAGGGGGGCATGTATCTGGAGTTCGTTTACAGTAGCTGGAGGCCCTAACATGCCCATTCTCATTCTATCTCCCTCTCTCCCTAAGTAAATAAATTAAAAAAATATTTTAAAACATAAAATAAAAATATTTAAAAATAAAGAAAATGATGGCTCAGGGACACATTTCTTTAGGCAACCGCAGGAGGACTTTGCTGCCCTTTAAGCAACCGTCCTACATAGAGAGAAGGAAGAGAGGCTGAGGTAGGAGGGGACATTTCCCAAAAGAATGAGGGTGACTAGATCTGCAATGGCGCCACTAAGAGGAAAAATGAACGTGGCAGCTGGTAACGTGACCCCTACAGAAAGCCTTTGTGGGTGGTCTGATCTGCTGGCACATTTGAGGCTTTGGTGATCCTAGTTCAATTCTTTGTCTTTGCTCCCATCTCACCCCACCATGATCTGCCCTGACAATCCTATTTATTTTATTTGTCTTTTGTTTGTTTGTTGGTTGGTTGGTTTTTTAGTGCAAGGATTAAACTCAGAACCTCAAGCCAGCCCCGCACCTTTAATCCCAGCATTCAGGAGGCAAAGGTAGGAGGATCACTGTGAGTTCGAGGCCACCCTGAGAGTACATAGTGAATTCCAGGTCAGCCTGGGCTAGAGACCCTAACTGGAAAAACCAACAACAAAAACAAAAACAAACAAACAAAACAAAACCCTCAGAACTTCAGACATGCTGGGCAAATACTCTCCCACTGAGATGTGTCCCCAGCCTGGCCATTCTGCTTTGAATTTTCCCTTCTTTTCCTTCTTTCCTCCCTCCCTCCTTCTCTCTTGCACATGTACACGGTAGGAGGAGGCCAGAGAACAACTTCAGGTGTCAAACACAACTTTTTTAAATTTTTATTTATTTATTTATGAGAGGGAGAGGGAGAGAGAATGGGTGCACTTGGGCCTCTAGCCGCTGCAAACAAGCTCTAGACGTGCGTGTCACCTTGCCCACCTGTCTTATGTGGGTACTGGGGAATCAAACCGGGGTCCTTAGGCAGCTATCTCTCCAGCCCCCATCAATCACCACTTTTTCTTGTTTGTTTGTTTGGTTGGTTTTTTGAAATAAGGTCTCATTCTACTTCAGGCTGGCCTGGAATTCACTATGTATTCTCAGGGTGGCTTGGAACTCTTGGTGAACCTCCTACCTCTGCCTCCCAAGTGCTGGGATTAAAGGCGTGCGCCACCACGCTCAGCCTTACCACTTTTTTTTGAGACAGTCTCTCGCTGGGCTAAAACTCACTAACTAGGCTAGGCTGGGTGGCCAGCAAGCCCCAGGGATCCTCTTGTCTCCACCTCCCCAGCAATGGGACGACCGGGGATTACAGACACAAGCTTCCACACCTGGCGTTTTCACATGGGTTCTGGGAGTTGAACTCAGTTCCTCACGCTTGCAAGGCAGGCACTTTAACAACTGAGCTCTTTCTCCAGCTCTAAGATACACTTGATCCCACGTTCATTCCTCCTTTGCCTCCTCAAATTTCCCTACTATGGGACCAATACAGTATTCAATTGACCTTCGTTTCCTACCTATTGTTTGTGTGTTTCTCCTGCTAAAATAGTCCCAGAGGAGGCTGGGTCCCTGCTCTTCCTGGTGCAAAGCAAATGCTTAGCACCATGCCTTGTAGATAGCGATGGATCTCTCAGTACATACTTGCAGGTAATTGAAAATTCAGTATTTTTAAAAATATTTTATTCATTTTTATTTATTTATTTGAGAGTGACAGACACAGAGAGAGAAAGAGGCAGATAGAGAGAGAGAGAGAGAGAATGGGAGCGCCAGGGCCTCCAGCCACTGCAAATGAACTCCAGACACGTGCGCCCCCTTGTGCATCTGGCTAACGTGGGTCCTGGGGAATCGAGCCTTGAACCAGGGTCCTTAGGCTTCACAGGCAAGCACTTCACCACTAAGCCATCTCTCCAGCCCGAAAATTCAGTATTTTATTTAACCAAGTACTAAGCCTTTTAATATTTTTTGCCTCAAATCAAACTGAAAACTTTGATTAAAAAGACTTTGCAGGGACTAGGGAGATGGCTCAGTGGGTAAGAGTGCTTGCTGTGTAAGCATGAGGACCTGAGTTCGATCAATCCCTGGCACTTGTATAGAAAGCTGGGCATGGGCTGGAGAGATGGCTTAGCAGATAGGGTGCTTGCCTGCAGAGCCCAGCGACCCAGATTCAATTCCTTAGTACCCACGTAAAGCCAGATGCACAGGGTGGCACATGCATCTGGAGTTCATTTGCAGCAGCTGGAGGCCCTGGCATGCCCATTCTCTCTCTGTGTCCTGGCAAATAAATAAGTAAAAATATTTTAAAACCTAAAAAATTTCCCAGGCATGGGCAAGCATGCCTGCGATCCCAGTGCTGAGGGGTTGGAGACAGAGGATCACTGAGGCTTCCTCAGTTAGGCAGTGTAAGGGGAAAACGGGGAGCTCCACACCCTCCCAGGCTCAGGTCCATTGCGGGAGAGGTGGCGGGAAGAATGTAAGAGCCAAAGGCAGGGTACCGCGCCTTACATACAACGGTCCAGACAGAATTTGGCCTCGATATCTAAGAGCTCTCAGTGCCTAGCAATATCTACACAAGACCCTCATAATAGGAGAAAAAGGTGACGACATCAAATTGAAAGAGAGACTAATGGAGAGAGGGAGGGGATATGACGGAGAGCAGAGTTATGAAGGGGAAAGTAAGGAAGGGGAGGGAAATACCATGGTTTGTTGTCTGTAAGTATAGAAGTTGTCAATAAAAAAAATATATATATTTTAAAAATGGGGAGCTCTAGGCTCAGCGAGAGACTTTGTCTTGGGGAAACAAAGAAGTGGAAAGGACAAAAGAGGCAAAAATCTTCCCCTGGCCTCCACATGCCTGAGCACGGTACACACACACACACACACACACACACACACACAGACAGAGAGAGAAAGAGAGAGAGAGACAGAGAGTCTTTGCAAGCCTGAGACTGTAACACAATGCTAGAACATTTCCCTAGCATATACAAGGCCCTGGGTTTCTCACAACTGTGCAAAAACGATGTCTTTGCTGTTACCCCAATGGATATTATAATAAATTTTCCACATTTTGAATCAGATTGTACTATGCCTTTCTGTAGTACCATTTAAGATGAAATATTAGTAAATACCAATCTTCTGATACCTACAATCCTGGAAATTAAGTTCTTTTACCTTTACTATGTACACATTTCAGGATGTAAAGCAAACGAGGTTAGATGGAGATTCTCTAGTGTGTCTTTAATCACGGCATGAAGTGTCTGTCTGCAGCGCGTCACAAGAAAAAGCCCGTGGCCCATTAGAATGACGGAACAGTGTCCTGGGTGTTTAATATGTGCCAGACATTTAGTCTGCATTCTCTCTGATTTTCCCTTCAAGGTACATACAGTAGCATTGGCATCCGCTGAGGGGACACAGAGGCCCAGAGAGGAGACAGGACCGGCCCAAGGTCACACAGGCCTCAGACGAGCACCAGCGTGGGTTTGCTGTACCTCAGAGCCTTTCCCCAGCCGTCCTTCTAGCTCCCCAGAAAAGACTGCGCTGCCACTTAGCATATGTCATTGGTTTCATATTCTCAGTCAACACATATGTTTCCAGTAATTGTCATGTTCCTAGCGCCGTGCAGGCTTCCTTAGAGATCGCTGTAGGAAGCTGCATGTCTCCCTGCGAGGCACTTCTGAACCCTGGACAGATGACGCAATGCGACAAGTGAGTGGGGTGCATCTTAGATGCCACGGGAGTTCGGAATAGGGAGGAGGAGCTGTATTTCTGGAGTTGAATCATGGGGTGCCCTTTGACGCTCTCAGACAGGCAGGGGCCACCAGTTGTGTTTCATTGCCCAACTTCTGCCTTCTCTCGCGGTGGCACCTCCATCCCCGTGAGCAGTGGCCATGTGGTCTCTGTAGAGGGGTGTCGGCTAGCCTCTGCCTCCTCCCGTCCCACAGCCTTTGCGAAAGTACAGAGGCTAACCTTTTCCTCTCTTGGATGCTGGGGGTAGGAAAAAGCATGGGATCCAAACTTGACCAATTGCAAGTTACGTGTTGATATCACAAAGTCCTAAAGGAAAGAGGGCTATTCACCACATGGTTCTAGCAGTTAGAATGTTCAAGATTGGGCAGCCCCATCTTCTATTTTATTTTGATACTATGTAGCCCAGGCTGGTCTTGAACTTGCCTCTTGCTTCGGCCTCCTAAGTGTTGGGACTGTAGGCATGTGGCCATGTGTTACCACATCCAGCCCAAAGCAGTTACTATCGTTACTGTTTATGGCAGTGTCGGGGTTAGAGCCCAGGGTCTTACACACCAGGCAAGTCTAACGCAGAGACATAGCCTCCTACTGGTGCCATTCTAGGCTCTACCACTGAGCTCCAGGACCTGCCTACCATTCATATCTCCACAGGCCTCATGCTGTTTGCATAGCGTGGCATTTGCCACCACATGGCCAGGATGCGATGCAACCTGGTGAGCCAGGCATGTGCAAAAGAGAGTGAATGGAGGCCCCAGTGTTCTCCACACCTGCTCTTCAAATAACCAGCCCGCTTTTACAGGGGATTAACGACTTTAATCCCTTCACGAGGGTGGAATCCCATGATGTAATTATCTCTTAAAGGTCCCAATGGCGCTTAGTACCATCATTTAGAAAACCAGGCCTTTAGCCCATGAATTTCAGAGTACAAGTATTATTCAAACCTTAGCACAAGGCCACTGTCAAGGGAATGACACAGGATGACAGAGCATCTCTAGGGAATGGGCAGCCAGGGCAGAGGCCATGCCTGAGGCTGCATGGGTGTTTGGTTTCTTCCTGGGTGATGGTGGTTGGCCACTGAGAGCGGGGTTATCTCTCAGCTCCCACCAAAGCTGTGAGCCAGAAAGCTTCTAGAAACTCCTCTTGTAGTTGACACAATCTTAAATCTATTATAGTGTCTTTATTGGCAAATCATGTCTTTTTGTTGTTGTTATTGTTGTTTTCAAGGTAGGCTCTCTAGCCCAGGCTGACCTGGAATTCACTCTGTAGTCTCTGGGTGGCCTTGAATTTGTGGCAATCCTCCTACCTCTGACTCCTGAGTCCTGGGATTAAAGGCATGTGCCACCACACCCCCAACTCAAGCATATCTTTTTAAAAATTAAATTAAATTATATTATTTATTTCAGAGAGAAAGGAAGAGACAGATAAAGAAAACGGGCCTGCCAGGGCCCTCTAGCCCCTGCAAATGAACTCCTGATGTTCAATGATGTATAATGCATGTGCCCCCTTATGCATCTGGCTTATGTGGGCACTGGAGAATTGAACCTGGGTCCTTAGGCTTTGCAGGCAAGTGTCTTAACCGCTAAGCCATCTCTCCAACCCCAGGCATATCTTTAAAAAAAATTTTTTTTTAATTAACTTCCAAGCACAGAGATATAGAGAGACACAGAAACAGAAGAGAAAAGATGGGCATTCCAGGGACTCTTGTTACTACTAACAAACTCCAGATGCATGCACCACTTTATGCATCTGGTTTTATGTGGGTACTGGGAAATTGAACCTGGGCCAGCAGGCTTTGCAAGCAAGTACCTTTAACCACTGTGCCATCTCCCCAGTCCATATATCTTTTATTTCTCTTTTTTCCCCATTTTTTTTTCTTTTTTCAAGGTAGGGTCTCTCTGTAGCCCAGGCTGACCTGGAATTCACTATGTAGTCTCAGGGTGGCCTCGAACTGGTGGTGATCCTCCTACCTCTGCCTCCAGAGTGCTGGGATTAAAGGCGTGCGCCACCACACCCGGTTCTTTTCTTATACTTTATCCTAAACATAACAAGGATGAACACAGCTCGTGAAAAACATTTAGAAATGTTCACAGCATCAGAAAGTGAGATTTGCTTTTAGTAAACTGTGGTTTGGGTTGAAGGTGCAACTCGGTGGTAGAGCATGTGCCTACCCTGTGCAAGGCTCTATGTTCGAATCCCAGTATCACAAAATAAATAAATAAATAAGTAAATAAATAAATAAAAGGAAACTCTTGTTTACTTGCTCTGACCCTTCCTCCCCAGACCAAAGGCTGGCCCAGTCTTGCTTCACCAAGTTGGGAAATGTCAGCGTTTCATGCGCTCCCTTAGTGCAACTTGAAGCTTGCTTTTCGCATGAGGAGGGCACCCAGGACCAGAGGCGTGGCTCTTCCATTTGCCGCTGAAGACCCGGAGTCAGTCTGGACTGGAGCTCTGGCCCAGGTACTGGCAAGGCTATGCCAGGGCCTGGGGCATCCTGCTGGCTTTGTTCTGTGTGACTGATGCAGGGAGAGGCTTTCCTGTATTTTGGCACAGTGCTGGAGATGTTATCTGCAAAACCATAGCACTGTGCCTGGTCCCGAAACCAGGAAAGAAGGAAGCCCAGGATGACCCAGATACCGGCGGGCCAGGCAGGCACGGCCCGGCGCTGCCTCCCACCTTCTGCGCCGCCTGCCTTAATTCCCCAGCTATGTTTCCAAGACACATCTGTGTCTTTAAACTCTGTGCCCACAGTAACAGTGCAGAGCAGTAACTTGAATTCATCAAAGCCAATTATTCCAGTTCCCTTTTCTAACTTGAAGTTTTTCATTTTAAGTTGTCATGGGAAAATAACTCTTAATAAATCCCTTTAAGCACAGGGAAGTGGGGCAATTACTGACATTTTAAGAATTATTGAAACGTTTTAGAGTTTTTTGATTAATGTTCTAAAAGACATAAGTAATCCTTTTTTTCTTTATGCCTTTTTTCCCCTTTTGGGAGGGCTTCAATGAATTTCAAGGACAGACATGGGGCACACAGACTATCCAAATCAAATTAATTATCTGGTTATACCCACAACAGTCACACCTTCAAAACCTTGGGGTTGTATTTAATCATCTGGGATTCTCCCACACTGAAATAATTACACACACCCTTCAGGTCCATGACAGATACACGTACAGAGTGAATTATAACAGCTAAAGAGAGAAATCGAGTTTTGTTAGTTTGGTAGTGAGTCACTCATGTTGTAGTCATGCATTGAATATTCAATAGATGATGTAAAACATTTGAAAATTCCAAGGTGGCACTTCAAAGCAAAAGCACACAGGTTAAGTTAACCAATGACATTAACATTTTGGTACTGTCAATGAGATTTGAAATGCACAGCTGGGGAAGAAGAATGGTGGACAGACTCCAGGAATGCTGAGACTCACAAAACTACTGACTGCTCCAAGCTAATATGACGGGGTCATGAGCAAACTGATGGCTAGATATACTGGAAACATGTATTTGTGCCAAGTGATATTCACGTCAGGTGGATATATCACATTGGAGTGTGCATCAAGAAATAAGCACAAGAGGGTTGGAGAGATGGCTTAGTGGCTAAGGCAGTTGCCCACAAAGCCAAAGAACCCAGGTTTGATTCCCCAGGGCCCACATAAGCCAGATGCACATGGTGGCACATGCATCTGGAGTTCGTTTGTGAGCCTATTCTTTCTCTCTTTCTGTCTATCTGCCCCTCTCTCTCTAAACATATAAGTAAATAAGTAAAAAAAAATTTTAAGAAATAAGAACAAGAAGGGCTGGGGGATGGCACGTCTCATTGGCAGAGCAGAGGCTGGACATCACTCCTTGAGACCACAGGTGGAAGGTAACAGCAGGAGAGCGAGCTGGTCTCTGGCAAGTGGGAGCTGGCTATAACACCCTAACCTGCCCCAGCAGCACGCCTCCTCCAGCAAGGCTCCACCCCCCAAGTTGCCACCAGCTGGAGACCAAGTGCTCAAAGCACATGAGTTTATGGGGGACATTCTGATTGAAACCACCACACCTTCCAAATGTGATGACCTGAGTTCAGGTCCCTAGAGCCCATGGAAGATGCCTGGATATGGCGTCATGTGCCTGCAATCCCCCAGCACAGGAGAAGCAGACAGGGAATCCCTGGCTACATGGGCTAGCTGCATGGGTGAGTTCTAAGTTCAACATAAGATTCTGCCTCAAAGAATAAAGTGGAGAGAAACTGAAGAGGAATTCCCCTCCCCCTCTGCCCGCCACTTCTGAACTCTGGCCTCCACGGGCACAGGTACCCATGTGCATGTTCACCACCACATACATGTGTGCCCACATGGGGTGACCACGCATACACATATACACCACACACATGCAAGAAATGAGCACAGGAAGCCAGGCATGGTGGCACATGACTGTAATCCTAGCACTTGGGAGGCTGAGACAGGAAACTTGAGAGTTCAAATGCAGCCTGGGCTACAGAATGAGACCCTGTCTGACAAATGGAGTTGAATAGATAGAATGGAACAGAACAGAACAGAACAGAACCAAACAGAACAGGACAATGAACACAGAGTTTGGCTGAAACCTGCATTTAATTTAAAAGAATCTATTTTCCTAGCTGGGTGCAGTGACACAGGCTCATCATCTGAACACTTGTAAGGCTGAGGCAGGAGGATCAATGATCTTTATAATACTCTATCTCAAAAACAAAACAAAACAAAACTGGGGGACTGGAGAGATGATGTAGCGGTTAAGTGCTTGCAAGTGAAGCCTAAGGACCCTGGTTCAAGGCTTGATTCCCCATACCCATGTAAACCAATGTACAAGGGGGTACACTTATCTGAAGTTCCTTTGCAGTGGCTGGAGGCCCTAATGTGCCCATTCTCTCTCTCTCTTTCTCTTTCTCTCTCTCTCTCTCTTCCTCTTTCTCTCTGTCTGTCTGTTGCTCTCAAATAAATAAATAAAAATAAACAACAGCAACAAAAAAACTGGGCTGGAGAAATTTCTCAGTGGTTAAGGCACTTGCCTACGAAGCCTAAGGACCCAGGTTCAATTCCCCAGTACCCACATAAAGCCAGATGCACAAGGTGGTGCATGCATCTGGAGTTCATTTGTAGTGGCTGGAGGCCCTGGCACACCCATATTCTCTCTCTCTCTCTGTGTCCAACAAACAAGTAAATAAAATATTTTTTTAAAAATTGTCCTTGTGTGGTAGTGAGTCACACATACAATTTTGAAAAATGGAATAAGAGGAAAACATACTTGATTTTCAAACCTCCCCCGGAAAAGCCACTTAGCTCTTCTGTAATAAGGCAACAGCACAGAATGAAGTGTGTCTGTATTTTAATCCTGATGGTGAGGATTGAGCCTATGACCTCACACATGCAAGGCAAACACTCTACCACTGAGCTACACTCTCAGTGACAATGTCTCTAAGGTGTATCTGGTGCTGGGTGGGGACTGAACCCGGGGCGGAGGTGGAATGTAGCAACCACACACGCACGGGTGTGGAGAGCAGAGCACTTCCCATTTGTTTGTAAATACATACTTCATCGGGCTGTCTAAAATGCCCCATGCCTCATCGGAGCCACAGCTGGGTGCAGCGTGCAGGCTGGAGAACAGACACAAAAACGAGCGTTGGAGTGGAACCACGCGTGCCACACGCTCCTGCACATGCATCTTTCTTTGGCATGGGAAGTTGGCACTTCCAACTCCAAGGAAACAAGTGCCTGTTGACCCAGGGCTGGGACACTGGTTCTGAGGCCAGCTCAGAGGCAGAATGCCACGTGTGACTCACATGGTTTCTAAAAGGAAGGAGACCCTGCCCTGGGAGGCACATCTGCCCGCCCTCTGTCCTGCAGGTGCCAGCTAGAAGCAAGGGAATCTTGTTCTTTGGAACGGAACACGATGACTGCATGAGAGAGGAGATGGAGGAGCAGCTAAACTAAGGCATTTGAGCAGAAAAACTAGACAAAACAGGCCAAAGAATTGACCTCCACACGCTGGACGTGATGATGTATGTCCATGCTTCTAGCACACAGGAGGTTGAGGCAGGTGGATCACAAGTTCCAGGCTAGCCTAGGCTAGAGAGCAAACCTCTGTCTCAAAACAAACAAATGACTGATGATTTCCATCTGACTACCGCTATGTTTTGTCAAAACATGCTTTGAGGGATGGAGAGATGGCTCAGCGGTTAAGGCACTTGCCTGTGAAGCCTAAGGACCCAGGTTCGATTCTTCAGGTCCCACATAAGCCAGATGCACATGGTGGCACATGCGTCTGAAGTTCGTTTGCAGCAGCTAGAGGCCCTGGCACACCCATTCTCACTGTCTCTATGTCTCTCTCTCCCCCTCTCAAATAAGTAAATAAAATAGATAAATAAAATGTTTAAAACATGCTTTGAGATTATCGCAAAGGAACTATTTGTTATTTAGCCTAAAAATAAAACCTTCTACTCAACACACACACACACACACACACACGCAGGCACACGAGCTTTGAGATGAAGTTTCATTTCCCCTGAAAGCACTGAGAGGCGGTGGACCCTTTAAGAGGGGCTCGGGTCATGGGAGTTCTACCTTAACACGTGATTAATACCGTTCTCATCTGAGTTGTTCCATCTCGCAGGCTGGTTGTTATCAGAAGTAGTTGTAAAATCAAGTTGGCTCATGTATTCTCCACTGTCCACCTCACCTCTTCGTTCTTCCAGTTACGACACAGCACGGCGCCCTCACCAGAAGCCAGGCAAGTGCCAGCTCCGCGTGCTTGGGCAGGCTCCAGAAGCTTGAGCTTCATAAACCTTTCTTCCTTATCAGTTACCCAGCCAAGGGGCTGGAGAGATCGCTCAGTGGCTAGAGGTGTTTGCTTGCAAAGCCTAATGGCTTGGGTTCAATTCCCAGTACCCACATAAATCCAGATGCACAAAGTGGCACATGCATCTGGGGTTCGTTTGAAGCCGCAAGAGGCCCTAGTGTACTCATTCACTCTGTCTTTCTTCCCCTTCTCTTTCTCTCAAATAAATAAATAAAAATAAAAAAATAAAAAGCAAGTACCAAGCCGGGTGTGGTGGAGCATGCCTTTAATCCCAGCACTCAGAAGGCAGGAGTAGGAGGATCACTATGAGTTTGAGGCCAACCTGAGAGTACATAGTGAATTCCAGGTCAGCCTGGGCTAGAGTGACACCCTACCTCAAAAAAACCAAAAGAAAACAAATATATATATACATATACACACACACATACATATATAGATATATGTATGTATATACATGTATATATATGTACATATATATATATACATAAAATCAAAAAGGGGACAAGAAGGAATTGGAATCCACTCAAAACAGGCTGAGTGGTGACCCATGCCTTTAGTCCCAGCACTCAGGAGGCTGAGGTAGGAGGATCTCTGTGAGTTCAAGGCCAATCTGGGGCTACAGAGTGAATTCCAGGTCAGCCGGAACTAGAGTGAGACCCTACCTCCAAAAAAAACAAAAAAGACTAATGGAATTAGTTAAAACAGGACACCAGGACAAGCGTACTGGTACATGCCTGTAATCCCAGCACTCAGGAAGATGAGGCAGGAGGATCTCAAATTTGAGGTCAGTCTGGGATACACAGTGAGACCCTGCCTCAAAATGAAAAACCAAACAATAAAATGAGGAATCCAAATTTCATATTGTAGTGAAGACGATGATTGGAGGTTTGCCTTGACAAAATAAAGTCAGTGTTATTTGACATTTCAGAAAATGTAGGAGGTAATTTCTATTATATACAAACCTTTAAAATTTTAAATCTTTAAAACAATATGTATTTATTTGCAAGCAAAGAGAGATAGAGAAGAGAGACAGACCGAGAGAATGGGCACACTGGGGCCTGTATCCATTGCAACTGAACTCCAGACATATACGTCACTATGTGCACCTGTTTTATGTAGGTTTTGGGGAGTTGAACTCTGGTTATTAAGCTTTTCAGTCAAACGCCTTAACCCATCTCTCCACCACATATACAATTCTTAAAAACATTTTAATGTATTTATTGCATATGTGTGTATATGGGTATGTCAGGGTCTCTTGCCACCACAGATAGTGCCAGATAGATGGGACGTTTTCTGTGGATGGCTTTATGTGGGTGGGTACTGAGGAATTGAACCCAGGCCAGCAGGCTTTGCAAGTAAATGCCTTTAACCACGTTCAGTCCATTACATCTGGTTCTTCCTGTGAACAAAGAAGCTTTTTATTTTTTTTATTTTTTTGTTCAATTTTTATTTATTTGAGAGCGACAGACACAGAGAGAAAGGCAGAGAGCGAGAGAGAATGGGCACACCAAGGCCTCCAGCCACTGCAAACGAACTCTAGATGCGTGCGCCCCCTTGTGCATCTGGCTAACGTGGGTCCTGGAGAATCGAGCCTCGAGCCAGGGTCCTTAGCACTTAACCGCTAAGCCATCTCTCCAGCCCTAACAAAGAAGCTTTGAAGGGGGTTGATAAAGCTATGACGGCATCTTGGGAGTGTTGAAGTTGACCACAAAGAGCATTACTTTTCAGTTTCCCGTGAGTCTCCCTGTGCTTCGCTGTTTAAGTTCTTCCCTTTCACCACAGCTCCTCTGTCCGTTGATGCCCCTTCTGCAGTTAACCTGGACGAACCTTGTCTCATCCCTCTGCCAATGGCTTTGCTCGTGACACAGCACCAGGATGACTGTTGCAAATGCTGTGAAATCTGACGCTTGCAATTTCACTTGTGGTGGAACCATTATGTATCCTGTGTCCCAGTCCACGGCCAGGAGAACGGCTCCTCAGACAGTCGTGTGAAGGCAAGGTGACTTCCAAGCTATGACTCTGTCCCCAAACATAATGTATCTTCTTACCACTATCTCTACATATAACTGAAACTGCCACTTTTATATCCAAAAGACATACTATGCCCCAAAGGTTATTCAGCTTGTCTATGTGTGTGTGTGTGTGTGTGTGGTGTGCATGCATGTGTTCATGTGTGTGTTCATGCATACGTGTGAGGAAGCCAGAGGCTGAGTTCCTCAGCCATGTCCCACCTTATTATTTTTTCTTGTTTGCTTCTTCTTTTTTGTTTTTCAAGGCTGACCTGGAATTCACTATGTAGTCTCAGGGTACCCTCCAACTCACAGCGATCCTCCTACCTCTGCCTTCCAAGTGCTGGAATTAAAGGCGCGCACCACCACGCCCGGCTCTTTTTTCTGAGGAAGGGTCTCACTCTAGCCCAGGCTGACCTGGAATTCATTATATAGTCTCAGGGTGGCCTTGAATTCACAGTAATCCTCTTATATCTGACTCCTTAGTGCTGGGAGCAAAGGTGTGTGTCACCGTGCCTGGCTATTTTTCTTCTTTTGCTTTATGTGCACGTGTGTGTAGTGCGTGTACATATACGTATGCTTGTGGCCACATGTGTGCATGGAAGCTAGGGGCTGACTTTAGTGCCCTCCTTGATCGGTCTCTGCTTCCTGAGGTAAGATCTCTCAGTTGAATCAAGTTGCTGCTTCTGCTGCTCTGCCTAGCCAGTTTGCCCAGGCCTCCTGTCTTCGCCTGCCAGGCCCTGATTCTGGAGGGCAGCCATGCCCAACTGGCATTTATGTGAGTGCTGGCAGTCTGAACTCAGGTCCTCATGCTTGTGTGACAAGGGCTTTCTACACTGAGCCATCTCTCCAGCCCCTTCACCTTATTCTTCGAACCAGGATCTCTCTTTGAACCCCAAACTCATTGTTTTTGCTAGACTAGCTAGCCAGCAAGTCCCTGGGCCTCTTGTTACCACCTCCCCAGCACTGGGTGAACAGGTAGATACTGCTAAGTTCAGTGTTTTCCATCTGGGTTCTGGGGAGCCATCTCCCTAGCCCATACCCCAGATATTTTAAAAGACTTATTTTTTCCTTCCCTAGCATCACCAAAAAGATTATTTTTCCTTTGATTAGTAAGTTATTTGCTCATTTTGTAGATACTTTTTTTCTTTTTGGCTTTTCGAGGTAGAGTCTCACTCTAGCTCAGGCTGACCTGGAATTCACCATGTAGTCTCAGGGTGGCCTCGAACTCACGGTGATCCTCCTCCCTCTGCCTCCCTAGTGCTGGGATTAAAGGTGTGCGCCACCACGCCCGGCCACGCAGATACTTTTCATTCAATATTTAGTTTTACTGAATTGTAGAGAATAGAGATTTGACGTTTTGGGGAACATAGTCATATTTTTCCTTGAGCCTAACATGAAAACCTTTATTTTAGGTAGATGCTTGATAAATATTGGAAAAGAATGTATGCTTTTTGACTAGTAGAACATAAATATATTTTGTCTATAATTATGCTTTATTTAAATATCTAACATGTTATTACTAAGACATTCTGTGATTTTTTTTACTAAACAGATTTATTGAACTTCTATATCAAGCAAGTCAGAGAGTTATATTTGCCACTGTTTTATTATACTTGGCTTGTGTCATGGCTGGCAAATTATAAGTTTAGTTTAACATCAAAATCTACTGCAGATTTATAATGACCTGCGTTATAGTAAAAATAGAAATTTTACGTCTCTGTAGCTCTATTCTACTCTACTTATGTCCTCTTGTAATATTCCTTTCCTCCATCCTTCTCTCTCTCTCTCCTTCCCTCCCTTCTTCTATATCTCTTTTTCAGATGGCATCTTGCCATGTAGCCCAGGCTGGCCTAGAACTTGAAATCTTCCTGCCTCCGCCTCCAGAGTGCTGAGATTACAGGTGTGTGTCATCAGGCCTGGCTTAAATTTGGGAAATTACAGCCATTGTTTTTCTAGACGACTTCTAACATCCTCTCTGCTCTCTGTGCCTGCTCATTCTTTTATGTGGATCTTGGGACATAAAACGATGTATCATATTTCTCTGAGGTCCTTGTAATTTTTCTTTTTAAAATTCATTGTAGTTCAGTTTATATAATCTATATTAGTTTATGCTCAATTTCACTAATTTTACTTATGTAGTTGAAATATTCTGTGAGCCTTTCTATTGAACCTTGTATTTAAAAAAAAATATTTTATTTATTTGTAA
The DNA here is from genome assembly GCA_036346955.1 of Dipus sagitta. Lineage (NCBI taxonomy): Eukaryota > Metazoa > Chordata > Mammalia > Rodentia > Dipodidae > Dipus > Dipus sagitta. The sequence goes on along the minus strand of CM070775.1, from coordinate 3,873,176 downwards.
GCAGAGTGAGACAGAAAGAATGAGAGAGAGAAGGAGAGAGAGAATGGGATTGTCAAGGCCTCCAGCTGCTGTAAACAAACTCCAGATGCATGTACCTCTTTGGACATCTGGCTTTATGTGGGTACCGGGGATCTAACCCTGGGTCATTAGGCTTTGCAGGCAAGACCATTAACCGTTGAACCATTTCTCCAGTCCCTGAAGATCATATTTTGTCTTTTTTTTTTTTTTGAGGTAGGGTCTCACTCTAGTGCAGGCTGATGTGGAATTCACTGTGTAGTCTCAGCCTTGAACTCACAACGATCCTCCTACCTCTGTCTCCCTCCCTTTATGTGGGTACTGGGGATCTAACCCCAGGTCATTAGGCTTTGCAGGCAAGACTGTTAACCATTGAACCATCTCTCCAGTCCCTGAAGATCATATTTTGTCTTTTTTTTTTTTTGAGGTAGGGTCTCACTCTAGTGCAGGATGACGTGGAATTCACTATGTAGTCTCAGCCTTGAACTCACAGAGATCCTCCTACCTCTGTCTCCCTCCCGAGTGCTGGTATTAAAGTCGTGCACCACCACATCCAGCTTGTCTTACTTTTTACCTCCAGGATTCCTGTTTCTGTTTAAATAATTTTATCTCATCAATGTCTTCTATTTGATGCTACAGTGTCTTCCTTCCTTCCTTTAATTCCTTAAGCGTAGTTTTCCTTAGCTCTCTGAGCATGTTTATAACAGCTTCTTTGAACCTTGTCTGTTCTTTCACCATCTGGGCCCATTTTTTTTTTTAATATTTCCTTTCTGGTCTGTGAAAGAATGGAGGGAATATTAAAATGTCCTGCTAAGGATGTCTTTTATACACTTTTCCTTTTTATGTAACTTCTTTTTTATTTTATTTTAAAATATTTTATTTATCTATTTGCACATGGAATATGTAGTAAGGGGCGACCAGAGCCTCTTGCCTCTGCAAACAATTACATGTGCTACTTTTTGTGTCTGGCTTTATATGGGTACTGGGGAATTGAACTGGGTCCACAGGCTTATAAACAAGTGCCTTTAACTGCTTAGTCATTTTCCTAGCCCCTCCTCTTTTCCATTTTATTTATTTATTTTTTTGTTTTTGAGAAAGAGTCTCATGTATCCCAGGCTGCCCTCAAACTCCCTATGTAACTAAGGATGAGCCTCAACTCCTGATCCTCCTGTCTCTACCTCCTGAGTGCTGGGATTGCAAATGTGAGCCGCCATGCTAGAAGTTATCCTCATAACGTCTAGCCTTGTAAATCGTGCTATTACTAAATAATAATGACATGGAAAAAATCCTAGTAAGTGTTTATCATATTTGAGGGGAAAACGTGAGCATCATTTACTTCACTTTTAGAAAAGGAATTGAGAAGATTTTTACTACTAGATATTAGGACCATTGTGATAATCTTTCAAGGTAGCCAAACAGGCCACTGGGATAGAACAGAGCGTCTGGAAGTCAATCCAAACATGGATACTTAATTTGTGGCTAAGGAGATGATTACAGATAGTCCGTGTGTCAATGGTAACCCCATGTTCTGTGTACATTGCTGATACGTACCCCTCAGAGCTTAGTATATAATCCTGAACTTAAACTTTTCCTTTCTGTCCATAGCTTATTATTGTATTTTGTTTTATTTTAGACATGGTCTTGTTATGTTAACCCGGCTGACCCTGACCTTGCTCTGAACCCCAGGCAGACCTTAAACACACAATCCTCTTATCTCAGCTTCCCCATTCCCTGGAATGGCAGGTGCATGTCTGGCTGCTTTGTTTTAAAATTTGGATGTGGCCAGGAATGTTGATTTTTATTTTTTGGATTCTAAGTCTCATGAGATACTTAGTAAAACTTTTTCTAATCTTGGTTTATGAACGATATTTTCTGGGCTGGAGAGATGGCTTAGCTGTTAAGGTGCTTGCCTGAAAAGCCAAAGGACCCTAGTTTGAGTCCCCAGGCCCCACGTAAGCCAGATGCAAGAGGTGGCACATGCATCTGGAGTTTGGGTGCAGTGGCCGGAAGCCCTGAGGCACCCATTCTCTCTCTCTCTCTTTCAAATAAATAAATAAAATATTTAAAAATAATTTTCTGGGCTGGAGAGATGGTTTAGCGGTTAAGTGCTTGCCTGTGAAGCCTAAGGACCCTGGTTCGAGGCTCAATTCCCCAGGACCCACGTTAGCCAGATGCAAAAGGGGGCGCACGTATCTGGAGTTCGTTTACAGAGGCTGGAAGCTCTGGCACGCCCATTCTCTCTGCCTCCTTCTCTCTGTCGCTCTCAAATAAATAAATAAATAAATAAACAAACAAAAAAATAATTTTCCTCTCATGATTTTAAACGTTTCTATAATTAGATTTTAAATTCATTTAGGACTTTTTTTTTGAGGTAAGGTCTCACTCTAGCTCAGTCTGACCTGGAATTCACTCAGTAGTCTCAGGGTGGCCTCAAACTCACAGCAATCCTCCTACCTCTGCCTCCTGAGTGCTGGGTTTAAAGGCATGTGCTACCATGCCCAGCTCCACTTAGGACTTTAAAAAAATTATTCTTATTTTTATTTATTTATTTGAGAGAGAATGATGCAGAGGAAGAGTGAGAGTGAGAGAGAGAGAGAGAAAGAATGGGTGCATGCACCAGGGCTCCCAGCCACTGCAAATGAACTCCAGATGCATGTGCCACCCTATGCAACTGGCTTATGTGGGTCCTGGGGAATCGAACCAAGGTCCTTTGGCTTTGCAGGCAAGTGCCTTAACCACCAACCCATCTCTCCAGCCCCACCTAGGACTTTTAAAAATGAATATTGCTGGTAGTAACAAATGGCCAGTTGTCACTGGCTAAACTTTCCTCTTCCTGTTTAAAAAGCCACATTTTCATTGTCCATATAGAACCATCTGTGCTTGGGGCTTGGGGGTATCCTGGTCCACTGGTCTATTTGCCTATTCTTGGGCCAATAACATTTTGTTCTGAGACAACATTCCTTTCAAAACTCAGCTCCAAAGGGCAGTAATGACCCCACTTCTGGTACCAACTTTACTATTGTACAATTTTCATTGCTGCCAGAAAACACCCAACCAAAAGCAGCTTGTGGGAAAAAAGGGTTTATTTTGGCTTTCAGACTGGAGGGACGCTCCATGATGGCAGGAGAAAATGATAGCATGAGCAGAGGGTAGACATCACCTCCTGGCCAATATCAGATGGACAATAGCAACAGGAGAATGTGCCCAACACTGGCAAGAGGAAGCTGGTTATAACACCCATAAGCCCACCCCCAACAATACACTGCCTCTGGGAGGCTTTAATTCCCAACTTTCCTTCACCTAGCCTTCAGAACAGGTGGACACCTGAATCAAACCACCACAGCGTCCATGACTTCTGGCTGGTCTCCAGATGACATCCAAATTCTTTGACAAAGTCTTTATCTTCAGTTTCATTCTCCTCAGCCCAGTCCGACTCGAAGCTCTTGTCACAGGAAGCCACTCGCTGCCCCTGGCTTCCTCTACTCTGCAGTACTTGGTCTTCCCTCCACATCTTCGACTTGCCAACTTCTCCTCCTTCAGTCTTCACAGAAGATGAGGAGGCCAAGGCAGCACGATGCCGCACACCTGTGACCTGCTGCGCCGTCAGGCCTGGCTTAACAGCATGTTTAAACAAACCCTTGCTGGTTCATTTGTTTTGAGATAGGCTCTTGCCATGTAGCCTAGGCCGACCTCAAACTTGCCGCCCTCCTGCCATCACCTCTGTAGTGCTGGGATTAGAGTCGTGTGGCACCACATCAAGTTTTAACATCTTTTTTGATGCTTTACATAATCAGAGGAAGGAAATATGGTTCCTCTGGTTTAACATAAGCATTTGATATTAAAATCCCACTTCCCATGTCTAAGGCTCTTATATCTTCGTGAAATATTTCCCTTTTCCTATTTATTTATTCATTTCTTCCATTGCCCCTTTTTGTATTGTTTATCTCTGGATTATTGATTTTAATTGTTTCATGAAGTGTGAATGTTTATAGTTCATTCTACATTGTAAATATTTCTTAAGTTTCTCATTTGTCACTAATTTTATTTGTGGCATATTTTATATACAAAGGTTTTTCATAAACTGAGCATATCTGTTCATCTAAGCACTCAGGAAGCTGAGGCAAGAGGATCGAGAGTTCAGAACAAACGTGGATCATATTGCAAGACCTTGCCTCAAAAACAAAAGCATGGATCATATTGCAAGACCTTGCCTCAAAAACAAAAGCCATTTTTTTTAAAAAAAAAAAAAAGGTTTTTAATAGTTATTTATTAACTATATCAACTATTCCCTTTGTCTTTTGAAAATTTGAAATCAAGCTTAGTAACGTCTGTGTGACAGGTTCCTACCCCATAAGAGGACAACTTGCTAAGCTCAGGGAACACTGGGCCAGGTCTTGGGTGCTGTCATGACTTGAATCCGAAGGTCCCCACAGGCTATGTGTAGCATGCTTGTCCCCAACTGGAAGGGCAATTTCTGAAGTTCTGGAAACCTTAGGAGGGGGATAGGGCCCAGCTGGAGGAGCTAGGTCCCTGGGGGCATGATTTGGAAAGTCCCCAGTCCCGTCCTTGTTTTCTGCTTTCTTTTCACCATGAGGCAAACAGCGTCCTTCTTCCACGCACTCCTGTTACCATGGTGCTTGGCTTTCCACGGATCCAGATCATTAGAGCCAAAGAGCTCTATGAACCGTGAGCCAAAGTAAATCATTCCTCCCTCGAGTTAGTTATGTCAGGTATCTCATCACTACAACAAGAAAAATAAGTGACACAGAACCAGGATTTTCTTTTTTACTGTTTTGTATGCATGGGGCAACTTATCCCCTGCTGGCCATGGTAAGCAGTGGAACCTAGAATCCTGTCTTGTGATGCAGTGGAGGCAACAGAGAGGACAGAACTGTGCCCTTTAGCACGATGCTCCCAGCCCACTTCCAGCTGTGGGAACATCACCACAGAACCATGACCAAGATTAAAATATTAACATCAGCACCCTACTATTAACAAATCTACAATCTCAGCTAGATTTTCTGTCGCCCTCCCACCATTGTCTCTCTTGGGTTCAGAATCCAACCTAGGCCCCTGTGTCCCTCTTGATTCCTTAGCATTCTCCACTCTGGAACAGTTTTCGTGGCTCTCTCGGTCCTTCATGACTATAATTTTTTTTTTCAATAGTACCAGGCCAGTTATCTTACAGAATACCCCTCAATATTAGTTTATCTGGCATTTTCTCATGATCAGATTGAGGCTATGCCTTTGGGCAAGAATGCCAGGGGAAGTCAGGCATGGCGGTGAACACTGGGAATCCCAGCAGGGGAAAGGTTGAGGGAGAAGGAGGTGGAGTGTGGGGTCAACCTGAAGTATATTGTGAGTTCAAGGCCAGCCTGGGCTACACAGTAAGACCTTGTCTCAAGCAAAACCAAACAAATGAGAGAGACAGGGAGAGGGGGGGAGAGAGGGAAAGGGAGGGGAGGAGTGAAAAGGAGAAGAAAAGAGGAGCAGAGCGGAGGGAAAGGGAGCGGAGGGGAGAGGACAGGGGAGAACTCCAGCCCTGGCGATTTATCTTTCTCAGTGCAACATGGTGGGGCGGTGCTGTGACAGCCATGTGAGGTTCACTTTGGTCATCGAGTTAAGGTGGTGTCTTCCAGGTTTCCCCACCATTGAATCGTAATTTATCCTGTTATAATTGGTATCTGTGGGGAAGTGCTTTGGGCATATGCAAACGTCCTGCTCCTTGTTACACCTTCGCCCATTGATTTTAGCTTTCACATGTTACTCATATGTCCAATGATTGCCTCTGTTTAATGGTGACTTGCTATTTCAGTCATTCCATGTTTGTCATTTGGAAATCACTCTAAGAAAAAGTTATTTTCTTTCTATCATTTCTGTATGTATTTGTTTGTAGCCTGATGAACTCAAATATTTATTTCATTATGATTTATAATTCCTTACTATCATTTCATTATTCAAGATGTCTTAGATGTAGCCATAAAGAACTACTTTGAAGGAGTATCTCTGTGCATTTGTTCTGGTCTTTTCTCATTTTAAACCTGTCCTGCCTTCCAGGCGCTACAAGATGTGTCATCCTCTTTTTTGTGTTTTCCTAGTCCAACCTTGGAATCACTCACTCACTTCTCCAAAGTCTCCTCTCACTGCAGGAAGAATTCCGATCGGATGATGGGGTCTTGTGTTGGGATCACTGCTACAGAGGGGCCGTGTTTTCCCTTCCTCTCTGTGAAGAAGTCCCTGCACACATTGTGTGTATTTGCTGCTTTTCTTGCCGTTGTGACAAAATGTCTCGAATCTGTTACGGCTCATGGTTTCAGAGGGCGGAGTCCACTGTGGCAGGGAAGCCATGGTGGCAAGAACTCGCAGCAGAGCTCCTCACGTTTTGGAAGAACAGAAAGCAGAGAATTCAGGCTGGAACCAAAGGTGGGTATAGCACCCAAGGCCCACCCCACTGACCTGTGTCCTCCAGCTGGCCTCCATGTGTCCCAGAAGGTTCCACAACTTCCCCAACCAGCGCCACCAGCTGGGGACCAAGTGTAATACACACGAACCTGTGTGTGACATCTCAGAGTCACACCACTGCAGCATGTTACACATGTATATGTATCCATGTGTGTGCACTCATATTCTCATACACATATCTCCATTTCTCTCTCTATCAATATGCACATCTATTACAAGTCATGACTTCATTGATGACTCATGATGCCAATCCAACAGCACAGGGTCCATTCTGACTACACCCTTTATCTGTAGCTCCTTCCTCCACCAATAGGAAACCTGCTTTATTCTCCTTATTTGTTCAGTCCTAGAGTACACATGCAGTCATTCATTCCAATTTCTAACCCACACACTTGTGAAAAATTTAGTAACTGAAGCAGTGTTTGTGTAGTTGTGTTTATTTTTTAAATACATATTTTATTGACTTATCCATTTATTTGAGAGACAGGGAAGAAGAGACAGATGGAGAAAGAGAGAGAGAGAGAGAGAGAGAGAGAGAGAATAGGTGTGCCAGGGCCTCCAGCCACTGCAGTTGAACTCCAGTTGCATGCACCACCTTGTGCATCTGGCTTATGTGGGTACTGGGGAGCTGAACCTGGGTCCTTAGGCATTTCAGGCAAGTGCCTTAATAAATAAGCCATTCCTCTAGCCCCTAGTTGTGTTTAATTTTACATTATTTTCTTTTTTTTTTTTAAATTTTTTGTTCATTTTTATTTATTTATTTGAGAGTGACACACAGAGAGAAAGAGGTAGATAGAGAGAAAGAGACAGAATGGGTGCGCCAGGGCTTCCAGCCACTGCAAACGAACTCCAGACGTGTGCACCCCCTTGTGCATCTGGCTTACGTGGGTCCTGGGGAACCGAGCCTTGAACCGGGGTCCTTAGGCTTTACAGGCAAGCGCTTAACCGCTAAGCCATCTCTCCAGCCCACATTATTTTCTAATTCGTTCTTTCCTTTCCCCCACCACAGTGAGGCTGCTGTTCACTTGCAGTGCAATTAGGTGGCTCATTGTGAATGTTTGTATTTTGCTCTGAGTTCTTCCCACATCCTGGTTGGTGTTATTTTTTTTAAAGAAATGTTTTATTTTTATTTATTTGAGACAGAGAGGGAGAGAGAGAAAGAGGCAGAGAGAAAGAATGGGCGCATCAGGGCCTCCAGCTGCTTCAAACGAACTGCAGATGCATGTGCCGCCTTGTGCATCTGGCTTACGTGGGTCCTGGGGGATTGAACCTGGGTCCTTTGGCTTTTCAGGCAAATGCCTTAACTGCTAAGCATCTCTCCAGCCCTGGTTGGTGTTATTTATTAATTTGGGGTGTGTGAAACACTGCCATGATTCTGAGAGCCAGAAGCAGGCAGAAAAGGTTTACTCACAAACATACACTGCCCTTCTCACCCTGTTCCCATTCCCCTGTGATCACTAAAACTGGTTTAGGTCTCTAGTTTATTTTTCCATATTTCTTTTTAAAAATTATTAGCATATGCTCATTGCACAAAATGATCATCTCATTATGACAAGATTCAGGATTCTTCACATGAGAGAAAGCACATGATTTTTTTTTCCCCTTTTAGTTTGGCTTATTTCCCTGGCCATGACACTATCCACTTCCATCCATTTTCCTGCCAATGACATGATTTCACTCGTTATGACTGAACAAAACTTCATTGTGTGTGTATACATGGATATATATCACATTTTCTCTATTCTTTTTCTTTGTTTCTATTTTAGTTTTTCAAGACAGGGTCTCACTCTAGCCCAGGCTCACCTGGAATTCATTAGTCTCAGGCTGGCCTCGAACTCATGGCGATCCTCCTACCGCTGCCTCCCAGAGTGCTGGAATCAAAGGCATGTGCCACCACACCCAGCCATTACTGATGGACATCTAGACTGACTCCACAGCTTAGACGCTGTGAATAGCACCACAATAAACATGGATGTAGTTAGCTCTGGGGTGTGCTGGCTTAGGTTCTTTTGGGTGTACACTCAGGGGTCATATAGCTGGGTCATATGGTATTCTATTTTTAATTTTTTTTTTTTTTGGTTTTTCAAGGTAGGGTCTCACTCTAGCCCAGGCTGACCTGGAATTCACTATGGAGTCTCAGGGTGGCCTCGAACTCACGGCGATCCTCCTACCTCTGCCTCCCAAGTGCTGGGATTAAAGGCGTGCGCCACCACGCCTGGCTTCTATTTTTAATTTTTAAAGGAACCTTTCTATTGATTTCTTTAGTGGTTGCACTAATTGACATCCCTACCAACAATGTGTAAGGGTTCCTTTTTTATTTGCTGCCCCCACACATCCTTATAAGAATTTATTATTTGAGACTTTTTGTTGTTTATTTTTTCAAGGTAGGGTCTCACTCTGTTGGCTCACGCTGACCTGGAATTAACTATGTAGTCTCAGGGTGGCCTCAAACTCACGGCAATCCTTCTACCTTTGCCTCCTGAGGGCTGAGATTAAAGGCGTGCGCCACCACGCGGGGCTCTTGTTTATTTTTTTGAGACAAGGTCTCCCTGTGTAGCCATGACAGGTTTGAACTCACTATGGTTTCTCACAGTCCTCCCGCCTCAGTCTCCCCAGCGCTGGTATTGTGGACATGCATCACTGTGCCCGATTTCATGAGAACCATTCTGACTGGGGTGAAACAGAATCTCTACGTAGCTTCTTTGCTGCTTTTGGTAGGTGTGGATGGTGGTGTGTGCACATATGTGTACAGATGTGCATGTCCTGTGCCTATGTGCACAGAAGCCAGAGAATGTTGAGTGTCCTCTACTGCTTTCAGGAATTTTTCTCGAGAGTCACTCTCACTGAACCCAGAGCTGCCGTTTTAGGTCAGTCTGACTGACCAATGAGCCCCAGTGATTCTCCTATCTCCACTTCCCACATGACTGGGGTTACAGACATGCACCACCACACCTAACTTCTTATGTGGGTGCTGAATATGGAACTTATGCCACCTCAGTCCCTCATGACAGCACAGCAAGCACTCTTACCTGCTGAGCCATCGCCTCAGCCCTCAATGTTCTTAAACAATTAAAAAAATTAATCTTTATATTTTATTTATCTATGGGGGGGGCAGGCGAGAGAGACAACGGTCATGGCAGGACCTGTAGCTACTGCAAATGAACTCCATATGCGGATACTGGGGAACTGAACCTGGGTCCTTAGACTTCACAGGCAAGTGCCTTAACCACTAAGCAATTTCTCCAGCCCCTCAATGTTCTGTTGATGCACATTTCCCTGGACTAAGGAGCCTCTGCCCCCTCCTTCCTCTCTTCTTCCTTCCTTCCTTTCTGAGATGTGTGCAAGTGCAGGCAGGCGCATTCCAGAACATGTGTGCTGGGGTCAGGTGACAACTTTTGGGTGTCAGTCTTATCTTCTACCTCGTTTTGAGGCAGAGTCTTTAAAAAAGTTTTTTTTTTGTTTATTTTTATTTATCTATTTGAGAGCAACAGACAGAGAAAGAGGCAGAGAGAGAGAGAGAGAATGGGCGCGCCAGGGCCTCCAGCTACTGCAAACGAACTCCAGACGCCTGCGCCCCCTTGTGCATCTGGCTAACATGGGTCCTGGGGAATGGAGCCTTGAACCAGGATCCTTAGGCTTCACAGGCAAGTGCTTAACTGCTAAGCCATCTCTCCAGCCTGAGGCAGCATCTCGTGATGTTCACTGCTGGGCTCACCAGGCTTGCTGGTCTATGAGCTTCCAGCATCTTCTGGCTTTTATGTAGGGTCTGGGGATCTGAACTCGGTTACTCACACATGTACGGCAAGTGCTTTAACCACTGGGCCCATCTCCCTGGCAGCCCCAGGCTCCTGCATTTCTTTTGCATGCATGATCCCCTTCCTAGTATCGATAGTAAACGCGGTAGTCAAGGGCTTGGGACGTATGTAATACAGCACATGGATTTCCCAGGGCTGCAGGTAAGTCACCCCAACAGGTAAGCAACTCAGAAACAAAGAGGTGCTGGCTGAGGATGAAGGGGTCTAGGCGGTACAGCAGGTGGATCCTCTGTGACCTCGAGGCCAGCCGAAGCAACAGGCCTGCAGCTCATCTCCCAACTTTCTTCCTGTTTCCTTAGGGAGGGAAATATGATGGTTAATCTTATTTTTTTTAATTTATTTTTTAAGATTAAAAAATTATTTATTTATTAGAGAGAGAGAGAGAGAGAGAGAGAGAGAGAGAGAGAGAGACAGCATGCACCAGGGCTTTAAAAAAATTTTTTTTTTTTTTTTGGTTTTTCAAAGTAGGGTCTCCCTCTAGCCCAGGCTGACCTGGAATTCACTATGGAGTCTCAGGGTGGCCTCGAACTCACAGTGATCCTCCTACCTCTGCCTCCCAAGTGCTGGGATTAAAGGCGTGTGCCTCCACGCAAACTGCAGACGCATGCTCCACTATGTGCATCTGGCTTACGTGGGCACTGGAGAATTGAACCTGGGTCCTTCGGCTTCGCAGGCATGTGCCTTAACTGCTAAGCCATCTCTCCAGCCAATGATGGTTAATCTTAACGGGCAACTTCACTGGGTGAGGGATGCTTAGGTTAGGAAAGTGTGCTTCTAGGTGTTTCCAGGGAGGATGAAATAAGGGAGGGAGAGAGACCATCCACCAGGCAAGAGCCCAGGATGTCTAAGGAGGGAGGAAAGTGTGCACACATACACGCCTTCTTCGTGCTTCCCGGGGGTCGGGGTGTGAGCAGCTCTGTTCTGCTTTGCCCTCCAGGTCATGACGGGCTGAACATTTCCAACATGGTGAGCTAGAAGAAATCTTTCCCTCCTTAAATGAAGTCAGGTCTTCTGTCACAGCAACACAAAGTTAGACTTTGCCATGGAGCAGCTGCTCACAGCTGGGACTGTCTCTAAGTAATATGTAGGATTCAAGCAGGGCAGGAGCTGGGCCACCAGCTGTCATGGTGTGTCCTCCAGGTGACACATTCAGGGACGTCCACCCCCCAGGTTTGTCTTCTAATGTCTCATAGGTACAGTACACAGCAGTATGTATGCATACCAAACAGAACCCTGGGGCATTCACTTCATCGCTGCTTCTAGCCAAATCCCTCATCTTTTAGGCCTTCTTTGAGCCACCAGGCCAGGCTGTATCCTGTCTTCCCTTTAGCACTAATGAAGATGGCGACCGAAACATGGCGTAACGACTAACTGCTTGTCTCTCGGGGTCTCAGCGTAAGCTCTATGTGGGCAATGACGGGGTCTCCCTCGTTGAATTCCAACATTTGGTCCACATCTAAGCATACAGTTGGCACCAGATAAATGTAAATAGAAAAAGAATTACCAACTATCAGCTGAAAAGGAAATGCTCAGGTCTCCTGGGCATGGACTACTGGGTGTGGAAGGCATGCCCAGACACACACACACACACACACACACACACACACGATGTTGGAGCAGCTATAGCTTTTAAATCATTAGGTTAAAAAAAATCACAATTTTGTGAGCAACAAAACACAGTCCAACTTTAACAGTGCTAAAAACTGAAAGCAATTTTAGATCAGAATACAGAGCCAAGCTGAAAGAAAAATACTGGTTTTGATGATACTGCATTATTCTCCCAAGTGTCGACAGGGTTATCATAGTTCACTCCTAGTTGCTGCCCTTTTCATTTCCTTTTTCCTTCTTTCTGTTTTTTTTTTTTTCCAGGAGTTTTAGCATCTCTTAGGGATTCCTCGAAACAGTTTTATTCGGGAGAGCTGGTCTCCTGGCCTTGGCGATGAAGAAACATTTCCCCTTTCAAAACATCTATTTTTTGAATGGTAAGAATTGCTAAAGAGGAAGCAATCAAACCTGGCAGGCGGCTCTGCCCTGCACCCAGAGCTGCTTCCTTCTTTTGAAAACGTTTTTCAGACACTCCAGTGAATTGTCTGGGATGATCCACTTGGATTGCCATTCATTTTGTAGGGATCAGACCATGTTTTTGGGCTTCTCCATCAACTTTGGATGTTCAACTCACAGTGAGCCACAACTGCACTTTTCATGAAGGTGACAACAGCACTAAGCAAGCCAATGGACCCAGGTTCGATTCCTCAGCACTTCCCTTAAACCAGATGCACACTGTGGCGCACGCGTCTGGAGTTCATTTGCAGTGGCTAGAGGCCCTGGTGCCCCATTCTCTCAATAAATAAATTAATAAATAAAATATTAAAATATATTTTGAGGTACGGTTTCACTCTAGCCCAGACGGACCTGGAGCTCACTCTGTAGCCCAGGCTGGCCTTGAACTCGCAGGGATCATCCTTTACCCCATCTTCCCCCAGGGTTAGGATTAGAGTTGTGAGCCACCACGCCCGGGTTAATTCGCTTTCAAAGGAAAAATTAAAAAAAGTTTGCAAGCCGCCTCTGGGCCTCCAGGTCAGTCGCAGGTGGGACCGACGGGGCGTCCTCGGGCACCCCCTAGCCCGCAGAGGCAGGTGCAGTGGGTCGTTGGGGACACGCAGGGAGGGACATCCCGGGGAGTCTGGCCCCCCCCATACATACACACACTCAGGTCGTGACAACTCAAAAATGCACCTCGGGAAATATTCTCCGCAGGCAGGTGTGGTGCACAACTCTTCTAGGTGACAATTCTGCAACCTGAACGCGACTCTTCATCAGGGGGGTCACTCGCAGCTCGGCGCCTCTTGGGGCGGGGTGGGGGGGATCCCGACTTACGACGCACGCAGGCGGCGCCCACCACACCGCCCACCACACCCTCGGGCCCCAGCGCGTCGGGGGACCCAAGCCCCCTCCCCCTCGTTCCGCCGCGGGTCCGCCTCTCGCAGCCAGGCGGCTCCTGATTGGCTGACGGCGCTGCCCGTCGCGAGAGGCGGGCGCTTTGCTCTACAAACCGGCGCTCCTATTGGTCGAGGCGGCGGCGGCAACGCGCGCGGTCCCCGGCGTGGAGGGAGGAGGGGGAGGGGAAGCCGGTGGCCCGCGACGGCGGAACGGGCGGAGGCTGTGGGTTTCGTAAGCGTCGCTCCTCCTCGCTGACTCGCGCGGGCTGCGAGGCCTGGGTCGGGTCGGGGCCGCGGCGCTCAGGGCCGCTCGGAGTGGAGGCCGCCTGGGGGCGGGCGGGCTGGAGGCGCCGGTAAGTTAGGCCGCGGGCGGGCGTGCGGGCGCGCGGGCGGTGGTTCTCAGGGAGGCCGCGCTGGAGCCGGCCGCTTGCGTCGGCTGCGGACCCGGCTCAAGGTAGACCCATCCCGGCCCGAGGCGGCGGGCTGGCCCGGAAGGGCCCTGGCGGCTCCCGGAGGCGCGGGCGGGAACCCCGCGCGGCGTATGATGCAACCTGCCGGCAACAGCCCGCGGGGTGAGCTCATCGCTGGCGGGCACCCAGCGCCGCGGCGGGCGCCCCCCGCGTCCCGGCCCCCGGGGCGGCCCTCGCTGCCGGCGCGGGCTACGGGATGCCCGGTGGACGGAGCGGCGGCCCTCCCCGGAACGTGACCAGCCCGGCGCGCATTGGCCCCTGGGGATCCAGGGTGTTCCCAGAGTCGCCGAAGGTGGACCGAATCTCACTTTTCCAGACGTGTACATGGGACGGTTCGCGACGCTCCAAAGCAGCGCAACTCCAGATAATTTAGGGAAAGCACTTGATGATGATGATTGTTTTTAATTCACGCCGCAGGAGGAATCTGGCGTTTGATTTTGGAGAGATTTGAATGTCCTGCAGTAGTTCACTGGGGGACATCCTTGAGATGGCCCTCCCGCAACCACCAGTTGAATGCTAGCAGAAGGGCCAGCCATGGAGCCCTTCCTTAGCAGGCTGGAGGGAGCACGGGAAAAGAGCCAGCGGAGGTACCTAGGTGGAGGGCATGGGGATGCCCGTGTGAGGGGGAAAGATGCCTTTTTTTTTTTTTTTTGTAATTTGGCTTCTGGTCTGCAAAGGGTTGGACAGGTTTAGTTTTCCACTTGTTTGTGGTTTTTGCTGCAAGCTGGCATTCGAAAATGTGTCAGTTTTTTTTTTTAAACATTTATGTGTTTACACAAAAATTGGGAGTCCTCAGAGTTTACATCCACTTGAACATATTGTCACTTAATGCAGACTTGGTGTACCAGAGAAAATTTTGAAACAAAGTAGTAATGTAAGGGCTTCCTTTAAGCAAGCTTTTCTGCATCTCGGAGTTTGTGTTGGGGATGGAATCCAGGGCTTTGGGCATGCCGGGCAAGCCCTCTGTTCCTGAGCTGCATTCTCAGCCTTAAAGGTTTACGTAAGCTCTGGCTGGGTATTACCACTTGAGTAGTATTTGGGAGAAGCTATGCCTGGAGCTTATTTTCCTGTTTCTGGAAAAAAACAAAAAACAAACTGTAAAAAAGATTAAATAATTACATAGGGCTAGTGAGCCAAAGATTCAGCTTGTTTCCTGCTTCTGGTGGCACACTTGGCTGGCCCAATTATTATTATTTATTTATTTATTTGTTATTTTAGATTATGAAATTTTGAGTTTATTTAGGGAGAAATAACAAGTCATGGGATTTATTTAAGGGAAATTGGGGCCTAGGAAAAGTCTGGAGCGAGTCACAAGCATGTGGAAGATAGGAAACACACACTCCCGTGGAAGGCAGAGCATCGTTTAAGAGAAATGGAGGTATGGGGTTTGGCGAGATGGCTTAGCAGTTAATGTGCTTGCTGGCAAAGCCAAATAACCCAGGTTCAGTTCCCCAGTACCCACGTAAAGCCAGATACACAAGGTGGGCACATGCATCTGGAGTTCATTTGCAGTTGGCCCAATTATTTTTAATGCCTATGTACAAAAAAAAAAAAAAAGATAGAAACAAAACTTCACCCTTTTCCAGAATATCCCTTCATGATTGTCAGCAAGGCTCTGTGATCCTGACGAGTGCTTTCAACCTCGGGGAGTTAAACAGCCCCTAGGAAAGAGACAATACCCCACGGGGCTGAACTGTGGTCTTAGGGCCTAATGTTGCCTCAGTCACAGAAGTAATAATGACAGGTAGCAATTGTAGGTGTATCTCTGAGGTACATTGATCTCCTACCTGTTTGGTTGTGGTTGCCCAGCTCTGTTAGTAAAACAAGGAGAAAAATGAGTATGAATTTTTAATGAATGTATAAACAACCTACTAGTTTTGAATGTTGTAAATCACATTTTAAGCAGGGCTAATTGATGACATTAAAACAAAACAAGCACACATTGTTTTTCTTTCTTTTTTTTTTTTTTTTGGTTTTTCGAGGTAGGGTTTCACTCTAGCCCAGGCTGACCTGGAATTCACTATGGAGTCTCAGGGTGGCCTCGAACTCACGGCGATCCTCCTACCTCTGCCTCCCGAGTGCTGGGATTAAAGGCGTGTTTTTCTTTTCATACCCCAGTGGACCACTCCTGTGCTTAAAGGGAAGTCTTCTCTTTGAAGGATTCCACACTGGATACTGGGCATGTGATATACAGAGACCTGCCCCTACCAGTCTCCAGGAGGTATACATTGGGGCTGAGCTGGCACTGACAACAAAGCAGAGGGCACACATTTGACAAAGTGCAAAGAGAAACTTAGAGCATTTAGGGTTCCAGTGGTGTCCTGGTGTTGACGAGTCAAGTATGGGGGAGCAGGGGTGGGAGAGAGTTAGCTTCTAGGGTTTGATCCTGTAATCTGGAGACATAGACTGATTTTTAGCAGAATGGTTTGAGTATAAGATTGTTCCAGAGACGGTGGTTGGAGGAAGCTCTGGCTGCTAAACCAGAGACTAGTGCCCTTGAGAGATGATGTCAGCCTGAGGTAATTTCTGTGGCTTTGGAGGAGAGGGATGGTTGATGTGGTTTTTTTTCCCCTTTTCTTTTGTTTTAGGTAGAATTGTCAGATCTCAATGATTTAGCAGACTTTGGGCTAGGTAGAAACAGCTGT
Source organism: Dipus sagitta (assembly GCA_036346955.1). Lineage (NCBI taxonomy): Eukaryota > Metazoa > Chordata > Mammalia > Rodentia > Dipodidae > Dipus > Dipus sagitta. The sequence continues at coordinate 3,856,830 of CM070775.1, read as the reverse complement.
GAAATCTTGAAGCCACTCTTTACTAAGTAAATTAACTGGAAAATTTATTATGAGGACCTAAGAGAGAAATATGGGATTGTAGGTATTTGAAAAAAAAAAATGACAAAAGGGCTTGGTGAATTCTTGACAGGTTTATTGTTCTAAGTAACATTTTGTAGGTTTCATTGTTTTACTGATTTGAATGAACATCACTTGAGTTAAGAAATTTGAATTAAAAAAAAAAGTTTTTCATTTCATTTAGTCCAAACTTGTTGAGATCCATTGCTTATCTGCAGCAGTGGGGGTCTCAATTATCATTGTCACAAAATAATTGGGAGTCTTCTTTAAAACAAGAATGTGTGAAGCCCTATGCCCAGAACTTACTCCCAGGCCCGCCGTGACCTGCGAATCTACACTTGTGAACATTTCTAAATGCTGCTGCTGTAGTAGGCACCCACTGAGAACACCACTCTGGAGCTTCCTGTTGCTGCCTGCTTGAGTCATTCAGGGCAGAAACAAGGCACCACCCTGCTTCCTGTACACTGAACTTTGGAATACTGCTTGCCCATCCAGGAGCCAGACTTCCACTTAGGTTTGCGTATCCAGGTTTTAAATAAATTGTGTGTGTAAATGTATTTACACATACATATTTACATACACACACACACACAGAGACAGACAGAGGCTTTTTCAAGGCAGGTGTCACTCTAACCCAGGCTGACCTGGAATTCACTCTGTAGTCACAGGCTGGCTGGTTTAGAACTTAAGATGGTCCTCCTAAGTTAGCGTGTGCTACCATGCTTGGCTGCTCAGTAAATGTTCATGGGACGAGCAAAAACAAATGACAGTGCCTTGTCCCATGTAAAAACAAATCTGGTCTGTTGGAAATTGTTAAGTCATTTAGCTCTTTGGACCCTTTATTTGGCCTTTTCTTTGTTTCATTTTGAGAGCTACTATAGTAGCTTGTCTGTTGGTTGGAGAACTCTTCTGTTGTAAGCAAGTGCCTTTTACTGCTGAGCCATCCCCCAAAACTCAGATAACTTTTTTAAAGCATTCATCAAGTCAGTCATTCTCAGTCTCCCCTCCCCTCATCTGCTTCTAGACTCAGTGAATACTACTGTTGTTTTTTTCCAGGCAAAGGGCTCACTTTTAAAACCTCAGAACCTTGGCAAGATGAGTCAGATTAAGGTAAAAGAGCCCTTCCCCATTCCGGTGTCTTTCGGTACACAAACAGGCATGAACACCGCTTATTTGGAACCAGTAGTGAGTGAGTGTCAGCTGGAAGTATCTTCTATTTGCGCATCCCTCGAGCGCAGATGAAGACCGAAGCTCCCTGCAGGGAAGGGGTCTCCTGAGTGAAGGGAGGTCCACCGGACCTCAGCACAGACCCGGCCTGTCTTCTGCTCTGCTCTTTGGATCATTGCCGTCTCTGAGCTTGGCCAGATGACTGTTGTAGAGATCAGCTTTGAAGAATAAGGATGTAATTGGCATATACTTATTAAAAAGTAGACAATTGAGATGAATGCAATCATTTATTTATTTGCTTATGTTTGTAATGTGGGGTGTGGCATGGGGTATGCACATGTATGTGTCTTTGTGAGCTGGTCTGTGGCAGGGTGTGCTCCCCTGGGCCCGAGTGGAGCTATTATAGTGTGTCCGCTCCATCCTTCTTCTGCCCCTGAGCTTGCCTCCTCCCAAGCGCCTGTGGATTCTCCAGTAACTCTGTTGCCCATAGTGAATGGGTTACAGGTTCACATGGCCAAACCCAGCTATTTATGAATCCTGGGAACGGAACTTGAGGGGGGTCTTTCAGACCTTCATGTTTGCACAGGAAGTGCTCTTAGCCACTGAGAAAATCCCAGGAGAATTATTAAATAATTTCTTAAAAATTGTGTCAAATACTTTATGCCAACGAGATAAGGAGATGACAGCAAGGATGGCTCAAATTAATATTGAACAGCCACTTTATTTGTAATTAATTTATTTACTTTGTATTACTTTGAACAGGCACCTTTTAAGTGGGAGAAAAATTGGGCCACATAATCCTTTTTAAGTGAAATTGTGGAATGTCCATTATTGAGGAGAGACTTGAGTCGATACCTATCGGTCTGGAAGGAAGCTGTCTGTCTGTCTGTCTGCAGTGCTGCAGTGAGAGCAGATGGCTACTAGCTCAAGTGGCTTTAAGAACAATTCAGAGTAATGACATATGGACTTTTAAAGTAAACACTAATAGTAATAAATAATAAACAGCAGACTAATAAGCAGTGTTCAAAGAAATGCCTGACTAAAGGTTTGGGAGAAGTTACTGGTGTTTACTAATGTGACTTTTCTTAATAGCTGTAGGGAGTGCTCATTGGGGCATTTTCATAACTCTGACTAGATTTTGTTCACAAATGTGGTTTTAGCAGTTTTTTGAGAATAGAATGGGCTAGTTTTTGCTTTTAATGCTGTTTTCTGAGCCTCCGAGGGTGCTGTGACTCTTGGACACAGTCACCTAGCTGTTCAGCTTGTTGTGAGTGGCCTTGTGAAGGTGGGCAGGTGTGCTCGAGTATGGACACTTCCCTGGGCTTGCACGAGTCCACGTCTGGCCTCATTTCTGCAGGCAGCCACAGGCGTGGTTCAGAAGGGGCATGTCCTCTGAGCTCCTTAAGGGAGAAATGGGTGCCCAGCTCTGCAGCTGCTCTGTCCCTTTGCCCAAGCGAGTCCCACAGAACATTTAAAAAAATACCTCATAATGATAGGTGTGGGAGAAAAGTCAAGTCCTTGATGACTCACTCTGAATATTTGAATAAGCAACATGATTTGTATGACAGATTATAGCCTGGTATGCCTCCTGGATTTTGTAGACTGTTCCACTCCAGCACTGTAGATGAATGTGAACCAACAATTGAAACTTGCTGCTTTCATTGCAGGCGTCTCCTCTACAATAACTGATCTCAGCCTGTCCATGCTTAACCCCAGCATCTCAGATTTCTCCCTGGCACATTGTCAGATGCTGTTAGTTCACATGTGTGACTTGATTAGTGACATGTCTTTGTTTTCCTCCTCTTTGATAACAGTCACAGACTGTAGTACCCCCAGGGAGTCAGGTGGGCTGGGTTCAGCCTTATGGTACTTCTCAACACAACTTTCATTTCTAAACTGAAAGTTTTGGCTTGGGAAACCTAAGGAACAGTTGGCAGTTGCTGACATGTGAGCATGATCGCTTAGTGGTAGCTTGTTGGGTTAGGTACGTGCAAGTCCAATCTTTTTTTTTTTTTTTTTTCAGGATAGGGTTTTGCTCTAGCCCAAGCTGGCCTGGAATTCACTATGTAGTCCCAAGCTGGCCTCAAACTCATAGTGATCCTCCTGAGTGCTGGAATTAAACGTGTGTACCACCATACCCAGCTGTTTCTCTATTTTTTCTTTGCAAGTTGAATCTTATTTGACCCTGTCATTTCAAATATTTTAATGGAATTTGTCTTCTAACTAGGTACATGTGAAGATTTTTTTGGCAGTGTAACGTGGAATCCTTTGACCACCTCGCTCTGATTTCTACCTGTTCTGTGTTGACAAAGGAGAGTGCCCAAATGAGCAAGGTATCACAGCCAGCCAGTTCTGCAGGAGTGAATGGGATAAGTGTCATTCATAGCCAGGCACATGCCAGCGGCTTGCAGCAGGTCCCTCAGCTGGTGCCTGCGGGCTCTGGGGGAGGAGGCAAAGCTGTGCCCCCAAGCAAGCAGAGCAAAAAGAGTTCCCCCATGGACCGCAACAGTGACGAGTACCGCCAGCGCAGGGAGAGGAACAACATGGCTGTGAAAAAGAGCCGCTTAAAGAGCAAGCAGAAAGCGCAAGACACCCTGCAAAGAGTGAATCAGCTCAAGGAAGAGAACGAACGCTTGGAGGCAAAAATTAAGTTGCTGACAAAGGAATTAAGTGTACTGAAAGATTTGTTTCTTGAGCACGCACACAACCTTGCAGACAACGTGCAACCCATTAGCACTGAGAATACAAGTTCTGATAACACAGGGCAGTAGACCTCACTTCCAGACTTCACAACTTGTGGCTTGAGCGTTAAGGTGTGACCACCTGCACCACTACCCCAACCCCACCAACGGCTGACTGCTGCCTGTCCATCACTCAGATCCATTCAGCTTGTTTCCAGCATCAGCACTGGAGAGTTGATTAACTTGAGTCATTTTTCTGGTCTTAAGTGGTAATGGATTTTTGTAGGGATTAAAAAAAATTAAGGTAAATATTCTTAATAAATCCTGCTTCCCAGAAATGCTTCTTTTTCAGGTTGATGAAAGGAACGAGAAGCGGGCAGGTCATGCAGAAGGTTAAGGGCTTTAATGGATATGATTACTCCGATTAAGAAAACCTGAACTCCATCTGTGTTCATATACTTGTGATTTTTGTTCTGAATTGTGTATTGTAAATCCTAGTGCCATAGAAACCAATCACTTTGTAATTTGGCACAATTTTATATACGACGTAAGTTTGTTTTACTATAATTAGTACTGTTTTCCCTAACAAGTGCAAGTTTTTGAACAATAATGACAGGTTAAGTAAAAAATCCAGAACAAAACAAAACAAACCATATCTTAAAGGTAGTGTGTAGCTAATTGGGTGGAAAATACAAACAGGAAGCAAAGCGATTTGGAGGAAAAAGCAGCATGGGTGGCAGGCTCATGATTTGGGGGTCCTGTAGCTTCTCTTCTTGGATTGGCATTTCCTTACGCCCTAAAAAGTACCTCAGCGGGCACCCATTTGAGTTTCTGAGACGCTCGGAGAGTAAGCCTTTTAAAAATAGCATTCTGCTGGCCGGGTTAGTGAAGAAAGGTCTGCAGCTCGATGATGCAGACTGCTGATGGGGATTCGAAATCCTGATTCATCTGGTTTCTTCTGGGTTCACAGTAACTGCCAGTGGGGCCATGATAGAAAAGACTTCGAGGGAAGTATGTTTTGGCATTTAATCTCGACAAAATGAGTGTGAGAAAAATGTGTCAACTCAGAATAGTTGAAGAAAACTTGAAAATAGAAGGTTTTAACCTTTAATTTATTTCACCTAGGTGTTTCATAGTGCTCTTTTGTGACATTTTCTAGTTAGTGGGCCATCCTCCTAGACTTCTTACCACTGCTTCTGTTTATCCTTTGTGTTCTCTTGTTATATAAATTATTTTGCAAAAGAAAATGCTGATCAAACTCAGGATACTGACCTTTTTAGTTGAGAATAAAAAACTGGCAATCACTAATGTCTGCCATCTCTAGTCGTCTGCCTTATGTCAGTGTTGGTAGTTTAGATTGTCTTGTTGACTGTCTCCCCCCCCCCTTTTTTTTTTGGCACAACTCTAGCCCAGATCTGTTGGTTTCTGTGTTGTTGTTTTGTGTGTGAGATGGTGACTAGACATGAGTCACAATGATTCAAGTCTGTGTTACTAAGGTATCTCATTTGAACAGTCCTTTCTGCTCCCTTAGCTGCCGGCTACTAGGACTTGGGGTAATAGAGCCTGGACTGTGCCTGGGTTTGGTCAAGCGTTGATGTTGCTGTTTCCAGGACGAAGACGCCAGTGCCCTGCAACTCAGCAAAGCCAGAATGGGCCATGAGGCCTTCTACCCCTACGGAGCCTACTGGCCTTGCATGGGACCCTCCCTTACCGGAGCAGAAAACAGGGTGGGGCTTTCTAAAAAGTTAGGGCCCAGTATCAGTTTACTTGGTTGGAATAGCCATCTACTCATAAAGAGTGATGGATTTTGAATAGTGAATAAGGACCAGCTGAATCCCACTGCATCTTTAACAGCTGACTGGTCTATAATGAACTTCACTGGAGATGCAGTTGGGTTGTGTGAATCTTTAAATACCCACGATAGGTGTTTCAGACATGTAAATCTTTTTAAAAGTTTTCACAAATGGGTATTCTCATAGAACTTATGGTTACCAATGACTTAATGACCTTGGAAAAAGTTGTAGGGGAGCCAGTGCTCAGTGTTTGAAATCAACTGAAGTTGCCCTGTGCCCTTTCGTTTGTAAATTAAATTGTTAGGACAAGCCAGTAGTTTCACATAGAACAAAAATGTTAAACATTGTCTGGACTCTGTTACTAGAGTGATTGAGAGTTTTTAGCTTGTTAGACTTACCAGTATAGAACAGAAGAAACTTAAGTGTGGGGAGTGGCTTGTAACTTTTGTTCTCTGTTACTTATGAATCATGAGGGATCGATGTGCTCTGTGGGCAAGTTGGTGGCTTAGGCCTTAAGCTGTCTCAGGAATCTGGCTTCATCTGAGTCTCCTGGGACGGAGCTTGACTGGTTGTGGCTCCAGATGGTGAGACCAGAGTAGTTCTCTTAGTTACTGAGGTGTCACTCGAGTACATAGGAGCTCTTACAAAGAGGTAAAAAGATTTTACTAAATTAAGACTAGACTTGAAATTTGGGTTATGATTACACTCATTTTACACAATTCTTAAATTTACATAAAAAGTAGGAATATGTACAATTTGATAGGAAACTAACAGCTTTGATGTTTCGTAGAATTCATTATAGGGCTCAAACTGTACCTGAACAATCCAGGGAGCACTCGGGGTGCTTTTGATGCCTTGGACATGGGAAGTAACGCCTTTTGTTTGTTCCACAAACTAGGACAGAGTTCATTCTGCAGCTAGTTAGATCTGCCTCTCAGGAAAAAGTACTAACTTGTTCTTTTTGTTCTGGCTTTCAGTTTGTGAAATTACTCTATTTTTTTAAATATAATTTTATTTCTTTCAATGAATTTAAAATAAAAAACTTTGGAACAATGACTGTATATATATTTGTGTGTGTGTGTAAAATGTGGGGTGTTGGGATGTGTGTGTGTTGTATGCACATGCATGTATGTATCCTTGCAGTGCCCTATAGGCCTGTCAGAGCAAGTGTAGCCAAAGTGGAAGAGAGTGGAAGGTCTGCTCCATTGTTCTTGGGCCTGGTCTTGTTTTTGATCCTGAGTCTCTTTTTAGTGTTTCCAGAGCTTGCAAGCCTCCATTGATTCTCAGGTCTTTGCTCCCCCACTGGACTGAGGTTACAGGCTTGTGTGACCATGCCTAGCTGTTTCATGTGGGATCTGGAGTTTGGGGCTCCCTCAGGCCCTCAAGCCTGTGCAAGAACCACACTTAAACAATAACTGAGCCATCTCTCCAGCCCAATGACTGTACTTCATTGTGAGTTTTTAAATAATATATTAGATACCAAAGTCCATTCACCTGTAATCACCTCTGAAGCCTGAATGGATGCATTGCTGTCTTTCCTTCCGGTCCGGCTGAGTACAAAAGGGCCTTTTGTCCAAGCCTAGCTTTCACCTTAGTGGATGGCAGAAGTTTTTTCTAAACATAGAATGCATCTTCACCTGTATTTAGTTGTGTGTTAATTTTAAAACTGCTAGAATAAGGAAAGTGACAGGTGAGTTCTGCCTGTCACCTAGTGTTTGGTTTCCATGTAGAATGGTAACATTCTTAGGTTTCGAGGCAGATGGCCTGTCCTGACTGTAGTTTTATGGTATGTGCCCCAGCTCCATTTATGTGATGCATTTCTGTGGTCTCTTCTTTTTCATGTCTGAGGAAATAGTTTCTACTTGCTGCATTTTCATGAAAATTGTGGTATAGCCAGGTGTGGTGATTCATGCCCTGTAGTTCTGGTACTCAGGAGGTGGAGGCAGGAGGATTGGGAGTTTGCCTCCCTGAGCCACACATAGAGACCCTGTCTTGAAAAAAAAATGTAGTAATCATTTCTACGGGAGGTATGTCCCACATAATTTTTATGAATTAGTTATTTGTAATCTAATTAACTTGTCTCAGAAAATTTTACAGGGACTTTGTGAGGGTGCCAAGTCTTAATAAAAACACTTAAAATGACCAATTCACAGACTGACTGTGATGACCGTTTATGTGCACTGACACCTATTTCTTGATCTTCTTTCACCACAGCCCACCCTCAAGCCTTGCTACTCCTTTTGAAGCAGTTGTTTAAACCAAGTACCTTTCCACATACCACCTTCTAGATAGATCTTTGGAACCTGCCTGTCTCACCTCCCCACCTCAGCCCTGCGCAGTGTCCCCCTCCTCTCCCGCCTGGACCTGGTTGGCTCCTTAGGGGTCTTCCTGGTCGGCAGTCATCACATGCCCTCCTGGGCCATACTTCTCCTCAGTGTGTGAGACCCAGTCTTGGTCCTGCACCTACTTCTCACCTGGTCAGCTTCATTTCCCTCCATCCCTCCTCCTTTTCCAGCTCTTTGTTTGGAACACAGCGTCTCTTGCTTTTTGACTTCAAACTCTTGTTTGATATCTGTTCCCAGTGTCCCTTTTGGACAAAGAGCAGTTACTGAGACTTCTAGCTTTTTCATTCACTTGCTTGATAATCAGAAAACATGTATGTGGAATGGGCAGTTTGGATATGGAATGACTGTGTAAGGGAAGAAAGAGGAAGATGTGTGCTACACTCAGCTATTTGTGGGTATGAGTGTGTAGAGATTGAAGCCTGTGGCCTTCAGCATGTTAAGTGCTCTACCTCTGAGCCACGCCCCAGCCCCTCACTGTGGAATCTAGACAAGTGCTCTACCACTGAGCCACGCCCTCAGCCCCTCACTGTGGATTCTAGACAAGTGCTCTACCACTGAGTCACACCCCCAGTCCCTCACTGTGGATTCTAGACAAGTGCTCTACCTCTGAGCCACACCCCAGCCCCTCACTGTGGATTCTAGACAAGTGCTCTACCACTGAGTCACACCCCCAGTCCCTCACTGTGGATTCTAGACAAGTGCTCTACCTCTGAGCCACATCCCCAGCCCCTCACTGTGGATTCTAGACAAGTGCTCTAGCACTGAGCCACGCCCCCAGCCCCTCACTGTGGATTCTAGACAAGTGCTCTACCACTGAGCCACGCCCCCAGCCCCTCACTGTAGATTCTAGACAAGTGCTGTACCACTGAGCCACGCCCTCAGCCCCTCACTGTGGATTCTAGACAAGTGCTCTACCACTGAGTCACACCCCCAGCCCCTCACTGTGGATTCTAGACAAGTGCTCTACCACTGAGCCACACCCCCAGCCCCTCACTGTGGATTCTAGACAAGCGCTCTACCTCTGAGCCACGCTCCCAGCCCCTCACTGTGGATTCTAGACAAGTGCTCTACCACTGAGCCACGCCCCCACCCCTCACTGTGGATTCTAGACAAGTGCTCTACCACTGAGCCACGCCCCCAGCCCCTCACTGTGGATTCTAGACAAGTGCTCTACCACTGAGCCACGCCCCAGCCCCTCACTGTGGATTCTAGACAAGTGCTCTACCACTGAGTCACACCCCCAGCCCCTCACAGTGGATTCTAGACAAGTGCTCTACCGCTGAGCCACGCCCCCAGCCCCTCACTGTGGATTCTAGACAAGTGCTCTACCACTGAGCCACGCCCCCAGCCCCTCACTGTGGATTCTAGACAAGTGCTCTACCTCTGAGCCACGCCCCAGCCCCTCACTGTGGATTCTAGACAAGTGCTCTACCTCTGAGCCACGCCCCAGCCCCTCACTGTGGATTCTAGACAAGTGCTCTACCACTGAGCCACACCCCCAGCCCCTCACAGTGGATTCTAGACAAGTGCTCTAACCCTGAGCCACACCCCCAGCCCCTGTGGATTCTTGACAAGTGCTCTACCTCTGAGCCACCCCCAGCCCCTCACTGTGGATTCTAGACAAGTGCTCTACCACTGAGCCACGCCCCCAGCCCCTCACAGTGGATTCTAGACAAGTGCTCTACCACTGAGCCACGCCCTCAGCCCCTCACTGTGGATTCTAGACAAGTGCTCTAACCCTGAGCCACGCCCCCAGCCCCTCACTGTGGATTCTTGACAAGTGCTCTACCTCTGAGCCACCCCCAGCCCCTCACTGTGGATTCTAGACAAGTGCTCTACCACTGAGCCACGCCCCCAGCCCCTCACAGTGGATTCTAGACAAGTGCTCTACCACTGAGCCACACCCTCAGCCCCTCACTGTGGATTCTAGACAAGTGCTCTAATCCTGAGCCACGCCCCCAGCCCCTCACTGTGGATTCTAGACAAGTGCTCTTCCACTGAGCCATGCCCCCAGCCCCTCACTGTGGATTCTAGACAAGTGCTCTTCCACTGAGCCACGCCCCCAGCCCCTCACTGTGGATTCTAGACAAGTGCTCTACCACTGAGCCACACCCCCAGCCCCTCACTGTGGATTCTAGACAAGTGCTCTAACCCTGAGCCACATCCCCAGGCCCTCACTGTGGATTCTAGACAAGCACCCCCAGCCCTGAGCCACATGCTAGCTCTCAGCTACATTTCTTAACTATTCACGTAAGAGTTTCAGACTAGCCTGCACTAGTCGTGTCCAGGACTGAGGAAATGGACATTTTGTAAGCCCGAACACATCTGTCACAGGGCAGTACGAGGGGAAAAACGCTTGGCAAACTCAACTGATGTTCAGAAAGTCCCAGTGTCTACACAGGCTGTCAGTGACACAGGTGGGTACTGAGGGGATACATCTGTGCACCAGTAGAAAATTTTAAAGGATGGATGTTTTAAATCTAAGAAGGAAATGAGATGGCAGAGCTTTGGAACTCAGATCACATTTTTTTTGGTGGCTTTTATTTTCATATAGCTACATCATCAGCACTCTGCATTACTGCCATAAGATACCTCTTTGTAGTAAATGGTAAGCCCTTGAGTGGCTTCTCAGTCACTGTAGTTTGGACCATTCTCCCAACCCTCTCAGTTTCAGCCCAGAATCTTCTCTTCACTTGGCTCAGAGGCTCCTGCCTGAGAGCACCATGAGGAGACATGAACATACTGATTCCAGAAGCTAGCTTTGGGTGGAGGTGCAGGTGGGTAGGACAAGTGGACAAGCAGAAGGAAGGACAGATGACCCGCCACTGATACTGCCAGATCCTGGGTGGCTCACCATCCCCGAGTGGAGCAGTCCGTTGGCTTTCACTGCTGGAGAGCTCGCTGGGAGGCACGGGTACGCTCTCCGTGAGGTGGTAGGGCTGCCGGCTGCACTGTTCTAGGAAGGTGAAATCCAGGTCTGCAGCCTATTAGCTTGGGAAGCCTTGCAGCAGGTGACTGTAACAACACTTGGAGTCCCCAGGACTCAGTACGGGGTCCAGGGGGAGGACTTCCCTGGTTCCTGTCCAGGGCTCAGTGCGGGGTCCAGGGGGAGGACTTCCCTGGTTCCAGCCCAGGACTCAGTGCGGGGTCCAGGGGGAGGACTTCCCTGGTACCAGCCTAGGACTCAGTGCGGGGTCCAGGGGGAGGACTTCCCTGGTTCCTGTCCAGGACTCAGTGCGGGATCCAGGGGGAGGACTTCCCTGGTTCCTGTCCAGGATTCAGTGCGGGGTCCAGGGGGAGGACTTCCCTGTTTCCTGTCCAGGGCTCAGTGCGGGGTCCAGGGGGAGGACTTCCCTGGTTCCTGTCCAGGACTCAGTGCGGGATCCAGGGGGAGGACTTCCCTGGTTCCTGTCCAGGATTCAGTGCGGGGTCCAGGGGGAGGACTTCCCTGGTTCCTGTCCAGGGCTCAGTGCGGGGTCCAGGGGGAGGACTTCCCTGGTTCCTGTCCAGGACTCAGTGCGGGATCCAGGGGGAGGACTTCCCTGGTTCCTGTCCAGGGTTCAGTGCGGGGTCCAGGGGGAGGACTTCCCTGGTTCCTGTCCAGGACTCAGTGCGGGGTCCAGGGGGAGGACTTCCCTGGTTCCTGTCCAGGACTCAGTGCGGGGTCCAGGGGGAGGACTTCCCTGGTTCCTGTCCAGGACTCGGTGCAGGGTCCAGGGGGAGGACTTCCCTGGTACCAGCCTAGGACTCAGTGCGGGGTCCAGGGGGAGGACTTCCCTGGTTCCTGTCCAGGACTCAGTGCGGGGTCCAGGGGGAGGACTTCCCTGGTTCCTGTCCAGGACTCAGTGCGGGGTCCAGGGGGAGGACTTCCCTGGTTCCTGTCCAGGACTCAGTGCGGGGTCCAGGGGGAGGACTTCCCTGGTTCCTGTCCAGGGTTCAGTGCGGGGTCCAGGGGGAGGACTTCCCTGGTTCCTGTCCAGGGTTCAGTGCGGGGTCCAGGGGGAGGACTTCCCTGGTTCCAGCCGAGGATTCAGTGCGGGGTCCAGGGGGAGGACTTCCCTGGTTCCTGTCCAGGATTCAGTGCAGGGTCCAGGGGGAGGACTTCCCTGGTTCCTGTCCAGGACTCGGTGCGGGATCCAGGGGGAGGACTTCCCTGGTTCCAGCCCAGGGCTCAGTATGGAGTCCAGGGGGAGGACTTCCCTGGTTCCTGTCCAGGACTCAGTGCGGAGTCCAGGGGGAGGACTTCCCTGGTACCAGCCTAGGACTCAGTGCGGGGTCCAGGGGGAGGACTTCCCTGGTACCAGCCCAGGACTCGGTGCGGGATCCAGGGGGAGGACTTCCCTGGTTCCTGTCCAGGACTCAGTGCGGGGTCCAGGGGGAGGACTTCCCTGGTTCCTGTCCAGGGTTCAGTGCGGGGTCCAGGGGGAGGACTTCCCTGGTTCCAGCCCAGGACTCAGTGCGGGGTCCAGGGGGAGGACTTCCCTGGTTCCAGCCCAGGGCTCAGTATGGGGTCCAGGGGGAGGACTTCCCTGGTTCCTGTCCAGGACTCAGTGCAGGGTCCAGGGGGAGGACTTCCCTGGTTCCAGCCCAGGGCTCAGTATGGGGTCCAGGGGGAGGACTTCCCTGGTACCAGCCTAGGACTCAGTGCGGGGTCCAGGGGGAGGACTTCCCTGGTTCCAGCCCAGGGCTCAGTATGGGGTCCAGGGGGAGGACTTCCCTGGTTCCAGCCCAGGACTCAGTGCGGGGTCCAGGGGGAGGACTTCCCTGGTTCCAGCCCAGGGCTCAGTATGGGGTCCAGGGGGAGGACTTCCCTGGTTCCTGTCCAGGACTCAGTGCGGGGTCCAGGGGGAGGACTTCCCTGGTTCCAGCCCAGGGCTCAGTATGGGGTCCAGGGGGAGGACTTCCCTGGTACCAGCCTAGGACTCAGTGCGGGGTCCAGGGGGAGGACTTCCCTGGTTCCTGTCCAGGACTCAGTGCGGGGTCCAGGGGGAGGACTTCCCTGGTTCCAGCCCAGGGTTCAGTGCGGGGTCCAGGGGGAGGACATCCCTGGTTCCAGCCCAGTGCTCAGTGCGGGGTCCAGGGGGAGGACTTCCCTGGTTCCTGTCCAGGGTTCAGTGTGGAGTCCAGGGGGAAGACTTCCCTGGTTCCTGTCCAGGACTCAGTGCGGGGTCCAGGGGGAGGACTTCCCTGGTTCCTGTCCAGGACTCAGTGCGGGGTCCAGGGGGAGGACTTCCCTGGTTCCTGTCCAGGACTCCGTGCGGGATCCAGGGGGAGGACTTCCCTGGTTCCTGTCCAGGATTCAGTGCGGGGTCCAGGGGGAGGACTTCCCTGGTTCCTGTCCAGGGCTCAGTGCGGGGTCCAGGGGGAGGACTTCCCTGGTTCCTGTCCAGGACTCAGTGCGGGATCCAGGGGGAGGACTTCCCTGGTTCCTGTCCAGGGTTCAGTGCGGGGTCCAGGGGGAGGACTTCCCTGGTTCCTGTCCAGGACTCAGTGCGGGGTCCAGGGGGAGGACTTCCCTGGTTCCTGTCCAGGACTCAGTGCGGGGTCCAGGGGGAGGACTTCCCTGGTTCCTGTCCAGGACTCAGTGCGGGATCCAGGGGGAGGACTTCCCTGGTTCCTGTCCAGGACTCAGTGCGGGGTCCAGGGGGAGGACTTCCCTGGTTCCTGTCCAGGGCTCAGTGCGGGGTCCAGGGGGAGGACTTCCCTGGTTCCAGCCCAGGACTCAGTGCGGGGTCCAGGGGGAGGATTTCCCTGGTTCCTGTCCAGGACTCGGTGCGGGGTCCAGGGGGAGGACTTCCCTGGTTCCTGTCCAGGACTCGGTGCGGGATCCAGGGGGAGGACTTCCCTGGTTCCTGTCCAGGACTCAGTGCGGGATCCAGGGGGAGGACTTCCCTGGTTCCTGTCCAGGACTCAGTGCGGGGTCCAGGGGGAGGACTTCCCTGGTTCCTGTCCAGGACTCAGTGCGGGGTCCAGGGGGAGGACTTCCCTGGTTCCTGTCCAGGACTCAGTGCGGGGTCCAGGGGGAGGACTTCCCTGGTTCCTGTCCAGGGCTCAGTGCGGGGTCCAGGGGGAGGACTTCCCTGGTTCCAGCCCAGGACTCAGTGCGGGGTCCAGGGGGAGGATTTCCCTGGTTCCTGTCCAGGACTCGGTGCGGGGTCCAGGGGGAGGACTTCCCTGGTTCCTGTCCAGGACTCCGTGCGGGATCCAGGGGGAGGACTTCCCTGGTTCCAGCCCAGGGCTCAGTATGGAGTCCAGGGGGAGGACTTCCCTGGTTCCTGTCCAGGACTCAGTGCGGGGTCCAGGGGGAGGACTTCCCTGGTACCAGCCCAGGACTCGGTGCGGGATCCAGGGGGAGGACTTCCCTGGTTCCTGTCCAGGACTCAGTGCGGGGTCCAGGGGGAGGACTTCCCTGGTTCCTGCCCAGGACTCAGTGCGGGGTCCAGGGGGAGGACTTCCCTGGTTCCAGCCCAGGGCTCAGTGCGGGGTCCAGGGGGAGGACTTCCCTGGTTCCAGCCCAGGGCTCAGTATGGGGTCCAGGGGGAGGACTTCCCTGGTTCCTGTCCAGGACTCAGTGCGGGGTCCAGGGGGAGGACTTCCCTGGTTCCAGCCCAGGGCTCAGTATGGGGTCCAGGGGGAGGACTTCCCTGGTACCAGCCTAGGACTCAGTGCGGGGTCCAGGGGGAGGACTTCCCTGGTTCCTGTCCAGGACTCAGTGCGGGGTCCAGGGGGAGGACTTCCCTGGTTCCAGCCCAGGGTTCAGTGCGGGGTCCAGGGGGAGGACTTCCCTGGTTCCTGTCCAGGGTTCAGTGTGGAGTCCAGGGGGAGACTTCCCTGGTTCCTGTCCAGGACTCAGTGCGGGGTCCAGGGGGAGGACTTCCCTGGTTCCTGTCCAGGACTCAGTGCGGGGTCCAGGGGGAGGACTTCCCTGGTTCCTGTCCAGTGCTCAGTGCGGGGTCCAGGGGGAGGACTTCCCTGGTTCCTGTCCAGGGCTCAGTGCGGGGTCCAGGGGGAGGACTTCCCTGGTTCCAGCCCAGGGCTCAGTGCGGGGTCCAGGGGGAGGACTTCCCTGGTTCCAGCCCAGGACTCAGTGCGGGGTCCAGGGGGAGGACTTCCCTGGTTCCTGTCCAGGACTCAGTGCGGGGTCCAGGGGGAGGACTTCCCTGGTTCCTGTCCAGGGTTCAGTGCGGGGTCCAGGGGGAGGACTTCCCTGGTTCCTGTCCAGGATTCAGTGCGGGGTCCAGGGGGAGGACTTCCCTGGTTCCTGTCCAGGGCTCAGTGCGGGGTCCAGGGGGAAGACTTCCCTGGTTCCAGCAGGCCAGTCTGAGGCAGAAGCTAGTGCAGGGCCTGTGCTAGAAGTACTGTTTTCTTGGGGCGGGCCTTTTACAGCTACACCTGGGGAGCTGTCTTAACAGATCTCAAGCTTTCCTCTAAAGACACTGAAAGGGAGGGAGCTGGACACACAGGACTACTGTAAGTGACCTTTTATTGCAAATTCCATCCTGTACACTGATTGTGGGGAGAAGACACCGTGGCTGCATCTCGCCTGAGTACATGAATACAAATGGCAGCGAGACATGATGTAGCTGCTATTTTAAGGACAAGGTTATTTTTCAGTCAGCACTTTTAAGTCACTGTCACTTAAGCCATGTATATAAAGATTAAGAGTGTGATCATACAGAAGATTAGTAATAAGAATTTTTCACTTCCTTGGAAACAATATTTGCTTTGGTAGGATCAAATGTAGATGCAAAGATCTGATTTTTAAGCACCACCTCTTTGCATTAGAGTACCAGCCATTGGGCAACACTGGGCAGAGAAGTCACAAGGCCAGACCCCAATCTCACCGGGTATCCTGGCTGGCTCTACTTTGGGCCAAAGGCCTTGTCACATCCTGCCATGCATGCTTCAATTTCCTCCACAGTCCGGGGCACACAGGTCAGCAGCTCCATGCCACTGTCAGTAACCACGACGTCCTCCTCAATACGGACCTGGGTCAGACAAGATGGCATGATGACTCAGCTAGCCTTGTGTTACATTAGCCTGATCTTGACACACGGGAGAAGCTTTTGGAGGTGGCACTAGTCCCTCTGACAAGAGAGACTGGTCTCAAAGCCTCTGGGGATGACTGCCTTAGAAAGAAGGCTCCTGTGTTTGTTTGACTTTGACAAGTGGCCAGGAGCTCTAGCGGTGAGTGGGGATTTGGGGGAGTCTCTTTCCTGTGGGGTGAGGCGCCTGCCTGGTGACCTGGCCAGGCTTTCTCAAATCAGACTGCCATGACTGTCGCTTCCTTTTGTCCTGGGACAAAGAATGGGCAGCGGTGTGGAGTGGTGGGTGTTTTGGAAATAAGAACACAGGGCCTCTGGGCACTCACCCCGCCGAAGTTGCGAAAGCGCTGCAGGACCTCGCGGTTAAAGAAGCAGGCTTGGGCCGGGTCTGCCAGGGCCTGGTCCAGGAGATGGTCGATGAAGTAGATACCTGGCTCCACGGTGAGCACCATGCCTGGCTCTAGGTGCCGGGCTGTGCGCAGGCTCCGCAGACCTGGCTCATCGATGCGCTCCACACCCTGTGGGAGGATCCAGAGAGTGCCGTAGCTGTCCCCATCCCCGTCCCCCTGGGCTGACTGGGGCATATGCAGTCCACACACCCTTCTATGCTGTGCTAGGCCATGGGGCACTTCTGGTAAGACCTTCCATTCTGCAAAAACCTCTGGGTTTTCCATCCTTCCCCTGGCTGCCTCAGGGCTGCCATCAGTGCAGACAGGCCGGGCAAGCTGCCTCGGTAGGCTTGCGGGGCTGTGTCCGGCCGCCCTCACACAGGTCCCATCAGTCCAGGGGAATGGCAGGAGCCAAAAAAGCTCTCAGGCTGCACAGACTCTGGGTCATGTCTTTCCTTCCAGGCAGCTCAAATGGAAACTGCCCTCTAACAAACGGGTCCTAATTCCTCCAGGCCAAGTCCCAGCTTTTCAACATGACCAGGAGGAGGGACAGGTGCTGTCATCAGGGTGGGCCTGCCAGCACCAGCCCTGGCGTGTAAGTACCTGCTTGTGTCTGGGCGGGTGGTGTGGCTGCCAGAGGTGCACTCTGGTCCTATAAAACAACCTTGGGCCCTGGGGGACCACAGTGCCTGCCGCTCCCTGCGCAGGCCTCTACCCTGCTCCTCCCCTGGCTCCCTAGGGCACCCATCTGGCCTGCCGACAGAGCCTGTGAATGAGTGGGTGAGCAGCGGGCTTTTTTGGAGAGGACTTGAGCTTGTCCCGCCTTGCTTCCGGCTCCCCCAGGACGCCCAGCTGCTGGAGAAGGAGCCGTCATTTCTGACTGTTTGGGGGCCAAGCACATCAGACTTCAATTAGTGGTTCACATAAGGTGACCAGAAACAGGCTGGCTCGGCCTGCAAGGCTGGGCACAGCTGGGAAGACTGAGACTGGGATTGCACAGGGTGGGGGTGGTGAAGGGACACAAGGTACTAGGACTCCTCATGGGTCATGCTGTGGGAAGAGCCTGGCTGGTGGTGTCCCCAGTCCCATGACACTTGCCTCAGGTCAGCAGGATGGTGGGGGAAGTGGGAGGCAGGGTGCACTGGGCTCCAGGCCTGGCACTCAGGAGTGCTGCGGAGAGTGAGTGTGGGGGCTTGCTTCATGGCCAGGGGCCGGCTGGCTGTGCTGTCTCTGCTCCAGAACTTTCCTGCTGCCCTGAAAGCCCACGTCTTCCCTTTGGCATCCCATCCCTGTTCCTGTCCTTCACCATACACCATTAGTGCTTGTCCCCTTCCCCAACCCATGCCTGTGAAAGGTCATGTCTCTTGGGTCCGCCTCTCTTTACTCCCCCTTCTCCTTCTCCGTCCCTTTTTATGGAGCTGGATGTGGAACTTAGGGCCTTGCACATGCTAGACAAATGCTCTGCCAATGAGCGCAGACTCAGCCTGGGCTTTTCTGCTAACGGCACAGGGAAGGCTTAGAGCCAAGAGCATCCCATCCCTCATATATCCCGGACTGCCTGGCGCATCCTGGAGCTGCTGTAGGTGTACAGGAGGGCTGTTTTCCATCTCTCAGAAATTTCTACAATCACCGTTCCAAGTAGGGCTAGGGGAGATGGACTCCAGAGAAAGGGATGCATAAAGGGTTTATCTGTATCTATACATCCATCCCAGCATAGTCATCCCTTAACAGCAGTAGCTCCTGAGGTCTGCCGAGGGAGAGGGGTGTTGGACACCAGGAACAGGACACAGGCTGGCATCCAAAGAACACAGCGTAGCAGCAGAATGGGCCAGGCCAAGTGGCCCACAGGCCAGGACAGGGACATCCCGGTCTGGCCTAGGATGCAAGCTGTGCCTCAGTGCCCGTGCCTGCCTCTGCCTCTGCCTGGGCAGAAGTCTCAGTGAGGCTTCTTAACTTTTACTGGGCTCCTAGCAGAGCAGACCCAGATGTGTCTATAGGCCTGAAATAAAACAAATGACTTTTATAGGAAAAGTCATATTTTTTTTTCCACAGTGTTTATCTGTCAGAAGAATAGACCCTAAGCACAAAGGCTGCTTACTGGAAAAGATGAAAACAGTTTGCTGCCAATATTCTTTGGTGGAAAAAAGTACTTTGGCGACTAATGAATAATGAACCTCAACTAACAATGTCTGGAAGGGCCTGCTCTTGGCTCCCTGCACACAATGGGATGGACAGAAATTAGGAAATTAAAACTGATTTTGTTTCTCCAAATTTAACTGTTTACACTTGAGAAAAAATAATTGAATAATAATGCTTGTCTTGAGCAATACCCTCCCCCCCCCAAATCATCCTTAGTGTTTTCAAAGTGCCCCACAGCCAAGAGGCTGGGTCTAGTCTTGGCTAACTGGCTGGTGGGCCCCAGGGCGTGCACCAGTTGCACAATCAGCCCCCTGCATGGCGGGCGCCAGGCCAGCCTGGGCAGCAGGGATGACTCGGAACCCAAAGGGCTGGAGCCACCTGCCCGGGAGAGCCTCCCAGGGGCCCTGATGTACCCACTGGGTGGTCCTTTGAGAGCTTGTGGCAAGAAAGGGAGAGGAAATCCTGTCTGGAGATGCCTCACAAGCCTTCCTCCCCTGTCAGGGATCCCAAGAGTGGCTGAGCCTAAGCAGGGTGCAGGGCCATGGGCACTGGCCCGTGGCCTGGGAGGCAGAGGGCACACCAGCCAGGAAGCAAGACCAGGGATCTGCTGCTGGGTTTGTGAGGGCCCGAGTGAGTGAATGAGGCAGACACAGAAAGACATGAGGGAGGCACTACCTCCAGCCCCACCGCCCTTGCGGGGACTACATCCACTGCTCATCTCGGCCTACACCCCCAGCTCCAGCGTGCAGGGGCTTCGCCACCAGAGAACACCTGTGGGTCCATCCAGCCTTGTTCAGGGCCCCAGCTCCTCCCCTCTGGCCCTTGTGTACCATCTTTCCTGCTCCGCTACATCCCCAGCCGTCCCCGAGGGCCCCACACTGCCCTGAGGGGAGCCAGGCTGTGACTTCTCACTGGGCCAGTGTGATACACTGACCTCAGGGTAGCCTCCCACGTCGTGCACATCAAGGCCTAGGAAGTGGCCGAGCCCATGTGGCATGAACACGGCTCCCAGGTGGACTTGGAGCATGGCATCCACGCTGCCACTCAGGAGGCCGAGGCGGGTCAGCTCCTCCAGGTGGATGCGGTCAGCCAGACGGTGCATGTCAGGCCACCAGACACCTATGGCTCAAAGAGAGACTGTGGTAAGCCAGGGCTCCACAGACCAAGGGGTAGGGATACAGACTGAGGTGGGAGGGCCTGACATGAGGGTCAGGGGGCTACAGGAGGGTCCAGGTGTGATGTGACCCAGGTCCACCCTCCAAGCTCTGGACCCTCTGTCTCCTCATTGTACCTCAGCGGAGGGCTCCTGCCACCCATGGCCAGGGCCCAGCTCCAGTATGCGCCAAGTCCAACTCTGACCACTGTTGGGCCCAGCAAGGTCCCTGGGCCTCGGGAGTAGCAAATGTGGCTAGATTTGGCCCAAACAGACTCAGCCTGGGCTTTTCTGCTCTAGGAGCAGAGCAGAAAGCATGCACACACACCCCTGAATGGCTACCTCACCTCGATGGCCGCTGGCCGAAGGGAGGCACCGCTGTACGGCCTCACCCCCCCCCCCAGCAGGCACGGGCATGTAACCATCTTCGTGGTAGGCTGGGTGTCCAAGCCCAGGCTGCTAATCAAACTCATCTTTGCCCCATATTCCTGGGGCAAAGGGTGCTGTGGAGGAGACCCTTGAATACTGCCTAGGGCCTCAGCTAGCACCAGGGACTGCCCTGGGCTCTGGGAAATCCCTCTATCCACTCAAGGGGGAGCACCAGGCAAAGGAGCCAAGGCTGGGAAGTCTGCAGCCCCGACCCCACGAGGGTAAGCCTGGGCAGGCCAGGACCCTTGAGCACCTCCTAGCTTACTTAGTCCCACAGGTTGCTAAAGACCTTGGCTTGCAAATGTCCTACTCTGGCTCTGAGCCAGTCCTGCCTTCTTGTGGCTCTACCCCTGACCACTGCTCTAAGAGGGAGGGCTGAAGACCCCTGTTAATGAGAGGCCCTGTGGCACCTTGACCTAGAAAGGGCTAGGTTTTAAGGGCCAGGGCTCTGAGCTTAATGGGAGGAGAGGTGCCCTCTGATGCTGGAGGTGCAGGGGCTTGCTCAGGTGTTGGAGCCATAGGGCTAGCTCATAGCTGGCATGTCACCACAGCCCGAGGTGTGGGAGTGGAAGAGGGTATGAGAGAAGGGGAGAGGGAGGAAGGCTTCTGAGGTTGAGGTACCTTCCGAGGGCCTGGGATGCCTCCTACTACTGTTGGCTCATGTCTGGGGCCACCTAAACACACAGAACGTTTTGGCCAATCCAGTAGGCACCTCGTGGGCGGGAGGCTTTTTCCAATGGCTGGCATCCTTGGAGCCTGGTTAAGCGGATTCACTCACTCACTCATGTGCTGTGTGACCTGGGCAAGGTTCCTGCCTCCATAAGCCACACACAGGTGACTCCTGTATCCAAGAGCCACAGGCTGCTCCCAGCAAGCCGGCTCTAGTCTCTGGTATCTACAGGACGCTCGAACACTGGCAGGAGCCACTCAAGAGCCGTCACTTAGGTAGGACCAGCCAGAGCCTGGCTTTGGCGTGCTCCCAGCTAACATGCTCCGGGTGAGTCAAGCCTGCCCCATCTCCACTTGCTGCTCTCCCGTAAGATTCCAGAAGCACACGAGGTCGGTTCATGTCGGGTATGTGCCTTGACCATGCCCTCCTCAGGGTCCCTGCTGCTGTCCCCCAGCCAGGCTCGCCCCGCTGCTGCCGCTCGCACTCTGAAACCCGAAACCCCTCTAGACAGATCTGCCTGACTCTCATGTCTTGTCACCAAGCTTCAGAGTGGCCCGGGTGGGGTGGGGTGCGGGTGGTGCCTGCCTGGACATCTGGCTCAGGCCCCGGGGGTGCCCCTTGTCTGCACGCTCAGGAAGGCCTCGCAAGGCACACTCCTGGCCACGAATGGGGCGTTTCTGCCTGTGTGTGGCTAGAGATGGGACGGCAATTCCAGGCCCAGTAACTTGTCCCCAGTGTCTGGTGCAGAAGGTCGTTATAACACCCTAGCTGGGGCAGGGCCCCTGAAGTGAGTGGAGGTCATCCTTGCCAGGACTGGGCACAAACTACTCCTGGGCTTCTCCTACTTCTGCAAAAGGCCACACAGGGTGCCCATACCAGACCTCCACTGCAGCACACTGCAGGGACCAAGTGGTGAGAGGCTCTGTAGGGTCCTGAGCTGGTACGGGCCTGGTTCACTCTCCTGCCAGCGCCATCTTGTCCTGGCTTTCCTGCAACAGCACCGTCTCTGGAGCCGGAGCCCTAGCCACTCCCCTCCCCTTGATGGGCATCCCAGGGGTTGCTTGAGAGCATGGGGCAGCCTGGCTGGCCTTGGTTGCCATGCCATCCCCCCCCCCAGCTCCACAGGCAAGCTGCAGCAAAGGCCACGGGCCGGACCACCCCTCTAAGACCCCTTCTTCCTCCTTTCTCTAGGAAGCCCTCTTGGGCTGTCAGAGCTCCCCCCACCACAGCACAGAGGCCTCAGAGTAGGGCCTGGGCCCTTCTGTGTGGCGCTGGTGAGTGTGAGGAGTGTGCAGAACCCTGGCATCCTCACGACGTCCTCTATGGCTCTCCTGCAGCCAGTGCTGGGGCCCCAACAGCCCGGGTTCCTGCGCATCTTGGACCCCATTCTGCGCAGGGACCAGGGTGAGCAAGGCAGCCTTGAAGGGGGCACCACACCCCGTTTCACGACCCTGGGGCTCAGAGAAGCAAGTCCCACCGCCCAGGCCTCCGGACGTGTCCAGAGCAGCCCTGGGTTTCTGCTGCAGCTTCCCCCCCCCGCCCCAGTCCCCGTCCTGAGCGCTCGGCAGCCGGGCCTGGAGCGCTGCTGCTGGGGCTGGGAGGCCCTCGGAGCCGGAGCCGGAGCCGCAGCGGCATCCATCACAGCCCGCGGCTTCCTGCCCAGAGTCTGACAGCCCCGGGGGGCTCCCGGGCCCAAGCCAAGCCAGGGAGGCAGCAGAGGCCCTCCTGGGCTACAGCATCAGACAAAGAGCTCACTTCATCTGTGGACAATGGCCCTCGTGGGATGGGTGACGCGAGCCAGGCTGTGGGGTGTGGGAGCAGAGACTTGGGGCCGGAGTCTCAGAGCAGACCCTGCGGGCTGCAGGGAGCGAGTTGCCTGGCAGGCCAAGCTGGCGCCTCGCCCGGGACCTCCAGCCCAGCCCACCCGGCACTGTTGGCTGCAGGACCTCGGGGACTCGCTCACCCTGCGTAAGGGCAGGGAGCAGCATGCGTCCTGGCTGCCGGCGCCTCGATGCTGAGCAGCGGAGGCGCAGCTATTGCGTGCACACTCCCCGCCGGTCTTCCTCGCACCCTCGCGGGGTGCTGTGGGGACGGCAGGGAGAGCAGGAAGCTTGCCCTCCATCTTCCGAGCGGGGGGCGTGCTGGACACAAGACCCAAGGCAGCCCTCCCTGGTCTGGCTTCTGCCAGAGGGCACCGTGGCTCGGGTGACATGAGGTCCACGTGCTGCAAACTGCTCATGCTCTCACCCCTGCACTCATCTCTAAGGCTAACAGATACCTAGACACGGGGAGGAAGGGGGCCAGGAGAGGTGCCTCTCTCAGACCCACAGACAAATGTAGGGGCAGCTGGTGCTGGCACCGCCCCATGCCATTCCTCTCCCTGGTCATCCCCCATGTTCACCTCGCCCGCATGCCCATTTTGAGGATGAGGGCACTGCCTGTCACTGAGTCCCTTTGACTGCAGGTTGACCCTGAGCTAGAAGTACGGAGTGTGGCACAAAGCTACGCGGGTTGTGCATGGAGTAACAGCTATGAGTCACATGCGAGTGATGTGCTGCTTCTGCCCACCCTAGGAGCTGTGGCTCCAGGGGTGGCGGCTTGAGACAGCACACAGGAGGGAGGGGCTGCGATGGAGGAGGTCCAAAGCCCAAGGGGTGGCTCACTGTGTGGGCAGGGGAGACTGGACATGACAGCAAGATGTGGCGGGTGCTGGGAGAGGAGTGCAGCAACGAGGCTTGGCTGTTTGCCAGCAGAATGTGGGGCTCCAGTGCCCAGACAAGTTCAAGTCTAAGGGGTACCCTTGCTATGGCTAGCTCAGACACAGGGCCAGACCCAGGCCCCTTGGGAGCACTGTCTCATGGCTGGGAGTCCATCAGGCTTTCTGGTGCCGTGGACAGAAGGCTGCTGGTCCAGAGGACACTGAAGCCACTGTTAACTTGGACTCCAGCCAGCCAGCGACCCCCCCCCCTTGGGGTTCTGCTGTCTTGTCCACCTTCTCTCATTGTGTGTGACGAGGAATGCACCACCCCTGCCCCAGGATGGGGGCCAAGGCCCACATTCCTCAATCCCCTAGGGCAGCAGGCACTGGTCCGCGTATGCTGTGACCCTTCATTTCTGCTTTTCCCCTGGGCATCGCTGTGTGATTTCCTGCTTGTCCTTGTTTACTCCTCCCTGGAAGGTCGCAGGAAGCAGCCGGGTAGTCTCAGCCGGGTAGTTTGTCTTGGCCCCGGAGCTGAACCCACAACCCGGGGGCATTTCCGCCGGGACAGGCAGGGGCTGACCTGGCTACCACTGCCTTGCTGCGATGGGGAGGCCATCTGTCCCCATCTGTGGGCGCTGGACTGTAGACCCCGTGGGGCCAGGCCTACACTGCAGGACTGGGTGGGAGTCTGGGCTCTGCCCCTGGGCCTCTGGGTTTGTCACAATCTGAGAGCATGGTGGAGTATGCCAGGTACTGCCACAGGCTCTGGGACATCTCCCTCCATAAGGGATTCTCAAGTTTCACTACAGCCTCCCCTGGGCCAGGCCTGTGCTGGGCAGAAGGGGCAATGCATGAGGGTACTGGAGGCAGGGGCAGCATGAGGTCCGTGGACTGACACCATTCGGTACTGCCCACAGAGACCTGCAGGTAGCACCCAGGGCAGTGGGGTCAGAGTTGGCTCAACTCCACTTGCAGAGAATGCTTGAGCTAAGCGTGGCAAGGCCAGTACTGCACGGACACACACCATGGGGCAGAGACCCCAGCCTAGAAGAGTAGAAGGGACACAGGGAGCGTGTTCCCCAGCTCTCTCTTCCTGGAAGCTTGATCGCAGACCTCACCAGCACATTTGAATCCAGGCTCTTCTCACCTCTCTCTAGGCCCATGGGCCATGCAGCTGTGAGTGGGTCTGGCTTCTGGTCGCAGTGCGCCATGGCACTGTCTCACACGAAGGCACAGGGGGCCGAAGCCCATGCAGCAGCTGCCGCCCTCTGAGCTCTTCCTCAGGCTCTCCTTGTCATCTCTCTGGGCACACCGGGGTCGCTGGCCTTGGGGTCCTACCCATCAAGCTCAGGCCCTGCTAGTTCAGTGAGGTCGTGGGGCCCTAGGGTTCCCCCGCGGCTCCGAGACTTTTTTTTTTTTTTTTTAGGTAGAGTCTCACTCAAGCCCAGGCTGACCTGGAAGTCACTATGTAGTCTCAGGGTGACCTCGAACTCATGGCCATCCTCATATCTCTGCCTCCCGAGTGCTGGGATTAAAGGCGTGTGCCACCACACCCGGCTGCTCCGAGACTTTTGTGAGTGCTCTCAGGGCTGGACTGGGGGCCTTATAAATATAGACCTGTTCCCAATGTGCCTCTGAAAGTGACCAATGCTGAGGGGCGCACCACAACAGCACTGGGCCCTGAGATTCCAATCATGGCTATAAGTTATCCTAACAATGGGTCATGGGGCCCCAGGGGACTCTGTTTAGCCAAATGCTGAACCAGCAAGTTCTGGGTCTGCCACACACCACATCCTGATGCTCTGACAGGGCTGGGGCTCAAAAGCTCCCCCTCACTTCAAATCAAGACTCCACAGGGATGTAAAACGCTGACCATCACAGCCTCCTGCTTAGGACGCCCGGTCTCTAGGTGTGTCACAGCCACACAGGGCCCTGAAGCTTCTATCACCGTTCCCAGACGGCCTGCCACAGCAGCTCTCTTCTGGCTAGGCTCAGCAAGAGGGCCAGTGCCAGGGAGCAGAGCTGGCTGGGCCTGTCCTGGAGGGGACGCTGATTGGTGACAGCATGGGGAGCTAATCCAGCCACTCGGAGCACAAGGAGACTGAAGTGATGGAGCAAGGCACACAGCCAGAGGCCATGCGCCCAGCCTGGGGCTGAGTGTCCTGTACACCTTGGTGCCCCACAGATGGTCTTTTATACAGTGACAACCCCCGCCCCCACACACACATCATAAGCCTTGGGAAGGGTTCCTGAGATTTCCCTACCCAAGGGTCAAGTGACCAGCTGCTTTGCTGGGAGTCTATACAGTGGGGAGGGAAACAGGAAGCTGGGGCTAAGGCTGGCCAACACCCTCCTGTTCTCTTGCCCGCAGTCGTTGTTAGTGGACTTGTGATGGCACCCAGTGACCTCACCCTGCTAGTAACTTTTCTGTTGCTTTTAACCAAAGATGTGTAGGCTGCTGCTTGGGACAATGTGGGCAAGCCACCAGGTTTTAAAGAGGCAGGGAAAGCAGACCTCATGGCAGCATGGAGCCTGGCTGAGGCCAAACAGATCTTTAGGTGTGGCCAGTGGTGCTTAGCAGCCCCATGTTCCCTGGGGGTTACTGGCATATGAAAGCTGTGCTCAGGATGTAAGGAACCCAAGGCTTGCAGGATGGGCTCGCAGCAAGAACATGGCAGGGCAGAAATGACAAGGCAGGGCTCCCCATCTCCACTGGGTAAGCCTCCCGTGCTGCAGGGCTGAAGAGCCAAATGTCACAGATATGGTTCAGTTCTACAGGTGTCAGCTTTTGCCCACAGTATTACGGAGGGCCAGGACTCAGCACAGCGGTACCTGAGACAGGGAGAGCAGGACCTGATGGTCCTAGAGGGCAGGCCAGAAAGCCAGCCTGGCTGAGATGTCGCTGTTTTCCCTCAAGAGGACTGCCATGCAGTAGAATGCTAAGGGACAATTGCCAGGGGCTCTGTAGGCTGTCTGGAGTGTGCAGGAATACACTGAAGGTTGGGGACAGGAAGGCGCGGGACATGTCAGGCACGGCTGGCCTACAGCAGGGACGGGAACCGCAACAGAAGACTAACAAGCCAGACGGTGCCTCAGGTGCTCCCCCAGCGCAGCTCAGCGCTCACAGGGTGCCACCTCCCCACACACAGACGAGGAGACTCACATGGACCGTGTTCAAGGTCACAGGCGCTGAGCAGGGCTGGAATCTGCTCCTAGGGCCAACCACATGCCAGCACCCAAAGCCACCTGAAGTGGACTGCGTTTTAGGGACAGGGCAGGGGATATGCTAATGTCCCAGTGACCAGTGTGGGTGGAGGGATGGGCAGGGAGAGGTGGCCAGATGGGACATGGGGTGACGTGGGGCTGAGCTCCCAGAGCCCTGGCGCTGTTCCTGATTTGTGGTCAGCCTGTGTCCTCACAGCACTGGGAATGTAGCTGGCCAGCAATGTGGGGTAGACGTAAAGCAGACTGCAGGACCCGGTGCCTGCCTCTCACCTGGCTTCATCGTGCTCATGACGGTCCTGCAGCTTCGCAGCACCGCCTCATAGATGGCCCTTTGGTCGTCGGTGAACTTGCCATTTGCAGGAAAGGAGCAGGTGATGTCGGACGCGAAGCAGTAGTACTCTCCACCCATGTCGAACAGGCTGCAGAGGATTGGGGGGGGGATGAGGCGGGAGGGCAGTGCTTGGGGGTCCACCACCCCCTTTTATCCTTCCCACTAGGGCCTAGCTGCAGCAGTGAACTGAACCCACTCCATCTTGAGATGTGACCAGTGCAGAGAGCTCCACCCTGGCGTCACCCAGTGGGGAATGAACAGCGGGGTTGTCCTGGAAGATATGCATTTCTATGAAAAGAAGCAATGCAGGGAGTCTGGCTCGGTGGTACAGGCCTGTACTCCCAACTACGTGGAAGGCAGAGGCAGAAAGATTACAAGTTTGAGGCCAGGCTGGTTAAGGAAGTGAGGCCCTGCCTCAAACAGTAGAAAGAGCTGAATTTGTAGCTTAGTGGTAGTGTGCGGGCTTAGCACGCACAAGGCCCTGGGTTCACTTTCCACTACAGCAAAGGAGGAAGCAGGGTGGGAAGGAAGTAACCTCGCAGTTTCACTGGGGGACCCTCTTCGAGAAGTAGGAGGGGCCGTCATGTCTCCAGGCCCCTACATGCCACCTAATCTCCATATGAACATGGCAATGGATCCCACCCCCAGGCCTAGTCTGTAGCCAGCCTGGCTGAGGCAATGTTCAGGGGAGGAGAGGAGGGGCAAGGAGGATGCCAGACACGCCTGCCCAGTGGAGAATGTGGGCCGAGCTACGCCAGGTGCTTCTGACAGGCCCACAGTGCCTGGGAGGAGCCCTTAGGGGGCTGCTGTGTCTGGCTCTGCTCTAGCTCAGGGGGACCCCTGTCGAGGGGGGTCAGAAGTGTCCCATCCAGGGCCTGAGGACAGGCAGGAGGAATGGTCAGTGTGACCTCTGGTCTGGAAGGGCTTTCATGGAGACTGGACCCAGGGTCCACTGACCCCTCACTGCCTGGCAGGCCGCTCCGCATCCCTAGGAGGCTGAGGAGGGCACAGGCCTCAAGGAGGATGTGTGGCGAAGGAGAAGTTGGGAGCCACAGGAGAGATGCTGGGCAGTGGTGGAGGACGGCCAGTCTGCTGGGTCAGGATGGAGCCTGGATGCCCTGTCATGGGCATTTGGAACAGCAGCGCCCGCCAGTGAGTGCAGATAAGAACGCTGCCCTGTGCACCCTCTGGGGTGGAGCAAGAAGGGCTGCTGGGTTCAGGTCTGGCTCCCAAGCCTGAATCAATGTGCCCATCCCCATGGCATGGGGTCACCCCAGAAGACCAGGGTGGTACAGGCTAGGGGCTACACACTCAGAGCAACGCCTTCTCAACCTGTCCCACCTCAGGAGGCTACCGACGACAGATAAAGAGCCGGGATGTGCTCGGGGTTGAGACACTATGAATCCCGGTCAACTTGCAGAGGGAGGACGGCCCATGTCCTCTGCGCCGGCTGTGCGCAGTGTCATGGGGGCTGGGGGCACGTCCACGCGCAGCTGCACACGCTGGCCAGCCGGCCTCAGCATGGCTGCCACTTCCTTACTGCTCCTCTCACCCACGTCCTGTTCTAACAGAACCACAAGCATTCCAGAGGCTGCCTGCCCACTGGCCTCTGGGGCTCCATGTCACAAGAACGAGCAAGAAATCAGGCCATGTGGCTCACCGGGCAGCACCCCACGGCAGCTGGCTTTAAAGGAAAAGCTGAACCGCTCAGGATCCCTGTTCACTGTGCTGGAATCCAAAGTCCTCAGCAGGGCAACTTTTAATCTCCTGTCTGTTCTGGTTGCAAAACACCATAAACGGTGTCAACAGTGCACAGAGCGCAGATAACATCTCAGGTGATCGTCAGGGGCGGGGCAAAGCCCCTTACTAGCATGCCAGCCAACTTGGGGTTGGGTCAAAGTCTCTGGGGGACCCTGTGTGGAGCAGACTCTGGGGGCCTGGGCCTCACTTCTGGAGGACCCACCCAGCTCAGTTACATGAGGGCAATGAAACCCGAGAGGCCCCGGAGACACCACAGCTCTTGGGGCCAGCAGCTTGCTTCTGTGTGGGGCATGCTCCCAGAGCTGGCCTGGAGACTGGGGCACGTAGAAACCCCAGCCTGAAGGGAAACTGAGGCTTTGAACATTGGCTCAGCAAACCTCCAGCTTGGGGAAGGAGCACTCGAAGTCCAACACGGTCTGTCTTGTCCTGACTGACACTCAGCCCTCAGGGTCCATGTTCCCACGTCATGATGGGAGGCAGACCCTTGCTGCAGGTGTGTGACGATTCTTGGGGCCAGTGTGGTCCACAGCGGTGACAAGAACTGCACGTGGTCCCAGCCTCGGTTTGCTGGAAGGGGCAGTTTTTATTTGGGATCCCCAGAGTCAACAAGGGAAAATGCTGTGCAGTCTTGTTGATTCAAAACAACAGAGAACACATGGCCTGGGCAGACAGGATAAAGCCAGGCAGGTGGGAGACACTAATCTCTGGGATGTGTCTCATAGGGGTGACCTGCAGCAGCCCTCTGGAGTAGAAAGTTCTATTGGTGCTGATCTACAGGAAAGACAGAAATGGAACTATTTTTAAAAACCAGGAAGCCTACAGGAGCACACAAATGCTAGAATTATCTAGAACAAAACAAGGTTCCTAAGGGCAGATCAGACTCAAGTTCTCTCAACCCTCTTCAGCAACACTGAGAGAGGAGATGGTAGGCACCTGGATTTCTTCAGCCAGCCTGGCTTTGTCTCCAGCTTCTAGAAGGCTTCAACTCATTTTTTTTTAAAAATAAAATCACCCACTGTCTGGAGAAGGAAGTATACACCCAGCAAGCCAGCTCCATCCTGCCCAACAACACGGGTACAGGCTTCAGTCTATTTTTGTGTTCTCAGTTCCCCATCTTTTTTTTGCCTTTTTTAAAAAAGTTTTTTTTTTTTTTTTTAAATCCCCCTCAGTGCTTCTCCACGCATAAGTGATTCCAATTCAAGCCATTTGGAATCCAGGGACGAAAGCCATCATTTTAATAAATCATGTTCCTCCACTTCTCTGTCTACTGCGCCTGTCCTTTCCATGCAAAATGACAGTGGAGAATTCAGTCATTCTTGGCTCAATCGAGAATGCAAGATCCTCTTCCTGGCGGTGTGGAGACTCCCACCAGGGACACTACCATCGTTGGCTGAGTGACTCTGTGTGATAATCTGAGACATCTGGGGAGATTACACATCTCCAAGCAGTATGCTGGCGTCTCTCCCCCACATGTGTTCCTATGGCTGTCGTTCTGGCTGAGATAAGAGGATCTTCCCTCCACTGGCTCTTCTCTGGGCAGCTTCAAGCCTGGGCTACCTGCCACTACTGGCCACCCAGGCCCTCCCCAGGCCTCACTCAACTCTTTCAGCCCCCTTGCAGGCACCAGCCAGCCCACAAATAAGGCCCCGGCGGGAAATGCTGCAATGTTTATTCAGGGCCACTTTGTACTCAGCTTGGAGCGTCGCCTTAGTACATGACCTAGTGCTCAGCTGCGCCTCACCCAAGTGACATCTCCTGCACGTGTGTGCTGTGCACACTCGTTTACACAGTGCTCCAGTCTGCATCCCAGGCAGGGTTACAGGGGCTCTGAGCAACGGAAAGAGCTCACTTTCTTCTAAGCCTTAGCAGGACATAGAAGGCAGGCAGCTGGGTCGCTCAAGTGTCTGCAGCCACAGGCAGCCCGTGCAGACCGACCACAGAGCACTGGTCTGATACACAGCTTAGCTGCCCGTGGCCAGCTCCCAGCCAGGCCTTTGTGCACACCGGCCTCTAGGTGTGGTCAGCAGCAGCCACTGCTTGACTCGTGAGGCAACCCTGTCCCTAGGCCAGCTGCTCGTGTGGGGTCTTGGTGAAGAGGAGCAGCACCCCTTGCCTGAAGCGGGCCTCCAGCTTCTACCTACATCTAATGCTCTGTGGACTTGGGGCTGGGCACCAGGGCAGTGACGGCCAGGGTGTGGGCAGGCCAGCAGTCACTGTCATGCTCAAGCATGTGCTTCGTTTCACTTTGGGTGACCAGCGTCTTGTGATGTCTATAAGCCCTCAGCTGTCTAGACCAGGCTTTTAAAACCATGGGTCGTGGTGTCAGCAGATGGGTGCAGCCACAAAGTGGTGACAGACTGAACGAGAGAGAGGGAAGACGTGGGGAGGGTGTCTGCTTGTGGCCAGAAGAAAGCACGTCTATGAGCATGAGCCCCGGTTAGGAGGTCAAGGACGCTCCTGCGATAGGACCCTGAGGCAGGCCTCAGCTAACCCGTCAGGACAGAGGGCTGATCACGGCCTAGGCCTGCTGGAGAGCTCCACTCCACACTACAACATGCTGGGTGGCCCCCTGGTGGCCATCCCTGAGGCAACATTAAGACAGGCTAGAAGGAACAGTCTGGCCTGGCAGCCCGAGCTGGCCCTGGGATGACAGACATTCTCTACGCCAGGCACCAGGCGTAGGTACAGCAGGACCTGGAGATCCCCTCCCCCAGGCTCTGAGCAGAGGAAGAGCCCTAGGCATAGACGCACTCGGCCTGGGGGCCACAGTGCACAGAGATGGCCAGACAAGCAGGAACAGGGAGTTGTCACACCCCAGCCTGCGTCCCCAGGTAAGCTCTGCCCAGGGGTGAAGCGTTGGCACGCCTGTGACAGCCACAGCTGCGCAGAGGAGGGCTCTGGTGTCACCCTGGCTGTCTTCAAGTACTGACTGTCCTAGGATAAAATCACAGTCCTTCTATCTCTGAGTTTTGGTGACCTCAGGCAGTGGCCACTACTGTGGCATGGAGACAGACGAGGCCACGGCAGGATGGTAAAAGAAGGGACACTGGCAAGCTGCTCAGTCTGAGGCAGACTACTCCTTCTCAGCTGGACTGCAGGCCCATCGCCCACACCCCAGGGCAGCGCAGCAAACCCCTACCCTAGAGAGGATGGCCTGCGTCCTGAAGCAACACTGCCCTCTCCTGGCCAGTGATGGAAGGTCCAGCTCACAGGCATCAGCCATATCCTGCCACAGAGGCAGCCCAAACCTGAAACATCTGTGGACTTGGCTCTGGAAGTTTTGGGACAGGGGCCATGACACCTGGCCCTGTCACTTGATCTCGTGGTGGGAGGAGCAGGAGGAAGCAGGTGAGGAGGGGTGTCCTGCGTGCTTCCCTAATCAGAGCCCTCAGCACATATCCTCTGCCCCATGGAGTGAACCTGCCTAGCCAGGAGGTGGGGAGGCCAGGAACTGCCTGGCTCAGCTGGTCTTGCACAGGCGTGGCCCAGTCTAGGGTGTGGGGCTTCCCAGTGGGTTCAGGCATGTTGGATGTGCTTCCCAGCAGCCCAGTGTGGCCTCCTTCTGCCTGAGGGCTCTGGTGTCCACAGACCAAGCTGGCCATGAGAGAGCTCAGAAAAGTGTCTGAGGTCCATTCCTCACCGCAAACCAGTGGCCCCTGACAGCCTCCCTGTTTCTCATGGCCAGATGTGCTTAAACCCGCCTGCTTGGGGGGTAGGAAGTAGCCTTCAGGGGCCTGCCCTTGAGAAGGCCTCCAGGGACCTTGTTGGACACTGTCCTTTGTGTCCTTCCTGTGAGCAGGTGGGAAACATCAATGAGCAGGCTGCCATATTGGTGAGCCTGGGGAAGAAGCCCTGTCTGTCTGTCGTGTAGAGAAAACAGAAAGCAGCTGATGCTTCTTGCAGGACAGTGACCTGCTAAGGGGGTTCATGGGAACTCCGGGGACATGGCCAGAAAGTGCTCTGGGAGCCAACAGGAAACCCCAAGAGACTTCATGGCCGCAGACCCTGCACAGGCCTCCTGGCTCTGAACTGAGCCGACCGGAGGTCCAGAGAGTGGAAGCCGCACAGGTGCCCATCAACCCCCGCCCCCGGCCTATGAGCAGGGTACGCAGAAGTGACTCACACTTGTAACCCCAGTATTTAGGAAGCTGAAGCAGGAGGATGGCCAGTTGGGAGGCCAGCTTGGACTACAGAGTGAGCTCAAGGCCAGCCTGGGCTATGAAGTGATACCTTACACCAATTAAAGAGATAAATCGCCGGGCGTGGTGGTGCATGCCTTTAATCCCAGCACTCGGGAGGCAGAGGTAGGAGGATTGCCTTGAGTTCGAGGACACCCTGAGACTCCAGGTCAGCCTGGGCTAGAGTGAGACCCCACCTCGAAAAATGAAAAACAAAAACAATCAACCAAACA
Organism: Dipus sagitta; assembly: GCA_036346955.1. Lineage (NCBI taxonomy): Eukaryota > Metazoa > Chordata > Mammalia > Rodentia > Dipodidae > Dipus > Dipus sagitta. Next base: position 3,823,533 of record CM070775.1, on the reverse strand, counting down.
AAAAAGAGATAAACCTTTCTGAATAAACCAGGCTCCGAATGTAGGAGGAAGCTCCAGCCTGCCTCATCTACTGCAGCTGGAGCCTGCTGAGGGTCTATACTATGCAGGCCCCATCCCAGCTGTGGACTGATCCTCAGACCCCTGGAGCCGGTGCCCTCTGATCCCCAGGAATGATGGGAAATGGGGGCCTGCGGGAGGTGCTCACTAGGGACAAGGAGGACCCTCTAAGCTCTTGATGCACTTGTGCGGGAGTGGGGGCATGAGGAGTGTGGGGAGAGGAACAGAAGGGGCTGACTGCCCCTCAGAAACATCCGTCTTTTTCACTGCTTTGGACCAGCCCAGACCCCTAACAGACCCACTACTGAGTTGAAATACCTCTGGGGCACTTTCAGCCCATGTCAAAGACTAAGACTGGGAGCCCACCATTGTGATGGGTATGGAGCACATGTGGAGGCCATAGCTGAGGGGGACACCCTCCATGTCACGCCCATATACTGGTTCTCTACCCTGTGATGAAGTGTTGTGGCTTTTATGATTTATTATTTACCGAAGGCAGTAGGCGCATGGCAGATCAATTTCAATAAGACAATGGATTATAAATGCCGCCAGCAATCTGGCAGTGGCAGTAATCAACAAAACATGTTCTAAATGCTGCATAATAAATTGACTATAATAAACTCATAATTATTCCACTGGCTACATTTCAAAGTTAGCACTACAAAAACAAAATCACCCATTTGGGCTTGGCATGAACATCCGTGGGTTTCCTCAGATGGCTCCTGTTCACAGCTGCACCAGCAGTCACAGGTGTCACGTGCTGCCCATGAGGACACGCTACCTGGGCAAGTGGACACACGAGGTGCACAGAACTCTGCCTGGGCCCCACGGGATACAGCTGGGACTCTCATGGGGTCAGTGCAGGTACAAGTGGCAATGAAGAAGCAGCTGTTTCCTCCGGGATGTGCTGAGCTTACGGGCACATGGCTATGGTGGGGCCTCTACCCAGGCCTCCTCCAGGATGGCAGGACCTGCTGGTGTGGCTGGCCTTGGCCTCTACCCTGGCATCAGGTTCCTGTGTCTTATCCTGTCCTGACCCAAGAGCAGCAGAAAAGTACCAGGTGGCACAAGCCTCTGTGAGGGGCTGAGGGCACAGCAAACCTGAAGTAATAGTTGTGTGTGCCAAGGGGCCCCATGGCCGAGGGTGGCAGAGTTCAGATTATAGGGGGCTCCCAGGTTCTGGGCACTAAGACACAGGTCTCAGTGCATAGTTAACTGAATGAAAGGACAGCCTAGGAGAGGCCGGGACACGCACTTCACAGCCCCTCAGGAAGTGGGGACGGCCTTGCACCGCCCTCACTGCGCTCGCTCACTGGTAGGCGCAAGCTTTGGTCTGGAAAAGGCACCCGGAGGTCAGTGACTGCGGCACAGGGGCCGGGCCTCCATGCAGGCCCGAGGACTTTGTTGTGGTCACGACCCTGGCTGATCCTGACACACAGCATCTACCGCTGGCCAGGCTGCTCGCTGCAGCGTGGGCAGCCACAGCTCAGCCTCACTTACCACATGTCTCCGTCCTTAATTGTCCGGTCATTGGGGGCCCCGGCGTGTCCATAGTGTAGTACAGCTGCGTTCTCGCCACTGCAAAGAGCCAGGGAGGGTCATCACTATCACACAGGAGGCCTTGGAGACTGGAGCACCCATCCCTGCCCTGTGGGTAGTACCATCTGTGCCCAGCAGAGGCACAGCAGAGGAGGGGCTAGACCAGGCCCACGGCCTGGAGTCGGGGAGCTCATATGGTTGCCGGCCTACAGCTCGTGCAGCCCCTCGGTTAAGGCAGCATTGTCCTAGCGGCCATCCCGTTGGCTGGGGACGTAGGCTGCACGTGCAAAGACCAGGAGTGAAGAGCCGTGGCTCCGTGGGCTTGAGCAAAGGTCTGAGGAAACCTTTCCCGGGGCTGGAGGCCATGGGGCCCCATGAGAAGGGCCCTGACAGTCTCAGGAGCTGCCTTGGAGTCCGGGCCAGCTGCACCAGCAGTCACAGGTGTCACGTGCTGCCCATGAGGACACGCTACCTGGGCAAGTGGACACACGAGGTGCACAGAACTCTGCCTGGGCCCCACGGGATACAGCTGGGACTCTCATGGGGTCAGTGCAGGTACAAGTGGCAATGAAGAAGCAGCTGTTTCCTCCGGGATGTGCTGAGCTTACGGGCACATGGCTATGGTGGGGCCTCTACCCAGGCCTCCTCCAGGATGGCAGGACCTGCTGGTGTGGCTGGCCTTGGCCTCTACCCTGGCATCAGGTTCCTGTGTCTTATCCTGTCCTGACCCAAGAGCAGCAGAAAAGTACCAGGTGGCACAAGCCTCTGTGAGGGGCTGAGGGCACAGCAAACCTGAAGTAATAGTTGTGTGTGCCAAGGGGCCGAGGGTGGCAGAGTTCAGATTATAGGGGGCTCCCAGGTTCTGGGCACTAAGACACAGGTCTCAGTGCATAGTTAACTGAATGAAAGGACAGCCTAGGAGAGGCCGGGACACGCACTTCACAGCCCCTCAGGAAGTGGGGACGGCCTTGCACCGCCCTCACTGCGCTCGCTCACTGGTAGGCGCAAGCTTTGGTCTGGAAAAGGCACCCGGAGGTCAGTGACTGCGGCACAGGGGCCGGGCCTCCATGCAGGCCCGAGGACTTTGTTGTGGTCACGACCCTGGCTGATCCTGACACACAGCATCTACCGCTGGCCAGGCTGCTCGCTGCAGCGTGGGCAGCCACAGCTCAGCCTCACTTACCACATGTCTCCGTCCTTAATTGTCCGGTCATTGGGGGCCCCGGCGTGTCCATAGTGTAGTACAGCTGCGTTCTCGCCACTGCAAAGAGCCAGGGAGGGTCATCACTATCACACAGGAGGCCTTGGAGACTGGAGCACCCATCCCTGCCCTGTGGGTAGTACCATCTGTGCCCAGCAGAGGCACAGCAGAGGAGGGGCTAGACCAGGCCCACGGCCTGGAGTCGGGGAGCTCATATGGTTGCCGGCCTACAGCTCGTGCAGCCCCTCGGTTAAGGCAGCATTGTCCTAGCGGCCATCCCGTTGGCTGGGGACGTAGGCTGCACGTGCAAAGACCAGGAGTGAAGAGCCGTGGCTCCGTGGGCTTGAGCAAAGGTCTGAGGAAACCTTTCCCGGGGGCTGGAGGCCATGGGGCCCCATGAGAAGGGCCCTGACAGTCTCAGGAGCTGCCTTGGAGTCCGGGCCAGGGCCAGGGCCAGGGCCAGGGAGACTACCTCCTTGCCCGTCTGTTCCATGGAGTGACCCTAATAATGATACCTTTAAGAAAAAGGACTCAGGGCTGGAGAGATGGCTTAGTGGTTAAGCGCTTGCCTGTGAAGCCTAAGGACCCCAGTTTGAGGCTTGATTCTCCAGGACCCACGTTAGCCAGATGCACAAGGGGGCGCACATGTCTGGAGTTCGTTTGCAGTGGCTGGAGGCCCTGGTGCGCCCATTCTCTCTCTCTCTCTCTGTCTCTTTCTCTCTCTCTCTGTCACTTTCAAATAAATAAAAATAAAAACAAGAAAAAGGACTTACAAGTCTTTCTAAAGGAGAGAAAAAAAAAAAACACCTGGGTATAATATTTATGGCCCCATTCGGGAGTCTCAGGAATCGTAAAAGTAGAAATAATGATTTTTCTCTCTATCCACCAGAGAAGAACATTCCCAGGAACTGAAATGGTTGCATGTATTATTCATGAGTGAGGATGCCCACCTCTGGGCAGGGGCCAGACTGGAGGGAGAGAGCCTGGCAAGGCTGGCTTGGGTGAATCTCAATACAAAGGGCCACACACAGCCAGGACGTGCCTGTGAAGTCACACTCAGAGTGACACCCACATGGCTGTGCACACCCGGAGACCCCAGCAGCACGTCACAGCCACTGGTTGCCCCTCTGTTCATGTCATTTCCACTGTATTTGTACTTTGGAGTATACCAGCCGTGTGCAGACGGCATATACACACAGTTCCACAGAGGAGCAGTGTGCCACACGGAGCCCAGCAGCCCTCATGTGCATATACCCATGGAGAGAGCTACACTGCCGCCCCTACAGACAGACATTCTGTCTATCCTGCACTGCACACAGCAGGTCCTCGTCCTGAGCGCCCAGCCCGGCCACCACACGCTGTGTGCACAGCAGCTGCCCTGGAGGGCAACGGTGACGTCCAGACGTGGCGGGCTGGCACTGGTGTGAAAGCAGCTCTAGGCCGAGGAGGGAGGAGCACCCCCTTCGCCTGACGCTTACCTGCAGCAGATGCAGGTGTAGGAGGTGTGGCGCATGCCGCCCCGGGAGTAGCAGTAGTGCTGGAACAGGCTGTGAGGGGAGAGGCACACAGGATGTCGTTAGAGCGCCATGGCCCCAGTCGCCTAACACAAACCCCAGGCCAAGACCTGCTTCTGCCACACCCTCGGTGACTTCGCAAGCCCAGGGCCACCTTCGGGCCACGGACAGAGGCCGACGTGGCACAAGGGAACGCCGAGGACGGATCCTGGCGGGGTGGGCTCGCCAGCTGCACTGCCTGGACCCGGAGGCTCACTGGGAGGATGGCCACCAGGGACAGGCTGAGCAAGGGACACACGATGCTGCGGGCTGGAGGGCCTGTGACTCGGACCACAGCTGCACCTTGCCCCACCAGGAAGGGCTGAGTGTGCAGCTGCCGCCTAGGAGAGGAGCACTGGGCGGACAGGTGAGGGGAGGACCCCACGGAGACAGGGCAGGGCACTCTCCAGGGAGGGCGGGCAGCAGTACACTGGCTAGACCCAGGGACACGCTCTCACCCCAGCAGGCAGGCCCAGCATCAAACACTGGAGGGACAGACAGGCCTGACCCCAGGCTGAGCCTACTGTCAGTGCCAAGGGAGACCTCTGGGGCAGTAGGACACCAGTAGAGTCCCACACACCTTGTGACAAGCGGAACAGGAGATGGCCCAACCTTGGCGGTCCAGCAATGAGAACTAGTGAGTGTCTGTGGGGCAGTGAGCTCTCTTCATGTTGAGTTTCTCTAGGGCAGATCCTGGAGGAGGAGGTTTCAGAGGCTGATGGATCAGAGAGCTGAATTCCTGCTGGGCGTGGTGGCCCACACCTGTAATCCCCGCACTCGGAGAGCTCAGGGAGGAGGACCACTGCAAGTTCAGTCGGCCTGGGCTACACAAGTGAGCTCAGTGCTAGCCTGCGATACACGGCAAAGCCCCATCTCGAAACACAAATCGACCAAACAAAATGACAACAAAATATAAAGAGAAGGAAGAGAGGAAGAAAGGAAAGAAACCTGAGCTCCAGGGAGGCCGCACTACCTGGACTCTGGGCTCTTCTAGCCCTGTGACCCTCATCACTTGCCTTGGGACCTCAGGTCTTCACAGGAGACCCCTGCTGCCTGTCCTGTGCACAGCCCAGCTGGCGAGGGGACAGTGGTGACAAGCTGCCTCCACTCCCCAACCTCCCCCGCACCCAGGCCTGAGCAGAGCTTCCCGCGGGGCCGGCGCAGGCAGCCCTCCCTGAGAAGCAGGCCCATACGGCCTCGCCCTGCTCGTCCATCCGCCCGGCACCAAAGGCAGCCCAGGGGCATGCCGAGTGGCCTCCCTGCCTGCCCTGCACGTTCAAGGCCTGTTTTGGAGAATGTCTGTGTGGAGGAGTTTAATCTTCCAGGCACTGTAAACACAAATTATGTATAATTGTTATGATTGGGTATTAAGTAGTTGTTATTCAGAAACGGTTTTGCTAGATTCGATGGGCTTTCAGACTTGCTTCACAAACCTTACAGTATAATTAGGTGTCTTGCAAGTGAGATATTTCCTCAATACAAAGGATTTTAGGAAGTGCGGGGAGGTGGGGAGACACCCGCCCCCCTCTGGCTGCTGCTGTCCTCATGGTGGGAACATACAGGCCACGGAACACAATGAATCAAGTCACAGTGCTGGGTTTGGCTGCGACCGGGCACAGCCGCCCAGCAGCCAGCCCTCAGCACGAATCGAATCTCTTCACGAAGGTGCACTCGGCTCCCTCTCTATACAAGAAGTTGCCAGCCCCGCCCAGCCAGTGCTCCCTCGGCTTTGGACATGGTCCCATCCCGAAAGCAGTAACCTCCCAGGTCGCCTGGGCTAAGCCAGAAGTGAACACCTGGACACCACGTGGCCATGCTCACAGAGGTGGGGACAGTGGGCTTCAGGTGACCTGCAGGCTGCACTGGGATTGGCTGACAAGCATATCCTACAAAGGGTGGAGCATGGGTGGGTTTGGCGCCCTTGGCTGTAGCAAATTTCCCTGATGCCTAATCTTAGTAGAGATAGCGTTCCTTGAATCCCTAGCTTCTTTGGAAGAAAAACGCAATTTCAAGTACAAGACATGGTTTACAGAAGCATCTAATGCAGACATGGCTGACCCAGATTTCACCTGCAGCCCAACGCAGGCCATTTCACCAGCCATAGGACAATTCCACACTCCCATCAGCGGGAGCTGCAAGGAGCCCCCCCCCCACAATACTCCACTCTGGCCCAGAGGAGCTTGATGGTCTTCACGCTGAATGTCGGCATTTAATTCTGTTTATCTCCCTGTCCAAGAGTCAATTTAAGTCAGCGAAAGGCTTGCCTGTACAAGGACCTGAGTTTGATCCCCAGAATCATGTAAGGTCCTGGGTGTGATCCCAGTGCTGAGGAAGTGGGGACGGGAGGATCCCCAGGGCTCTCTGGCCAGCCAGTCTAGCCTAAGTGATGAGCTCCAAGCCAATGAAAGACCTCGTGTCTCAAAAAAAGATAGGTGGCGTTCCTGAGGTTGTTTTTTGGCCTCCACTCACACATACACATATATGCACGTGCACAAGCACACACGTGCATAATACACTTGCATAAAAATTAAATGATCTCACCTTCCTTCTTTCTTTTTTTAGAGGGGGGATGCCAGGTATCCATTATGGTTTGTGAAATGCATCCAACAGGCCCACGGATCCGCTGTTCAGAGTGACTATGGACCCTTTGGGTGGATGTGGGCCCCAGCTGGTGGACATGGGCTGCTGGGGCAGGCCATGAGGGTTAAAGTTCAGCCCTGCTTCTGCTCCAGCTCTGTTTCCTAATCCAGCCAGATGTGAGGAGAGCTGCCTCACCCACCGCCATGGGCCAGACACCCCTGTTGCCATACCTTCTCCAACATGGTGGGCTAAGATCCCTGAACTGGGAGCCAAAATCAATCCTTCCCCCTTCAAGTGCTTGTCAGCAATGGAAATGATCCACCACAGGCTCCAATACAGGCCTTGCATTCTACCATTGAGCTATACCCCAGCCCTTGGTGTCTTGATTTTTTTTTTTTTCCTGATAGAAAAGTGAGGACATGTTTATGCTTTAGTGATAATAACAGGCCAAGCCACATCTCTTTAGAGTTCCATCCTAGGCTGTGGATAAAAGAGTCCAAGTTCTGGGGCAAGTGAGAGTGATCCAAGGAGCCATGGAGACAGGTATGACCAGTTTCTGTCTTTAAGGGGTAAGGACAGAGGAGCACATGCTCCAAACTGGACCATGGTCCTCACGCGGAGGCAACGCGAGGCTCTGCCCAGCTGCTCTGCGTTTAGCAGGCAGAGCTGGGAGGACCATGAGCAGGCACATGGGCAGGAGAGCAGATGGACCCAACTTCCACCAATGGCCCACATACTACGGTGGCCAGATGACACTTTATAAAGAGCCCCCATAACTTCATGTAAAACAGCCAACTGGGAGCAAAGGGTTTAGCTGACTCAGCACTTGGGAGGTTAACTGCCGAGGGACCCAAGTCCATGGCCACAATTCACTGTAGGCTCCCAGCTGACCCTCTGCAGAAACCTCCCCTTCCTCACACATGCACAGGGGCTGCACAAAACACAACAAACAGGACAGAGCTCACGAGACAGAGAAGAAGCAGAGGCCAGAGAGTGAGCCTGGAGGCCTAGAAACCTTGGCTACTGTGTCATAAAGAGGCAGAGGCCGGGAACCAAGATCTCACGTGTGGCATGTAAAGCCGGGGCTTGCACGGCGATGCACCCACAAGACAGGACTTCGGGAAATTCGCCAGCAACAAGGCAGGCTCCGCGGATGCCACATATATCTCAGGAGTCATAAGCACAGGTCTGTCTGCCCAGATTTCCCATCCACATGGGAATAACCTGCATGGTTGGGAAACCCTTAAGCTGCAGGTTAACAAAACACTCCATCCCTGGCTGGAAACCACAGTTGGCAGCAGGAGTCAATGTCGAATCAGCTGAGCCAGCTAGGACCTGCTTACTCACTATGTGCACACCCATAGCACAGAATTTACACATGTGAGTAACACACACCATACATACTCATTCACAAGCCACACTCACAAATGCTACATACATACCCACAGCATGTCACTCACATGCTACACTAGCACACACCCACAGCGCATGTCACACTCACGGCACACACCCACAGTGCGCGTCACACAGCAAAAACCCACAGTGCGCGTCACACAGCAAAAACCCACAGTGCGCGTCACACAGCAAAAACCCACACTGCGTGTCACACTCACGGCACACACCCACAGTGCGTGTCACACAGCAAAAACCCACAGTGCGTGTCACACTCACGGCACACACCCACAGTGCGCGTCACACAGCAAAAACCCACAGTGCGTGTCACACTCACGGCACACACCCACAGCGCATGTCACACTCACGGCACACACCCACAGTGCGCGTCACACAGCAAAAACCCACAGTGCGCGTCACACAGCAAAAACCCACAGTGCGTGTCACACTCACGGCACACACCCACAGTGCGTGTCACACTCACGGCACACACCCACAGTGCATGTCACACTCACGGCACACACCCACAGTGCGTGTCACACAGCAAAAACCCACAGCATGCCACACTCACGGCACGTACCCACAGAGTGTACCACACAGCACATACCCACAGCACGTGTCACACTCACGGCACACACCCACAGCGCGTGTCACACTCACGGCACACACCCACAGTGCATGTCACACTCACGGCACGAACCCACAGTGCGTGTCACACAGCAAAAACCCACAGCATGCCACACTCATGGCACGTACCCACAGAGTGTACCACACAGCACACACCCACAGCACGTGTCACACTCACGGCACACACCCACAGCGTGTGTCACACTCACGGCACACACCCACAGCACGTGTCACACTCATGGCACACACCCACAGCGCACGTCACACTCACGGCACACACCCACAGCGCGTGTCACACTCATACATATATAGCCACAGCACGTCATTCTCTCACATACCACATACACGTCACTTACACGTAGCATACACATACCCACAGCACAGAACACATATATATCACCCCCACATACCACACATGGGTTCTACTTACACAAAGCACCCCAGACTTCCTGAGGGATACGCCCATGTTCCAGCCATCCAGCCTCCCCCCCGCCAGCTGCTTGGGGGTTCTGAAGCTCTTTCCTGCACGACCATTCCTCTAGCACCTGCCCCATACATTTCTCCCAAGCCAACTACAGCAGACGCTGCATAAATGAAAACCTTAAGTAACCTGGGGAAATTGTGGGTGAGGGGCAAGATGACAGAGGGGGCAGCCCCCTTTATCAGTGCCCAGAGATGACAATGGCATGAATAGCAAATTTGCAGGGCCACGCCTGGAGAAACCACGTTCCCAGGGACAGCATAGCATCACGAGGACCCCCTGGGACCTGCAAATCCAGCCTGGGGAATGCTCCTGGGCGCACAGCCCAGCTCCGACCCTAGCGGGTTTATCGTCCAACAAAATGATCAGCTGCAGCTCCAGGCGACACATCAGCTCAAGAAAAGACAGGGCCCACCCTGAGCAGACCCTGAGTGGAGTAGGCCATGCTGTGCACACACGGGAGCTCTGGGGGCTGGGCGGACGGCCAGCAGAGGTGGTGTGAAGGGCTATCTTGGCCATGCCATTCCCCAGCTGGGCTCAGCAGACGCCAGTCTTGAAGAGGAGAGTGGTACAGATGGACATGCAGAAGGGAAGATGGCAGGCGTGGGAAGAGGGTCTAGGAGAGCGTGTGGTCTGCACACTGGCTGTGCCGCTGTATAGCAGCCAGAGCCCGAGGACGGGGTGTGACCCTGCCCGGCCTTTGTCCGTCCTGCAGTCCTTGCTTCAGGCTCCGCATTCTCAGCCTCTTGGGGTCCTGCTCAACCCTGACTCAGAAGCCAAACCCTAGCTCTGTTTCTCAGCGTTGTGTCCCTGCTGTGCCTCAATTTCTTCGCCTGAGAAAGGGGATGGAAATAAATGACTTAATCCTTACGGGGTAGGTAGCACAGTGCTCAGCACGTGGTGGACACTGTGTACTGGATATGCCCTACCACTGTCACTGTTTAGAGCAACAAGACCCCTTCTGAAGGAGGTCATGGGCACCCAGCTCTGGGCTTTGAGAAACAGCCCCTAGCTACTCTTTGAACCTGCGGAGACCCACAACTCTGACACCCACTCCTCATGGTCCAGCATGGCCAAGTTCTGCAGGGGCGTCTGCCAGTCCCTGGGAGCACCGCTCACGGAGGACAGAGGGTGCCCCTGCACACCAGCCCAGGGCTTCAGATGACCTCCACACTCAGGCAGTGCTGATCTACGAGTCTCAGCTCCTAGGGGCAGACTAAAGCCTTGGTGCGCAAAAGAGGAAGAGGAGGAAATGTGAAGAGTCTCATGATGCTGGAGGTTAATCATGGCTCAGCACTGAGTTACTTTTAACTCACATTTATTTAATTGATGACTACGATCTTTTCTGGGTATAAATGACCACAGTTGTGAATTAAATATGGCACACCTTTTGAAGATTTATCCATTTAGTAAAGGAAAATCCTTCCTTTCCAGGATAAAAGAAACCCAGGCCTTCAGAGAGGAACGCTGACAGGCATGGAGAGCCACAAGTGTCTCTTCCCTTCCCAGAGTGACAGTCGCAGCTCCAGGACGGAGCCATGCTGTGAGGGACTAGGCCAGAATCAGCTAGGGGACTGGCGATGTGCACCTCTTAGTGTTTTCAGAGAGGATTACCTGAGGAGAAAGATCTACCCAGAAGGCCCATCCCAAGGGCTGGGGCCCAGGTAGACTAAAAGGGAGAGCGTGCTGGTATTCCTCTCTCTGCCAGGAAATGAACAACCGCTGCTGCCTCCTCCTGAGGCCATGACGGACTGGACCGCCGGAAACTGCGAGCTGAGCCTTAGCACATCCTCACTCCCGCTGTGATGAAAAAAAAAAACCCGAGCCAAAACACATAATTCCTCACCCGAAGCTGTTTATGTCAGTTACTTGGCCATAGCATATGTCAACAGAATGAAAACTCCTGACACCAAATATCCTTGAACTCCCAGGAAGATGTTGGAAGCTGCTCTCCTCTTTCTTTGGGGGTGACCAACAGGTCATCAGAAGGTCCTGGTGACCAGGCCTTGTGAGCACTGCCTGGGAGGCTCCAGCTCCCAGCATGCCTTCTCTGTGGGTTTGGTGCAGGACAGCCGCGGGGCAGGTCAGCCAGGGCACTGCTCTGGACCTCCTCTTTCTCAAGCCTGGGGAGGACAGACACCGAGAAGACTAGGGATAGGTGACCACAGACAGTTTGAAATGATCAAACAGCACAGCTTGCCACCAAGAAGGGTCTAGCTTAATGCCCTGGACTAAAACCAGCACCGCATTACTAACAGAACTGCAGGTAGCAGGGGGTGCTCCGCTGGCATGGCACTACAGGGACACAGGTCCTCTTAATCGCTGCAGTGGGTCTTTGCCATGGGCAGCCCTTTCTGCTAAGGCTCCTGGTTCCCTCTTCCTCCCATGCCCACACCTGGGACATGTCAAGACTACTGGGCCCCACAGAGCTTTCCCACTTGGACTTCCCAAAGGCCCTGCTGCATTATGTGGTATGTGGAGTCGGAAGGCTTGAGCCCAAATAGATGATCTCCACGTGGCCAACCAGATGAAAAGACACCTTGCGCCCTGTTGCCAGCCCACGCTGTTTGCCTGGCTCCTCTCTTCTCACTAGGGTACTCCATGTATTAATTACTCTTCTCACTGCTGTGACGAAACACCCAACAATGGCCAGAACAAGCGCTTTAAGAGGAGGAAGGGCTCATTTGGGCTCAGATCTGAGCCTGCATCCTTCACAGAAGACAAGCAAGGGGAGTGTGAGGCTGACAGCTCACCGCTGGGCAGGTAAAGGGAATTCTGGTACCCGGCTGATCCCCAGGTTGAGTCTCCTTCAATGTGGTCAAGGTGGCAATGAGACTGACCACCATGCTCCAACGGTGGCTGAAATCTAAGGCCCCATAATGGAGGGACAAGAACTCCTGCTGACTGTGCGAGTCCTGGCCCTGATGTGTACTGGGGCTGGACAGGCAGTGCCTCCACCAGCACGTGAACAGCACCTGCAGCATGTGGCATTTCCAACCGCCCTTTGCAGAATGAGTTGAGTGAGGAAACGGCAGCAGAGGGATGAGACGCTATGGTCAGGGAAGACATGGACTCTTGGAATCTGGGTTCCAGTGTGCAGTCCTGACATGGGTGCCTCCAAAGCCCAGGGTCTGTCAGCAGTGCAGGTAGGAAGGGCATCCATCTTGGATGCCCCTGGGGGTGGGGCCAAAGGAGAGCATGCAGGTGACGGCTTTGGGTCCCCAGATCCTGGACAGGGGAGGTACAGCTAAGGCTTCCTCGGCCATTACCTCACAGCTAAGCACTGGTCCTCAGATCTTGGACAGGGGAGGTACGGCTAAGGCTTCCTCGGCCATTACCTCACAGCTAAGCACTGGTCCCCAGATCCTGGACAAGGGAGGTACGGATAACGCTTCCCCAGTCATTACCTCACAGCTAAGCACTTGGCCCAGGCTGAGCCGAAACAGGTCTGCAAAGACACATGCTTCCACGCAGTCCAGGCAGCCAGAGGTGGGCTGGTGCTTGGGGAGAGGCAGCTGGGATGTGGGGGAGGGCCATGCACAGGAGACAAGGAAGGCAGCAGAGACTGCCATGGACCACGTAGAAGACAGGAAGGCAGCAAGACAACCGTGAGGCAGCTTGTCCTTTCTCCCAGAGAGGCCTTATCAAGGTAGGAGATAATTAGCATTTTAATTGGATAATTGGGAATTCTAAATTGCCTATCTTGTATTAAGCACAACCTAGGACATAACATGACATTCAATTAACAAATCTTCCCCTTTATTCTTGACATGCTTGATTAGGCTGAGTTTTTTACTTCTTCAGTATCAGTTATTGGGGGGAAAACCAACACCCACTGCTTTACTTGTCAGAGCTCTGGCCACGGAAGATGGCTAATAAGTGACATAAGTCTACATAGGGATGAAGTCTTAGACATTCTCACCCAAGAAATTCTCAAACTTAGGCAAACATGAAAAAAATCACTCATAATATTATTACTCATGATAACCTCTACCAAATACTTTGTTGAACATTCTTCCAGGCATTTCAAAATACAATGATCTTAAAAAATACTCGGCTATCACTTTTTACTGCCCCCCCCCCAAACACACAGAGGGATCTGAAGCACAAGGACACCCACTGAGCAACCTGTGAGCCCCTGCTTGGTCAGTCCTTCTACACCATGGGGGGCCTAACTCCTAGCATGGAGATAAGCAGGGCCGGCTTTTGAGCTTCCTTCAAACAGGATCCGGCAGTTATTCTCACCTGTGTCTGGCCTTCTCTGCTGAGCAGCACCCGGTATGTGAGTTCTGTCTGGATGGCAGATGCTGTTGTCTGTCCATCCTAGCTGCTGGTCCCTTTCATCAGCTATTTCTGTGTCACTGTCACCAGTAACTGCAGAAACAACTGAAGGGGTGCAGGCTGTTTAGGCTCGCTGTCTCAGAGTTCAGAACATCATGGTGGTGGGAATATGTGGTGGAGGAACTCCTTGGTGGACGGGAAGGAGTCAGCGTGTACAGGAAGAGTCTAGGAAAGGGCACAGTCTCAAGGGCACACCCTCAGTGACCTTCCACCTCCAGCTAGGCCCCTCCTACTTTTCAGGACCTCCCAGTGATGCCAGTAGAGTGGGCTTCCATCGAGGGGCTAAATCACTGGTTAGGTCAGAGCCCTCATGAATCTAATCATGGCTAGAAACACCCCACAGACTTAATGATTCACCGATCTGTATCTTCCTTAATCCAATAAAGTCAACAGTTAAGATTAACCATCAGTCATGTTTTATTGGGTGAGTACAATCCTGTGTACTTATTTGATTCTTTTTAAAAAATTTACTTGAGAGAAAGAGAGAGGGAGGGAGGGAGGGGGACAGGGAGAGAAGGGGAAAATGGGTGCACCAGGGCCTCCGGCCACTGCACACGCACTCCAGATGTGTACGCCACTTTGTGTATCTCGCTTATGTGAGTCCCAGGGAATCCCGCCTGGGTCCTCTGGCTTCGCAGCCTTAACCACTTAGCCGTCTCTCCAGCCCTTCATCGGATTCTTCAGGCAGTGGGTGCTCCGGCTGCTCCCACATCACAGCCAGTATGAAGAGTCTACTGTGGCAGCTGTCTGATCTTTGGGGCATGTGGCCCGACTGTGTTGTGCAAACATCTAGGAGAAATGCTGTCATAGGGCTTTGTGTGGGTTCAGCTTTAACAGAGAAAAGCCATGGCATTTTTCAGGGAGCCACGCCCATTTACTCACAGTCTAACTTCCACCTCACCTGTACATAGAACACGCCCAGAACCAACATGGGCTTGCAAAGACATACACCTCACCAGGTCCTGAATGAGGGCAGCGCATTCCACCCGGTGCTGCTAAAGCAAGAACATGCTCCTTGTCAGGAGATACATGCCTATACTATTTTTATTTTCAGTGCTGGCACTGTGTCTAGAATCGACTGCCTCCTACTGCCCCCTCTCTGGTACAGCCACTCTTCTCTCTTGCCTGGTCACTGGCAATAGCAGTCTGGCTGGCCTCTACTTCAGCCCCTGTCCCCTTGAGTATGTCAGGGGATCCTTTTATAATTCAAGTGGAAGACAGGGTTCTCTTGTCCAAACCCCACATCTGCTGTGTCTCTTCTCACTGTGCTGCCTCACCTGGTCTTCTCACAGTCTTCCTCCTCACCACACCTGACACGACCAGCAAGGCCCCACCTCAGAGCTGCTGAATGATCCCCACTGTCTCTGCCTGGGCCCATGTCACTCAGAAATTCAGTGTGGGCTGTCTCTCTTCCAGTGACTCATTCTCGTGGAGGCCATCCCTGGGTAGAAGGATCTTCTTCCTACTTTAACCCTGGCATCTATGCATGCATCCAACCCACCCTCCCACTCATCCATCCATCCATCCATCCATCATCTACCCATCATCTATCCATTCACCATCCATCTCTTTATTCATCCATCCATTCCTCTCTGCTACTTACCTATGTCTATCTATTTACTATCTACACACCCTAACAGCCATCCATGCTATCTAACTACATACCCACACACCATGTGTCTGTCCATTCATCCTAACTGTATACCTACACGCCATGCGTCTGTCCATCCATCCTATCTAACTGTATACCCACACACCATGCGTCTGTCCATCCATCCTATCTAACTGTATACCCACACACCATGCGTCTGTCCATCCATCCTACCTAACTGTATACCCACACACCATGCGTCTGTCCATCCATCCTACCTAACTGTATACCCACACACCATGCGTCTGTCCATCCATCCTACCTAACTGTATACCCACACACCATGCGTCTGTCCATCCATCCTATCTAACTGTATACCCACACACCATGCGTCTGTCCATCCATCCTACCTAACTGTATACCCACACACCATGCGTCTGTCCATCCATCCTACCTAACTGTATACCCACACACCATGCGTCTGTCCATCCATCCTACCTAACTGTATACCCACACACCATGCGTCTGTCCATCCATCCTACCTAACTGTATACCCACACACCATGCGTCTGTCCATCCATCCTACCTAACTGTATACCCACACACCATGCATCTGTCCATCCATCCTATCTAACTGTATACCCACACACCATGCGTCTGTCCATCCATCCTCCCTTGCCTGTCATCAAGCTAGGATTTTATGTTTTGCTCACTGCAGACTCCCAGAGCCCAGCCCAGCCCAGCTTAGCACACAGGAGGTTTTCAGTAAATTCTTGTTGACTGAGTAACTAACTTTGACCAAGTATGGCTGGCAATATCAGGGCCTACAACTTACTCAGGCAGCTTCATGCTGCCAGATATCTAGGTCACTTCCACCTGTGTTATGATGGACATTCCTGGCCATATGCCTCTTCACTGAGCGAAATTCCTACAAGTGGAATTATTGAGCATACATGTCTCTCAGTCCCAGGGCATGTTCTGCAAAACATATCCCAAGCACTCAAAAGGATTTCTGGGATCCCGAGCAGTGCATTGTGGGGACTGTTGTCCATCGGACTGGGAATCTGAAGCAGAACACAAAGATTTCACTCTTCCACTGATAAACTGACCAGCTTGAACATGCTTATTTCTCTTCCTTCCCGAATGGCTTGTTCCCTTCTGAAAAATGTGGATATTCATCTTTTTTCTTATTGATCCTTGTGGGATTTATATATGAAGGATATTAGGCAGTGGGTTTAGACTATCATCTATGTAACATTTCCCCCTTTGCTCTTTAATCTTCTTTATGGCATTTTTGGACAGATAATTTACATTTTTATTGGTATGATGTTAAATTTTTTTCTTTATGGCTTCTTCCCTTGGCATCATACTTAAGAGAACTGCTATTATCCCCATGATTATATAAACTGTACCCCACTTACTTTATCAATCCGTCTTGAATGTATTGTGGTATTCTGAGGCACAGAACCTGACAGACAACTGGAGGAGGAAAGGCTGATCTGGGCTCATGGTGTCCGAGAGCTCAGCCCATCGTGGTTGCTCCATGTGTGGTGGCAGCAGTGTTAAGAGGGGGTGTCTCCACAGGGCCGTACACCAGGAAGGAGAGAGCAGGCAGCAGCCAGAGGAGGTATGACCTTCGAAATCCATCTCTAGTGACCCATTTCCGCTAGCCAGGTCCCTCCTCCTAAAAGTTCTACATTATCCCAAAATACTGCCATAGCTGGGAAACAAATATTCCAAACACAAGCCTGTGGGGACTTTCAGATTCACACCAGAGCAGCTCCATTTTTCCCCCACTGCCCCACGGCCCGGCTCGCCGTCTTGTTGAAAGTTCAGCTCTTCACTTGGGAGAGGGCGCTGTCTAGCAGCGCCACTTGTCAGTCTGCTCTTGTGTGCAAGGACTGCTCCCTGCCCTCACCAGGGACAAGCAGTCAGCCTCTCCAGTATCCTCTTGGCTGACGCTGGAGAGACTGGCACCTGAGACAGGGCATGTATGACAGTGCCCAGGAGACCACGGCAGAGGAGGAGGAGGAAATTCAGAGTCCACACACGTAGCTCATGTGGGAAATTCCAGGGTTAGGAATCCAGACCCATTTGGGGACTGGCCCCATGTGCAGGAGAGCGACCAGCTCTGGAAGGCTCTTGAAAAGGAGCTGAAGACAACTTGGCAATGCTCTCTCGTGGCTGACAGGACTTCACAGTCATGCCAACCACAACAATGGCACCTTTCCTGGCTCTAACCCACCCTCATCCCCATGACGCTGGAGCAGAGTCACAGGCAAGTTCAGGCTGTAAGTGACCAGAGGCAGAAAGGTTCTCCCCTGTGGAGGGAGGTGATCCTAGCTTAACCCAATCTGAGGCCATTGTCACCTCAAGGCACTCCTACTGGGTATTTGCTTTAAAGTGTTACCTTCCACTTATACTAGAAAATCATACTCCAAAAGCACACTTAAAGGGGAAAAAGCACTCAATTTCAAGAAAACTAGGCAGCAGATAATAGCAGCCACGGGATATGGATTGGTCAAAATGGTGCAAGTATCATGTGAATGGCTGATGCTGGCACACTGCTCTGAGGTTTCTCTGAGGAAGAGCTTGGCCTTTAGTTCTAGATGGGAGGACTGTGGTCGAGACTTCCTCCCCCGACTTCCCCTTTGACAGCTACAGGATGAACTCTAACCCATGACAAGTTCATCGCTGTGTCAGAGCCTGCCTCAGGGGGAAGGGCCCTGTGGACAGAAGGCCAGACAGACCTGTGGGTCTCTAGGACCCGGGATGCTGGGAGCATAAGGGAAGACAGCCTGCTCCATCACCAAGGCGTGGCCTGGGTGACGTGCATCCCAGGGTGATGTCAGCACTCACCTGGCCAGGCTTCCTCCCGCTGTATTTATCATCCCGACGATGGGTCATGAGATGCAGCTTGGTTAGACATCAGCTGTAGCTCACATGCATCGAGATGTGGGTCAACAGCCATAAAGCGCA